>WNWU01013905.1:2014306-2203378 GCA_012654045.1 Ptyas mucosa | reverse complement strand
CATAGGATCACTCCTTTATATCAGCAGATGGAGTAGACCCGATATATATATATCCTTTTACAGCCTAATAAACTAGGGCAGATCCTTTTTAAGTTTCTTTCTCTGTCTGTTAAGCAGTTGTGGGATCTCCATCCCTCAACAATTTTATCTGATTATTCCCTAGACAACATCTCTTCTCATGTCTCAAAGTCATTCCCACATATTCCAATTATTCCTAATTATACATTTCTGTCCAGGTTAATTAAGTGATGGGCATCTTATCCCAGTGTCTGGAGTTTCTGAGCCAGGGATGAAATGCTCCCGGTTCAGACTGGATCGCCCGATCCAGTAGCGATGGCAGCGGGTGGTTTGGAGAACCGGTAGCAAAAATCCCTGCGCCCACCCCCTACCATGCCCAGCTGAGCCACACGATCATCAGAGGCTTTTCTTTTTTTTACTTTTAAAAGCATTTTTCCTACAACTTCCGGGGAAGAGGTGGTTTAAAAAATGCTTTGAAAAGGCTCTGACGATCAGGCAACACAGCTGGGATCGTCAGAGCCTTTTCAAAGCATTTTTAAAACCACCTCTTCTGCTGAAGAGGTTGCAGAAAACAATGCTTTAAAAGTCTCTCTGATGATCCCAGCTGAGTTGCCTGATCGTCAGAGCCTTTTCAAAGCATTTTTTAAACCACCTCTTCTGCTGAAGAGGTTGCAGAAAACAATGCTTTAAAGGTCTCTCTTACGATCCCAGCTGAGTTGCCTGATCGTCAGAGAGACTTTTCAAAGCATTTTTTAAAACGATCAGGCAACTCAGCTGGGATCATTAGAGAGACTTTTAAAGCATTTTTTTCTGCAACCTCTTCAGCGGAAGAGGTGGATTAAAAAATGCTTTGAAAAAGCTCTGACTATCTCAGCTGTGTTCCTGATCGGCAGAGGCTTTTCAAAGCATTTTTTTTGCATTTGCAGAAAAAATGCTTTGAAAAGTTAAAAAAAAAAGTTGGCCACGCCCACTCAGTCACATGAACCCCCCCACCAAGCTATGCCCACAGAACCGGTAGTAACAAATTTTACATTTCACCCCTGTTCTGAGCATTTCAGTGGTAATAACAAATTTCAGGTGAACCCAGGTCCACTAATGGAGAAGAGGGCAAGGAAGTGATGGGCAGCAGAGAGAAGGCAGAGCTGCTTAATTCTTTCTTTGCATCTGTCTTCATACAAGAAAAGAAAAAAAGCCCAACCTAACAAAAACATAGCTGTAAAACAGACTAGGAATTCAAATTTAAATAGGCAAAAAATAGTAAGAGAACACCTATCCATTCTAGACTAGTTCAAATCACTAGGACCTGATCGATTACATCCCAGAGGCTGGAAAGCCATCTATTTAGAGATGCTCAAGTAGATATGCTTCTAGCATTAATCAGAACACTTAGAAATCTTGGATAGCGTATTTTCAAAGGTATACAATTTTGTCTGAATGGGTAGAATATTTTTTTTAACTGCACAATGTTGCGTGCTTTATTAAAGGACATTACCAAGAATAGTTTAAAAACCTTATTTGCCTTCAGAAAAATAAGAAACTGCTCTTTTCTCCATCGCAGGGGGCGTGGGGGAGCGGGCGGACTACTGTATCAGAGATAAAGACACAAAACTGTTAAGGTGGCTTTCCCGTTCCTCGCCGAGAAACGGCCCGTCATACTATCCCCGGTCATACAACACTGGCGGCTGGATAACATTAGAGTTTATTGTCTTTTGCTTTCGACTCCCCGCACTGCCCTCTTTCAACTTTGATCTTTTGAATGAATAATAAAACACGGAAGTCGTGAGCCTTGGTTAATCCATCTTCAGGCAGTCTCAGAAGTAGAACCCACAGGACAAAAAAACTACGGTTCCTCCAGCACAACTCAGTTTATTTTAAATATTCCTGTTACGCATGTTGCCTACGCTTGCGACGGAGTCTGGTATAAGCTCCCCCTCGTAGCAACAGCACGGCACTGGAGGAAGAAGGAAAACAAAAATCATTCCTTCGCTCTGCCTCTCCCCTCCCCGAAACCATCCAATCAGAACTCCCTCCCTTT
This sequence comes from Ptyas mucosa, assembly GCA_012654045.1. Taxonomy (NCBI): domain Eukaryota; kingdom Metazoa; phylum Chordata; class Lepidosauria; order Squamata; family Colubridae; genus Ptyas; species Ptyas mucosa. Next base: position 2,201,325 of record WNWU01013905.1, on the reverse strand, counting down.
CCACGTGCCCTTCGTGACAGCTAAAGATCCTTCCTCGAAGAAGAGCGAAGGGACGGCTCGTGGGCTCGTTTGCTACAGCTCGTATCTTAGTGGAGGTTTTCACGAGGTTGAATTGATTGCATTTGCCCTTGACGTCTGCAGCGCCGTCTTTCTTTGGAAGATTTGTTCGTCAAAGATTCCTGTTGCTTAAAATAAAGTCCTTTGGCGTCGACAGTCTTCATTCCTCTACTGGAGCCATGGCTTTGGGAATGGTCCCCCTACTGAAACGTTGCTTGTTGCTTGGCCTTGGTGAGTGCTGCTTCGTGCCAGTTCAGAATATGGCTATTTAGAGGCGAGAACAGAGAGGTGGGCAGGGCAAACACGACCGAGGTCATCCACACGTTGAGATGATATAGGCTAAAATCTGAATGGGAAATTTAGTACGTCTGTGTGTCTGGGTACATATTTTGTGTGTGTTGACATACAGGTATACATATACTCTATGTGTCCATATAGTGTTGTCAATCTGCCTTTTGATGATGATAGTTATGATGGTAACTGGTGATGATGATTAATGGCAAAACAAAACAATTTACCAAATTCCCACAAAATAACTTTTGCTTTGAATCAACAGACAAACTTAATTTTCTAACAATATCAACTTCAGCTGCAGCGGAATTGTACAGTGCTTTCGGCATTTACAAATACAATTTGCACAAATTACTTTTGAGTTTGTATTCTGCTTCTGTTTTATCAACTTACGTTTTGCGAATCAGTTTATGAGATGCTTTGAGTTCAATAAGAACTCAATTCTACCTTCATTCTACAGATGTATTGCATTTCAAATCTTGTCATCTTTGCTAACCATTTGGTAAACACCATGCGGGGCATTCACTGTCTTAGCCTCCAAGTTGATAGACTTAAAATCTGTCATATTCTAAATCAGGATAGGATGGAAATAGATATGATCCAGTTATAAGATTGAATTTCAAAGAAAGAAATGACAAAATCACGTGAGGTATTAATACCACTCTATAAAGCCTTAGTAAGACCACAACTAGAATACTGCATCCAGGTTTGGTAACCACACTATAAAAAAGATGTTGAGACACTAGAACAGGGGTGTCAAACTGACCACCCACAGGCCGGATGCAGGCCACACCCACTCCAGCCCTCCAGAGGCTGGAAATGGCCCGTTTGCCAACTTCCGGAGGGGCCGGAAGGCCCATTTTTTGCTCTCCCCAGGATCCAGAGCCTTTCTAGGAGCTTGGGGAGAGCGAAAACGCCTTCCCCACCCACTGGAGGCCCTCCGGAGACCAGAAACAGTCCATTTGCCAACTTCCAGTTCCACCGATATGGCTCTGCGTGCCACCTGTGGCACATGTGCCATAGGTTCGCCATCACGGGTGTAGGGTCTCCTGTTTGGGAGGAGGATTGGACTAATTGATCTACAGGGTACTTTCTAACTCTGTTATTCTGTTATTATTAAGATGGGAGATATACAAGTTTAATAAATAATAAGTTCTTCCTCTCCCATGGAAGCCCTCCCTCTGCTGACAGAAGCAGCTGATTGTGCCCTTTGCGTCTATGTTCGTTTTTTTCCCACTCTCCCTCCCTCCCTCCCTTTCTCTCTCTCTTTCTCTCTCTCTCTCTCTCTCTCTCCTCCCTCCCTCCCTGTCTCAATGTCCCATTCCTTCTGATTAGCTAAGCTTAGGGCTACATAAGCAGAATGAGCAAATGGATACTGACCTGAGCCACAAGGAAGACTGTTCTTCTTTGCAGGGAATAACCCATCCCAATGGTACAACTCTTCCCAAGTGATAAAGTTAGATTGAAGTTGTAATTTCTTAAATCCTCCACTCTCCCCCCTCCTTTTTTTTTTGAGGATAAGAACAAGTTTGCTATCTCCAGGGGGTTTGGGGTTTTTTTTTGGTCTTCAAATCAATTCTGACTCCTGGTGACTGCCTGGACTGCCTGCAGTTTTCCTGGCAAGATTTTGGAAGTGATTTGCCCTTCCCTGCTTCTTGGGGTTGAGAGAGAATTAGAATGAGTGGCCCTAGTCACCCAGCTGGCTTTTGTGCCTAAGACAGGACTTGAATTCACAATCTCCTGATTGCTATATTGGTGCCTTAAACCAGAGTTCCCCAAACTTTCTGCCTTTGCAGATCGGGGGGGGGGGGGGGGAGAAAAGGGATGGTTCTGCACAAGTGGCCAACAAGTGCGCGTGGGCATGTGCAACTTCATTTGTGCAAGTGGTGTGCATGCATACCTGCCCCTCATGCAAATGGAGTGCACCTGCATGCATTTGACTGTTGCTCGCAACATTGGATGTGTTCGTGTGCGTGCTCACCCACCGTTTCTGTGGCTTGTTTGTAAAAACCTTTCGGCCCACTAGTGGGCTGTAACCCAAAGGTTGGGGACCCCTGCCTTAACCAACTATAGGTAGTCTTCAATTTATGACAATCATTCAGAGTTACGATGGACTTGAATAAAGTTACAGTGGATAAAGAAAGTCTACACATCTCTGTTAAAATGTCAGATTTTTGAGATGTAAAAAAATCAAACCAAGATAAATCACTTCAGAATTCTTTTCACCTTTAATATGACGTATCAATTGTACAGTTCAACTGAAAAACAAACTGTCATGTCAAGAATAGCTGCTCCTTATGAGCTTTCCTTTACTCTCAGAAGGAGAAGGTTTTCCTCAAAAATTTCCTGGAAGGACAGTGCTTGGTGGAGTTATGTCTCAATAGATGCCAAAGTTATTACAGTCTCCCATTTTTCTTTATGGCTTTGTGTATGTAGGACAGATACTATTTTCTAGTGGAAGTACTTTATAGTATTAATGCCTTTCTGAGTTTAGCATTAGATCCCAGAATGGATTTTGGAGCCTAAAATGGATCCTACGTTGGCAGGAAAAGTAAACAAGCATTCATAAAATCATAATCTTCTAATTAAGAAAATCAAAATTACCCAATTCAAGAAATAAAAACTCATTTAAAAAAGATAAAGTCATATGTGAAAAACTAAGTATACGTTATCATTAAATAGCTTATAGAATCAGTTTAGCAGCATTAACATGAAGTAATCATTTTCTGTATGATTTCATCAGACTCTCACATCATTGTGGAAACTTTTGGCCCAATTTTCTTTACAACATTCAGTTCATTGAGGTTTGTGGGCACTTCTCTTGAGGTCCTATCACATCACATCATTCAATCGGGATGATGTCTGGACTTTGACTTTGCAACTCCTTGATTCTTTTTTCAACCATTCTGTTTCAGATTTGCTAGTATCATTGTCCTGTTGCAATGCATGATCCAATGTTGTCTAAGCTTTAGCTGTCAGACAGATGGCCTCACATTTGTCTCTAGAATACTTTGATATACAAAGGAGTTCATGGTTGACTCAATGACTCCAAGATGCCCAGGTGCTGTGGCTGCAAAACAAGCCCAAATCATCACCCCCTCCATCATTGTGCTTGATGGTTGATATGAGATGTTTCTGCTGATATGTTGTGTTTGGTTTTTGCCAACGTAGCACTGTGCATTATGGCCAAACATCTCCAGTTTGGTCTCATCTGTCCAAAGGACAGTATTCCAGAAGTCTTGATTTGTTCAGCTGCAACTTTGTAAACCTGACCCATACTGCCATGTTCTTTTTACAGAGAAAAGGCTTTTTCCTGGCAACTCTTCCAAACAAACCATACTTGTTTAGTTTTTTTCATACACACACACACACACACACACACACACACACACACATATATATATATATATATTCATCCAGGTTTTTCCTACGTAAATCAAGATCTTTATACAGCCATGGTTCAGTGAAATCTCATTCACTAGATTTTTTGGCTTTATCAGACATCAAGGCAGCATTTGGTTGTCTGTTTTAAGATTTAAAACAGGGTATGGCTGTTAAAACAAGAATGGCGTAGCAGGCTAATGCCTCCTATTAAGGCAGCATTTAACATCCAGCTGCCTGCAGTTACTGCGAGTTCTAATCTCACCAGGCTCAAGGTTGACTCAGCCTTCCATCCTTTCTAAGGTGGGTAAAATGAGGACCCGGTTTATGGGGGCAATAAGCTGACTTTGTATAAATATACAAAAGTATGAAGGCTATTACTTAATGCATTGTAAGCCGCCCTGAGTCTCCGGAGAAGGGCGGCATATAAATATAAATAAATAAATAAATAAATAAATAAATAAATAAATAAAATAAAATATCAGGGGATAGACATTGATTGATGGCCATTTATGGCCAGATACAAGAAAGACTCAGAACTATACGGATTCTACAAAGAGCCACAAGAATTGGATAAGATTTTACAAGGCACAGAAGAAAAATTGATCACGAAAATATACAATTACTTATTGCAATATAGAATGGAGGAGGAGGTAGTCAAAGAAACTATGGTAACCTGGGCCAAGAATTTTGGTTACAACATAGAATTAGAGAAATGGGAGAAACCCTGGGGAAAACAATTACAAATTGACCATGTCAACAGCTTATAAGGAAAACCTGTATAAAATGTTTTACAAATGGCACCTTCCACCAGTGAGATTGGCCAAAATGTCCCTGAACACAGCACCAGATTGCTGGAAATGCAGACAAACTCAGGGAACATATTACCATATGTGGTGGAAATATGCCATAGCAAAAAAATATTGGATTAGAATAAGAAAGTGGCTCGAGGAGATAATTAAACAGCAAATAGAATTGAAACCGGAATTATTCCTATTAGGCATACTTACAGGAAATTATGATAAAAAAACCACAATACTTAATATTACATGTAATAACCACAGCCAGAATTGTGTATGCACAAAACTGGAAAAATAATACTCATCCTCATCAGAGGAAAGTGTGATAAGAAAAGTGCTAGAATGGATAGACTAACAAAAGAAATAAAAGATAAAGAAGAAACGGAATACTATTTGGTATGGAATGTATGGTACAAATGGTTAGAGGATAGATGTAAAAGTTAAGAAAATATCAAATAAGATTTAGGAGTCAGAAAATAGTAATAAATCTTATAAATATATACGACATAAAATGAATGTTTATAAATCAGTAAATTTAGTATGTATAAAGGACAATGGACTCATGTACAAAAACAGACACATAGTGGATGTATAACGATGTTGCAAAGAGGAAAATTGTTAAAAACTTTTAAAAACTGTTTTAATAATTTTTTTAAAAAGTCTTCTTATTTCCACAGCTGTTCCTTCAACTCCAGCCATAATAGCAATTAAGATGAAATAAACAATAAAGCCACAATCTAATTCAGAAAGAGTCTATGTTTCAAATCATTAGTAAATGGGGCTGTTCTCTCAAATTTCCATGCTGCCTTTTTTCCAGCAGGTATTTATTTCACTCAAAATCTATTTTTTTTCAAAACAAACTCAATTATTTAAATGAGCCAGTTTCAGCATTTACTCAATACTCTGATAGTCCAACATATTTTCCAAGTTCTTTAAGTCTGCTCTGTGGTTTTAGTCTTTTATTCTAGCTTCCCAGAGTCTCTTTTATAAAATGTCTTATTTCCACCTCTGATAAGCATAAGGCAATATTGTTTAGTTTTTTTCTAATTGCACTGTCATGACCTTTAACATTTAACTGAGGCCTGTAGATTCTGAAATGTAATTCCTGGATTTTTTTGCAATTTCTCTGAGCTTTGCACAGTCTGACATTGGGGTGAATTTGCTAGGACGTCCACTCCTGGGACGACTGGCAACTGTCTTGAATGTTTTCTACTTGTGAATAATCTTCTTCAGTGTAGAATGATGGACTTCAAATGTTTGGAAATGGCCTTATAAGCCTTCCCAGATTGATGGGCAGCAACAATTGCTTCTCTAAGATCATAGCTGATATCTTTCCTCTTTGACATTGTGTTAACACACACCTCAGTGCTGGAGATGATTAAATTCCTAAAACGTTGGTTTTTCTAAAAGTAGTCACATTTGCTGAGGATCAATTGATCAAGGGCACCTTATTAGCAGGACCTGGCTGCTACTTAGCTACTTCATACCTATGGAAGTACTAAGGGTGTACTTAGCTTTTCATACATGGTGTCAACTTCAAACTGAACCTGGCAGAAGCCATTTTGTTGGTTTTCAGTTGCCACACAGTGAAACATATTTACCAATTGCATGGAATCCCAAAGAGAATCATATCAGATCAAGGAGTTCAATTTACGGCCATGTTCTGGAGGGAATTTATTAAGCTAATTGGGTCTTCCCGGGGTTTAATTCAGTTTTCCATCCAAGTACAAATAGGGCAGAGGAACATGCAAACGCAGTAGTAGAGCAGTACTTGAGGTGCTATGTCAATTACCGGCAAATTAACTGGCACAACCTACTGCCATTTGCTGAGGAGATGTACAGCAATGCTGTGCACAGCAGCACAGGGCTCACTCTATTTAAGGTAGCCACAGGGGTAGAATTTGTTCCCATGTCTGAATACCCACAGGAACCTCCTTCATCAGTGAGTCTGACAGAATGGGTAGATTCACTGCAGTGTGTGTTGGGAAATGTGAAACGAGCATTAACTAAGGCCGCAGAAACACAAAAAGAGCAAGCAGACAAAAAACGAGCCCCCCAGAGACTGTTTTACATAGGAGAGAAAGTCTACTTCTCCCCCAAGTACCTGAAACTGAAGTTACCTTGCAAAAAACTGGGACCTAAATTTATAGGACCTCTCCCCATCGTAAAAATCATCCACCCGGTCACAGTAGCACTGAAACTCCCATGTTTGCTAGGGAAAGTGCATCTGGTTTTTCACAGTAGCTTATTGAAGCCAGTAATAGGATCGGAGTTGAGTCCAGTAGCTCAGGTAGCCTCATAGTGGAAAGGGAAACTCATTACGAAGTACAAAGCTACAATACTCAGTGCAGTGGAAGGCTTACCCTCTGTCAGGAGCTACCTGAGTAAAGAGTAAGGACATAAAAGCAAATAAATTAATCAAGAAGTTCCACGAAAAATAAAATAAAATAACAGAAGCCAAAGGAATAACCTGGTGATGGGAGGGGTGGCAAATGTCAATATATAAGAATTTATAAACTGGAATAGCCATAACAACAAGTCAGCCAATGGGAACTGTTTGCTGACTGAGAGCCATGTCAAGACAGCTTGGAGTCTGTGTGTGGCTTAGCTTAACTGTTCTGTGTATATAAGCTTGCTTCTAGTTCTTGTCCTTACTTTTACTTCTACTTCTACTTCTTGTCCTACTACCATGTTGCAAGAGCTGCATGGGTATTATATACATGTATCATGTTTTATATTATTGTATATAAAGAAGCTTCTTCTATAAATGAATCCTGCTGAATTATTTACTTGTGTGTTCGCTGGATAGCTACAGACTCTAATAGCTAATAGGGACTTAATCTGTCTGTACTTGATGTTTTCCAGGAACTTCTAACTCACTAGGGGAGATCCGATTGTCAACTTCAAACCGAACCTGGCAAAAGCCATTTTATTGGTTCTCAGTTGCCACATAGTATGGGAGGGGGGAAGGAGGTTGGAATGCACTTCCACAACACCCCTCTATCTTGTGAGAACCAAGGTCATATTGACAAGTGTCAGATGAGAATGGAGAGTAGTGCCTAGGGAGCCCACCAATGAACCTAATTGGACAATGTGACCTGTCACACTTGGAGAGGGGACTATTTACTATTATAACTATAATGAAACCATGGAAAATATTCAGAGTTGGTTTTACATTTAATCGTGCCGATATGATGTGCCCAATAAAGAAGTTCTTTGAGAGAGATCTGAATCTCGGAGTTCTGATTTGCTTGGGCTCATTAGTTAGGAACCTTGACACACGTCTTCTCCATTTTGGCTTTCTTTCTCTAAAATAAATGATGATGGGGTCTATTATGTGTTTTGTTCATCTGAGGTTGTATTTACATACTTTTAAGAACTAAGGACTAGATGATTTTTATTATGACATGATACGTAAAACCATAGAACTCAAAGGGGAGTGTACATTCTTTTTCATATTAACAGATTAACAGAGTTGAAAAGGTCCTTGTAGGTCATCTAGACCAACCCCCAGAAAACCATACACCATTTCTGAGAGATGGCAGTCCTAACTCTTCTTGAAAGCCTCCAGTGATGAAGCTCCCACAACTTCTGAAGGCGAGCAGTTCCACTGGTTGATTGTTCTCACTGTCAAAAAATTCTCCTTATTTCTGGGTTGAATCTCTCCTTGGTCAGTTTCCATCCATTATTCCTTGTCTGCCCTTCAGGTGCTTTGGAAAACAGCTTGACCCCCTCCTCCCTGTGGCAGCCCCTCAAGTATTGGAAGATGGCTATGATGTCTCCCCTGGTCCTTCCATTCACTAGACTAGCCATGCCCAGTTCATGTAACCGTTCTTCGTATGTTTTAGCCTCCAGTCCCCCAATCATCCTGGTTGCTCTCGTCTGCAGTTTATCTAGAGTCTCAACATCTTTTTTATAGTGTGGTGACTAAAACTGGCTGCAGTATTCTAGGTGTGGTCTTACTAAGGCTTTATAGAGTGGTATTAGTACCTCTCTTGATATTGATTGTATTCCTCTGTTAATGTAATTTTGAATTGCATTGGCTTTTTAAGCTTCTGCTACACACTGCTGGCTCATATTTAATTGGTTACCCACTTAGACTCCAAGATCCCTCTCACAGTTACTGCTATTAAGCCTGGTTTCACCCAGTCTATATGTGTACTTTTGGTTTTTCTTGCCTAAGTGTAAGACTTTACTTTTCTTTACATTGAATTTCATTTTGTTAGATAGGGCCCAGTGTCTATCAAGATCCATCTGGATATTGAGTCTATCATCTAGGGTGTTAGCTATTCCTGCCAGCTTAGTATCATCTGCAAATTTGATAAGTTCCCCTTCTATTCCCTCATCTAAGTCATTTATGAAGATATTGAAGAGTACTGGGCCTAAGACGGAACCTTGTGGTACCGCATTGCTTACTTCCCTCCATGTAGATGTAGTGTCTGGTTCCAAACAGAAGGAAATAAAAGGAGACAAACCTGGATGGCTGCTACTTTAATTTAATCACTTCTTGGCACTCACTGACAATCACAGATGAAAATCTTGTTAGGGCTACTGCCCTGTGCTTCCCACCACCATTTATCCATTAGTTATCACCATCCACCCAATCACGCACGCTGCTCCCTCCCATGCAACCCGGAAGTTGTTTTTTTTTTTTAATTTGATTTATATGCCGCCCTTCTCCGGAGACTCAGGGCGGCTTACAATGCGCTAAGTAAGTTGGCTTATGTTTCATTCTTGAATATTTACAACCAGCATCTAAACAGTTAATTCACTTGAGTATTTACAACCAGCATCTAAACAGTTAATCCACTTGTTATTTCCGGCTGGCCATGATGATGTCAGCCCCCAGCTATTCCCTCCCGTCAATCCTATCAGTTCCTGGGAGGCTTGACAAAGCAGATGCTGGGCGGACTTCCGGTGGGATCGCGACATCGCCGGATGCTTCTTTTTGAAGCGCCAACCTAGGGCTCCGTAGAACCGCAAGAACAGCGACTATCAGCTGTCTTGCGGTTTGGAAATTTTCCTCCTGGTAAGAGGGGGGAAAGTGAGTAGACGGGTGGGCTAGAGCTCCCTGAGAGTGCCAGATTTTACCCATAATCTGGCGCTCAAAGATGAGAGCTCCCCGCTAAGCCTGTCAGTACTCCGGACCCTGGATGTCTCTGCTTTGCAGAGCTAGATGTCGTGACCATCCTAGCAACCAACTTTAAACAAATACTTTTTGAATCAAGCTGGCGGAGCATAAGCAGCATGAATAAAACAGCAAGTATTCTCTTTTTTTTTAACTCCAAAGATTTACCTTCTTTAAAAGATTTTCCTTAAGCTGAAAATGAAAGCAAGATGGCGTTTGAGTTTCAACGGGGCGTGAAGAAGTGAAAGTTAAAAGTAATTATTGACAAGCCCCTGTTTGAAACGTAAAACTCTTTTTTGAAAAGTGGATGAAACAAGAAAGGAAGTAATTGTAATAATTGAAGCAGTAATATAAATTACAAATTGCAAAGGGTCTTTTTTTTCTTTTTGATACTTTTTTTTCCCTGTCCTTTTGGAAGGGAAGGAAGAAGGGGGGCAAGATGGCTGGTCTTTTTGAAAGCAAAGAAAGCAAAGAAGGGTTAATTAACCCTCAGATATGGTCTGATTTTGAGGAAGCTTGGAGCTCAATTACCTCTGCTTTATTGGAAAAAATTGATACTATATTTCAAGCTTGTAAAGCTGGAAACAATGAAACACATGGAAATACTGAGTTGCAATCTAGCAGTGGGGGATTGATTGAAGAGCTGGGAGAAGGAAAAGAACAACAACAGCCTATAGTAGTTTTTTGGGAGAGAAAGATGGATGCTTTGCAGAATAAGGAGCAAGAAATTTTGGGAGCTGATGAGACTTTGGCTACACGAATTTTTTCTTACAAAGTCCAACCTACATTTAAAGAGCTGTTTTCAGAAGAAGTTATATTTCTGCAAAAATTTTATAATATGCAATCCCAAAAAATGCAAGATTATACTGGAGTTAAAAAAGGCAGAGGGATCAAAGTTAAGAAAAGAGTTCGTAAAAAGGAGAAGAAGAAAGACTGGAGACAAGGAAAATAACCCTGCTTGATGAGATGATGGTCCTTAAAAAGTATTGTTTAAGTGTTTAAAGATTTTGAACTTTTGGAAGAAAACATCCAACAGCTTAATGCCAGTTAACTAAGCGATGAGCGACGATGAGGAGGTAACCTACAGCTGTATTGGAATATTTTGAGAAGAATAAACAGATCACTGCAATGCTGGTGTGTTGGGTTGTGAAATAAGCCTTGACCTGAATGGTTTGGAATATTTTATTAAGGACTGTAATAAATTTGGACTTAATTGCAATTGCAGAAGTTTTATTGAATAGAGTAAATTGGAGTTTTCTGTTTGAAGGTAATAAATATAAGGCAAAAGGACTATGGGCCTAGGGCAATTGCAGTTGATCTGGTGGTTTCCCTAATACGTCTGATGAATTTATCAATCTAATTTCTGGTTGGATTTGATGGATACTATTTGAAATACAATTACAAAGTCACTCGGGGGTTTTTTTATATATAAAGAAGCAATTTTTATTTAGGTGGGTAGACGTAAATGAAGACATTCTATATGCTGTTGGAAGATGTGAAGATAAGAAGATTAGCAACTGGTTTAATCTAGTATGAAGAATTTAAATGTTTGATATATCTATTAAATGATGTTTTTAGTTGATTTGTTAATATGTATTGATAAATTAATAAGAGGTTTGATTATTATTTTTTAGTTAGAAAAAAAAATTTCTTTTAAGTGTTTTAACTATAATTGGACCTTGATGGTTTAAAAGTGGAGGACGGAAGAGTTTATATAGTATTTTATTTTAAATTTGGGGTTTTTGAATGAGGTTTTTTTTGTTTTCAATGAAAGAAGTTATAAAATATCTTGTTAAACTGTATAGATCTAATAATGTTAAGTATCTATTAGTTAAATTGAGTAATGATAGGATTGATTAGGTAATATTTAACTGCTTTATTAACTGCTGTAATTATAAATGGATACTAATTCTGTTAAATTAGATGAAATGAGAAGAAAGAAGACTTGCTTTCCTTTTATCCATTTGTTTAATGATTATAAGTGACAGATGGAGTTGAATTTAGGGGATTTAAGCTGTATTTTATATTTTGTATTTGCTCTGGGAAGTCGGCGGGGTGGTTGGGGAGGGGGGAGAAAATGTATGTAAAATTTTAAAAACTTTTTCAATTAAAAAAAAAAGCAGATGCTGGGCTAAAATGAGGTTTGTGCGTTCCTCTCCCCAAGAATGGCAGCTCCATGCCGACAGTGCACTGGAGCTGACATACGGCCCCTCTACCATGGAGATGGCTTCTGAAATGGAAATGCACATTAAGTAATATGTCGTGGATCCCCAGGTCCACCCAGCTTCCCTGGGTATTTCCTGTGAAACCTATCAATCAGGGAGCTTGTATATCATGTTCGGGTACCCAGGAGGCCTCTGACAGAGGATATCTCTTCCATAAGAGAAGGTATTGGAGCTTACCCCTATGCCATCCGGTATCCTGCACCTTCTTTACTTCGTACTACTGTTCCCCATCCACCATCAGTGGTGGAGGTGGTTGCAACAGAGTTTCCCTGAGTGTAGATAAGTGGGCTGGGCGCAGCAGACTGCAGTGGAGTACTGGGTGCATTTTTCCCAACAGCCTGGGCAATTGGAGTTGTACAGTTACAGTGTTAATCACCCACACCACCGAGAAGGGCCCAATATATTTGGGACCTAACTTCCTATTCGGGAGGCGTAGGTTCAGATACTTTGTACATAAGAATATTTGCTGGCCTACATGAAAGGCAATGGCCATCTGGCTTTATTGGCCTGATGTTTGTAATTATCTGATTCCTTCTGTAAGGCTTTTTTGGAGATTTGCCACACTTGTTCTACTTGGGCTAACCACTCTTGTACATCGGTATCGACTGTGGTATTTGATGGACATTCAGGTATGGGCATAAACTCTCTGCCTGTAGCTATTTTGAATGTGGTGAAACCTGTACTATTGTGTACTGCGTTGTTGTACGCAACCTCTCATTTACTCCTTTCTATCATCGCATTTGCCCATTCAGCTGCCCCATTGGTAGCAGGATGAAATGCTGACCTCAATCCTTGCTTGCTACCCACCCTTTCTAGGAATTTCCACCAAAACCTGGCAGTGAATTGTATGCCCATGTCCAATATTATTCGCTGAGTAATGCCATGCAGCCTATATACATGTGTAATAAATAATTTCACCAGTCTCCTAGCTGACGGTAGGCCGGAGCAGGCGATAAAATGTGCCTGCTTAATGAAGAGGTCAATAACCATCCATATTACGGTGTTTCCCTGACTCTCCAGCAACTGGACTATGAAATCCATGGCTATTTGTTGCCAGGGTTGGGTTGGATTAGCCACTGGCTGTAACAGCCCTGGTAGTTTCCCAGTTCTGGCCTTCATAGTATTACACATGATGCAACTACGGACATATTCCTTGATATCCTTCCGCATCTTTAGCCACCTGTCTTTTTCATATTAACAGATTAACAGAGTTGAAAAGGTCCTTGTAGGTCATCTAGTCCAACCCTCCGCCCAAGCAGAAAACCATACACCATTTCTGAGAGATGGCAGAAATGGAAAGGTTTTTAGGAATCTGAAGTGTCCAGCTGTCCGGATATCATGGCACCGTTTTAATATGATCAGGCATACCACTTTAGGGACATATATTTTGGACCCTTTCAAAGCCAATCCCTCTTGTTTCGTTAGCTACGATTGGTTATCCTTAAACCATGTACCCATGTCTAGTGCTTCCCGTATGGTTTGCGGTACGTCCCCTCTGGCACAAGTCAGCACAGATGTGGTGGTTGGCTGGAGTGCTCGTACTGGAAGTATCGCTTATACTACTGCTTCCTTGTTGCTCTTGTACTGTGGCTTCCTAGATAATGCATCTGCCAAAAAATTCTTTCCACCTGGAATGTACTTTAAGGTGAAATTAAACCTACGGAAATACAGGCCCAGCAAACTTGTTTGGGGGATAGTCTTTGTGGGGACTGTAGAGCCTCTAGATTTTTATGGTCCGTCCAGACCTCGAAAGGGATACTACCCCCTTCCAACAGGTGCCTCCACGTTAAGAGAGCCCACTGAACCGAGAATGCATCCTTTTCCCAAATGGGAAATTGCATTCAGTGTCGTTCAACTTTCGAGATGTATATGCACACGGTTGGAGTGCCCCTTCCTCATTGGCCTGGAGGAGCACTGCCCCAACTGCCACATCGCTAGCATTCACCTGGACCACAAAAGGTTTGGACAGATTCGGATGTTTTAGAACTGGTTCTCTTGCAAACAGTGATTTTAAACATTTGAAAGCCTCCTGACACTTGATTGTCCATATAAGCGGATAGTTTGGGCGTGGGGTTTTATTCAGATGTTTCATCCGTAGTAAATCAGTAAGGGGGAGGGCTACCTGTGCAAACAAGGGTATAAATTGGCGATAGAAATTAGTAATCCCCAGAAAACTCTGGAACTGTTTCCTGGTTTTCGGGGCTTGCCAATCTAAGACCGCTTTGACCTTATTGGAGTCCATCTCTACTCCTTGTGGTGATATCCTAAATCCCAGATAGTCAAGGGTGGTCTGGTGAAAGTCACACTTGGAGAGCTTGACATATAAATGGGCGTTTAACAATTTCCTGAGCACTTGGCAAACTAACTTGACATGTTCTTCCATCATCTGAGTATACCGTATTTTTCGGAGTATAAGACGCACCTTTTTACCCCCCCCAAAAGGGGGTGAAAATTTAGGTGCGTCTTATACACCAAATGTAGCCTTGCTCACCCACTGGCCCCCACCCTTTGGCCTCTGCCTCCCAGCAGTTACCTCCTTGCAAGCAAACAGCAAGAAAAAGCAGCCCCATTCAGCTTCAGCATAGCCTAATTAGCACAAGTTGATTAGATCAGCCTCCTGACTCTCAGCTGATTTGCTCAGCTGTTTTGCGCAGGCTCTTTTGCAAGCTCTTGTTTTGCAAGCTCTTTGCTTGCTGCAAAGAGTGCTGGAGCAGATTTTTTTCCCCCTAGCTAAAACGAAACTGAAAGTAAAGCAGGCTCTGCTGCAACGTGACAAAATGAGACAGGGAGAGAGATTTCTTTTTCTTTTTGCTCACCAAAAAAGGTAGGTGCAAACAATGGGAAATTTAGGGCAAAAGAGAAGAGTTCAAGATTTTAAAACACACACTTCCGGTTGAGCCAGCGGCATCGCCAGACGCTTCTTTTGAAGCGCCAGCCCCAGATTCCGTAGAACCGCAAGAACAGCGAAAATCGGCTGTCTTGCGGTTTGGAATCCTTCCCCCCAGGAAGAAGGGGGGAAGGAGAGCAGACGGGTGGGGTAGAGCTCCCTGAGGGCACCAGATTTACCTAATAATCTGGTGCTCGAAGATGAGAGCTCCCCGTGAAGCCTGTCAAAAGCTCTGGACCTGGGATGCCTCTGACTGGGAAGTCTTTCCCTGTCAGAACTAGATGCCGCGGCCACCCCATCAAACAACTTTAAACAAATACCTTTGAATCAAGCTGGCAGAGCACAAGTTGCACGAAGGAAACAGCAAGTATTTTTTTTTCTCTTTTTCTAACTTCAGGGACTTACTTTCTTAAAAGATTTCTCTTAAGTGGAAAGTGAAAGCAAGATGGCGTTTGAGTTTCAACAGGGCGTGAAGAAGTGAAAGTTAAAAATAATTATTGATAAGCCCCTGTTTGAAACGTAAAACTCCTTTTTGAAAAGTGGATGGAATAAGAAAGGATGTAATAATAATAACTCAAGCAGCAATATAAATTAAAAAGTCTTTTTTTTCTTTTTTCTTCTTGAAATTCTTTTTTTTCTTTTCTTTTCTTTTTCCCCGTCCTTCTGGAGGGGAAGGAAGAAGGGGGGCAGGATGGCTGGGCTTCTCGAAAACAAAGAAAGGAAAGGAGGGTTATTTAACTCTCAATGGTCTGAATTTGAGGAAGCTTTGAGTTCAATTACCTCTGCTTTATTGAAAAGAATTGATACTATATTTCAAGCTTCTCAAGCTGGAAACAATGAAATACATGGAAATACTGAGTCACAATCAAGCAGTGGGGGATTGAGTCAAGAGCTGGGAAAGGAAAAAAAACAACAAAAGACCATAGCAGATTTTACAGAAGAGAAAAAGTTGAAGATTGAGCAGGAGCAAGAAGCTCTGCAAGCTGATGACTTGTTTTCAGAAGAACCCATATTTCTGCAAAAAGTTTATAATATCCAATCCCAAAAACCGCAAATCCCTGCTGGAGTTAAAAAAGGCAGAGGGATCAAAGTTAAGAAGAAAGTTCGTAAAAAGGAAAAGAAGAAAGCCTGGAGAAATGGAAAATAACCCTGCTTGACGAGATGATGGTCCTTAAAAAGTATTGTTTAAATGTTTAAAGACTTTGAACTTTTGGGGGGGAAGAAAAAAAAAATACTACACAGCAATTCAATGCCAGTTAACCAAGTGATGGACGATGAGGAGGCAATTTATAGTTGTATTGGAATATTTTGAGAAGAATAAACAGATCACAGCAATGCTGGTGTGTTGGGTTGTGAAATATGCCCTGACTTGAAGGAATTGGAACATTTTATTAAGGACTGTGATAAATCTGGATTTAACTGTAAATGTAGAAGTCTCATTGAATATACTAAATCGGAGCTTTCTGTTTGATGGTAATAAATATAAGGCAAAAGGACTATGGATCTAGAGCAATTGCAGTTGATCTGGTGGTTTCCTTAATACGCTTGATGGATCTACTAATCTAGTTTTGAGTGGATTTGATGGATATTACTACAATTATAATTATAAAGTCACTCGGGGGTTTTTTTTTTATAAAGAAGCAAATTACTATTTAGGTGGGTAGACGCAAATGATGAAGATATTCTATATGCTGTTGGAAGATGTGAAGACAAGAAGATTAGCAACTGGTTTAATCTAGTATGAAGAATTAAAATGTTTGATATAGTTATTAAATGATGTTTTATCTGTATTGATAAATTTATAAGAGGTTTGATTGTTATACTCCTTTTTTGACTAAAAATTTTATTATTATTGTTTTAAGTGTTTTAACTATAAATGGACCTTGATGGTTTAAAAATGGAGGACGGAAGATTTTATATAGTATTCTATTTTAAATTTGGGGGGTTTTTTTGGTTTTTTTTTTGACTGAAGGTTTTTTATTTTTCTTTGTTGTTGGGTTTTCTTTTTCTGTTTTAAATGAAAGAAGTTACAAAATATTTTGTTAGATTGTCTAGACTTAATAATTTGCTAAGTATTAATTAGTTATACTGAGTAATGATAGTTGTGATTACGTAATATTTAATTGTTTTATTAATTGCTGTAATTATAAATGGAGACATGGAGATTGATTTTGTCGAATTAGATGGAATGAGAAGAAAAGAAGACTTGCTTTCCTTTAATTTACCTGTTTAATGATTAGGATTATGATAAGTGTGAAATGGAGTTTAACTTAGAGAATTTGAGCTGTATTTTATCATGTACTTGTATTTGCTCTGGGAAGTCTGGGGGGTGGTGGGGGAGGGGGGAGAAAATGTATGTAAAAATTTTATTAAAAAACTTTTTCAATAAAAAAAAAGATTTTAAAACACAAAAGAGAAAAAGGTCTATTTAACTAGGGAATTGTAATAATTGAGATGCTATTAATTATATATTGGGTTGAAAGCAGAAATGGTTAAGTTATGGTTTGGAGAAATATATGGGGAAAATTATTTGGTTTATTATTATTGGTAAATATAATTAATTGATTTGTAAGAAATTGGATTGCATGGAAATAATTGAAATATTCATGTTCATATTGATTAATATACAAAAAAGATAGTTATATAACTAATTGATTTATATAAAAATGTTGAATTTGTATTAAACAATTGTAATATTAAATAATTAACCAATGTGAGGATGGAAATAAAAGTAGATGACAATGGGAAGGGGTATAATATAGAATAGAAGGGAAAATTGAATTTGATTAAGATTAGAGATGAGAATGAAGAGTTATATTGGTTTTTTAAAAAAAATAGATGAGGAATAAATATGGCAAAAAGGAAATATAGAAATTGTAAATTTAATTGAAATGACTAAACACTATTTAAATTTGTGAACCAGCCAAATACTCTGTTCAAAGAAAATACATTGTATGTTTGTATCTGTGCGTGTCTAAAAAATAAAAAAAAACTTTAAAAAAAACAACCAAAAAAGGTAGGTGCGTCTTATACTCCGGTCCGTCTTATACTCCGGTGCGTCTTATACTCCGAAAAATACGGTATATAAGGATGTCGTTCAAATAGATGAGCACGCCCTTATACAAGTGTTCATGCAGCACCTCGTTTATGAGCTGCATGAACACTGCCGGTGTCCCTTGAAGCCCAAATGGCATTACATGGAACTGGTAACTGCCCAGGGGACAGTTGAATGCTGTTTTCCATTCATCCCCTACTTTAATCCTGACCCTATAATAAGCCTCGTGGAGGTCTAATTTTGTGAAATAATGACCCTCCGAAAGCCTGGCCATCATGTCTTTTATCAGGGGGAGAGGATATAAATGCTCCACACAAACTGCGTTGATCCCCCTGAAGTCAACACACAAGTGCAACCCACCATCCTCCTTTTCCTGGAATAGGACAGGGGCTGCTACCCGGGACCTAGCAGGCTGAATAAATCCCCTCTTAAGGTTCTTTTCGATGTAGGATCTCATTTCTGCCAACTCCTTTGGGGTCATAGAGTACATTTTAGGTTTTGGTAAAGATGACCTCGGGATAATCTCAATACTACAATTGGTGGGGCGATGGGGCAGTAGAACATCACACTCCTTTTCACTGAAAATGTCTTTTAAGTCAGCATGCTCCAAAGGGAAAGCCAACCCCTCTCCCCCCTTACACGGAGTCCTATGTTCCTCGCTACAAGTGGGCCCCCGGCATGTGGGTGGCTTTCATGTGGGGGTGGATCGGGACCTAGCCCTATCTGTAGATGCCGACAACCATGTCCCACCATATGGTGGGGCCCCACTTATCCAACCAAGCCAAACCGAGGACTATCTCCTCGGTGATTCTGGGTACTACAATGAAGCATAATTAAGGAACTATGGAGGAAGGAAACATAGGAAGGCCTATGTTGACCTATTTCCATTATCATTTTGCTGGTGACATGAGTTGCTGGTTGACCCCCCAACAAAGACCCATTCATCTGTTCAAAATGGATGGGCTGACCTAATCGATGTAATCTAACTCCTAGATCAGCAGCCACCCCCATGCTTATTAGACACCATGTGCAACCTGAGTAAATGAGGGCTGCACACCTTTTACGTCGCTCATCCTCTAAGACGACAGGCACCACAAATGGTTTTATGGCCATACGCACCATTGGATCAATGTCACCCTCACTATCACTAGTCTCCAAGTCCTCGGTGGGAGGGGACCTCTCCTCCAACGGGGTTACTGGGGTCTTCGGTACCTGTTGTGTTCCCCGGGACCGTTCTGGTGTGGGTTGGATGGTTTTCAGTTTATACTCAATAAAAGTCTCTTTCTCTATGAAAATGGAGTTAGGGGTTTTCTTTCTTGAGTACTGAAAAGAGGCATACCTGAAGAGAGGAATCTTGGAGTCCTAGTGGACAATCACTTAAATATGAGCCAGCAGATTGCTGCAGCTACCAAAAAAGCTAACACGGTTCTAGGCTGCATTAATAGAAAGATAGAATCAGGATCACGTGAAATGTTAATACCGCTTTCTTATGCCTTGGTATGATCACACTTGGAATACTGCATCCAGTTTTGGTTGCCGCAATGTAAAAAAAGATGTTGAGATTCCAGAAAGTATGCAGAGAAGAACAACAAAGTTGATTAGGTTACTGGAGGCTAAAACATATAAAGAATGCTTGCTGGAATTGGGTGTGTCTAGTTTAATGAAAAGAAGGACTAGGGGTAACATAATAGCAGTATTCCAATATCTAAGGGGTTGGCATAAAGAAGAGAGAGTCAACCTATTCTTCAAAGCACCTGAAGGTAGGACAAGAAGCAATGGATGGAAACTGATCAAGGAGAGAAGCAACCTAGAACTAAGGAGAAATTTCCTGACAGAACTGACAGAATCAGTGGAACAACTTGCTTCCAGAAGTTGTGAAAGCTGCAACACTGGAAGTTTTTAAGGAGATTGGAGAATCATTTGTCTGAAATGGCATAGGGCAGGGGTGTCAAACTCAAGGCCCATGGGCCACATCCGGCCCGCGATGTCAGATCTGGCCCGTGTGGCCATCCTGCAAAACATAAGGGTCCGGCCTATGTCGCTTCGGCTTGGTCTACCCATTGCAAAGAGGAAACATGCCAGCAGATGGGGGAGTGGCATCAAGCTGGCCACACCCACCCAGCTGGCCGTGCCCACCCAGTTGGCCATGCCCAGTGAGTGGCTTCAAACTGGCCATGCCCACCCAGTTGGCCATGCCTGCCTGGTCCCCCAAGGTCAACCACAGCCCTGCTGTGGCCCTCAATGAAATTGAGTTTGACACCCCTGGTGTAGGGGGTTCCTACCTGAGTAGGTTGTTGGACTAAAAGACCTCCAAGGTCCCTTCCAATTCTGTTATTCATAGCCCTGTCTATAGTGCCACGATGAAACTTACAGTTTCCATATGGGGTCCAATTTTTAGCTCCATGGGTTCTGTTACAAATCTAGCAGGGGCCCCTCCCAACAAGGAGTTGTCTAACTGTATGAATGCCATAGGCACTTTTTGCCTATGGAGTTGCATTCCAAACCCCTCTGGGGCTTATAAGACAATGGGTACACCCACAGTCTAGCAAGGCCTCTGCTTTCCGACCCAAAGAGGCTACTCTTAGTTGCACCCTCACTGACATCAGTTTCGAGTCACCACTCACCAGTGGATTGTCGTCATTGCTGCTTTCTGGCTTCTTGTTCATATCTCTTCCTCCTCGCTGGAAGGAAAGGAGAACCCTTTGACTTCTTGGGAAGTGGTCTTGGGTTGGGCAGTTGCTTTCTCTCATTTCAGTGGGGGGTGCTGGGTTCAGTGGAGGGTGCTGGGTCCCCAGTTGTGGACTTGAGCAATCAGCTATCCGATGACCTCTGCTGCATCAGACAGACCCTTAGGGGTTGGTTGGGATTGGATTCTCCCTTGCCTGTGTTTGCAGAGCCCTTCCTCTCAGGTGCTCTAGCTGCTCGCAGTCCTCTCTCTGTAGTCTCATGAATAATGGCAAGGTCAATCTGCACTTCACCAGCCAGGACACACCATTCCCGCAGGAAAAATGGGCCAAGAGTTCCACAAACATTTCTTCAAGGAATTCAAGCCTCCAGTCAATGGTCACGTTGTGAGCCTTCTTCTGGCCTTGCCATAGATCATGCCATTCCCCTGGGTGATGTCTGGTTCTGGATCCTCTGGTGATGGTTGTCCCCGATGCACGCTCTTCTGTCTTCCAAAGCCAAGAGACCACTGAGGCCTATCCCTTGCCATTGGAGATTCTCCATCTCTCAGGGGACCAGGGCAGCAGTGTCTGCTTCCACACAGTTGTCTTAGGGCAGTGCTGTATTCAGCCGCGATTCACTGAGTTCTCCAGGTCAGTAGGATCTCCGGCTCCTCTTCCAGGTTGGGGCTTTCACAGCTGCCTTAAAGCCATGCCTTGAATTCCTCCCTGCTTTTCAGCTCCATTTGTTTTCTACCAGATCCAGCCATAGTTCTAACAGTTGCAAAATCCCCATGGCAGGTGGATTAAAAACTGCAATTCTGGCTGTCAGGCTGCCCACAATTTAAATTTCTGAATAGAAATGATCCTTGCCTCCATTTGTTGAGAAAGGTATAGTTTTATTAGTGATCAGTTGAATTGCAGTATTGCATAGCAAGAACCAAGAACTGTGTGCCAAAATCCCTCAGTACTACTTCCTCCCCTCCCTTAACTTTTCCTCACTGCCCACCCACTGTAACTAATCAAATCTATGCAAGATGTTTTCATAATCCAAGCGCAGCTTGTTACGTGGCTCCCTTCTTCTAGATCAGGGGTGTCAAACTGAGGACCACATCAGGATTGGGTTTGATCTTGGAGGGCTGGGTGGGGGTGGGGGTGGGCATGGTGGGTGGGGCCATGGTTGGTGTGACACTGAACCGCACCTCCGCAGACATGGTTTATAAACTTATAAAAATAGGGAGGCGTACATTTCTATGATTTTGTTTTTTTAATACTTACTTGATCTACTTGATCACCTTATGAAAGGAGACCAGATCAAGAAAATGATTCCATAGGAAAACTAGAGCTATAAATTATTAACATAGGTTAGTAGCAGAATCCTGCAAGCCTGAAAGGTAAAATATTTTACTTTTCCCTCCCTCCTCGCCGTAGGCCTGGGGCCATGCAAGAAGCCTGCTTGGGTGAGGAGACAGGGAAGCCTCGGCCTCCTGTTCTTGCCGCTGCCACCCCCTCACCCCCAGCAGCGGCGGTTCTCGCACTGCTGCTTCCCCGCTGGCGGCAGGAGCAGCGGGCCAGGGCTTCCCTCCCTCCCTACCAGAGTCCTGGGGCCGCACAAGAAGGCCGCTTGGATGCGGAGACAGGGAAGCCCCGGCCTGCCCGGCCTTGCCACCACCACCCCCTTGCCCCTGGTGGTGGTGGTTCTCACACTGCCATTTCCCTGGTGGTGGTAGGAGCAGCTGGCGTGGCAGAGAGGGCTGTGGTAGGCTGCTGTGGCAGGCCATTCACACCGGCTAAGAGGCAGCGGCGGCTCCTCGTCCTGTCAGCCTCGCACTTCAGACAGCATCCAGCCAGCCATGCCTGGCTTCCCCCTGCAGCAGCCCACGTGGATCCCAGACAGCACAGCTTTGTGGCCTTTCCTAGGGGCAGCGGTGGTGGTGACCAGGCAGGTGAGCGCAGGGGAGCGACTGGCGGCAGTGCTCCTGGCTGGCAAGATGGTGGATGTCCCGGGTTTGCATGCAGGCGTTGACGGCATGGCCGGTGTGCATGTGTGCTAAGAGAAGCTGCCGTGGGCATGCACGCGCTGGGAAGTGAACTTCTGGTTTCCGGCACATGCATGTTCACTGGCCAGCTAGTTTTCTGGTTACTGGCATGCATGCTTGCGCAATGATCTGCTGGCCGGCTGATCTTCCGGTTTCTGACACTGCTGCACATGTGAAGGCCAGGTAATGTTGCATGCGCATGCGCATCAGTAGCCAGAAGACTAGCTGGCTGGTGCTCATGTGTGCATCAAAGGTCCTTAAGACTTGGTTCTGAAGTTCTGATGGCCACCATCCCTATAGTCATGTGACTGCGTTTTGGGCACTCAGTAGCTGGCCTATCTTTACAGCCATTTGCAACATTCCACAGTTACATTACTGTATTTTATGATTTTTTGCTGAAAAGCACCATTTACTTACAGTTTTCAGCAAAATCAGCCTTAAACACTTAAACATTCATTTAATGTGGCATTTGCTTAACTACCATCTCAAAAAAAGGCAATAAATTGCCCTCTATCCTGAAGGTGACCTATTTTATGACTTATGATTTATGATTGTAATGCATGGTCATAAGTCAAGGACTATATGTGTCAGGCTCCAAGTAATGCACCCATTACAAATCGAACTCTGAGGCATTGCTTTTCCTCAAAGAACAAATTTAGCCAGTACTGAAGTTCTTGGGCTTTTCACCCCAATATAAGTTTCGGTTTCTCAAGTTCCCAAAACAAACTGTCACATTGTCCAACCAAGATGGGAGCTGATTGCTTGGCAACGTCTCCTCCTCCTCCAGTCAAACAGCCGTTGGAATGTGGTTGATTCATTGGCTAGGAATTATGTTTATCCTCCTTCAGCTCAAACTGTATCAAACTGAATTCATGTCAGAATACCCAATGATACAAACAATCCAACACGCCAATCAAATTCAGTCTTAACAATATGTAGGCAGTCTAGTATTTAGAGAGGCTGGAGGGTTGCCATATTAGTACAGTGAGTGGGAGGGGCAGATATGGCGGAAGCAGGGGACCATATCATGTTCTGGGAGTGCGCACTTGCTACCTTAGAGTAATTGTGCGCTCCGGTCCCCAATGCTTTTCTCATTCCCCAGGCTGCCCAGATTCCCAGGGCCAGAGCTTTCGGCTGATGTTGTGCAATGCCAGGTCCGCTGTTAATAAAGCCCCCCTCATCCACGATCTCATTCAGGAGGGGGGAGCGGACCTGATGGGCATTATGGAGACCTGGTTGGGCTAGGAGGGAGGAGTTCCCCTCGTAGATATGTGCCCACCAGGCTTCTGTGCATTCCATCAGCCGAGAGCTCAGGGTAGGGGTGGGGGGGTGGCGGTTATTATAAAGGAAGGTCTGGATCCAAGGGAGACCACTGTACCACAGATAGCCGGGTGTGAGTCCCTCTCTGTGAAGTGGGGTCATGGAGTGCAGATGGGCCTGTTGATCACGTACCTGGCTCCCTGCCACGTGGCAACGGCCTTGCCCGAGCTGCTCAACGTCATAGCCTGGATGGCGGTTGATACCCCCAGGCTTTTGGTCATGGGGGACTTTAACTTTCCATCTGTCAGTGAAACGTCTGAGGTGGCTCAGGAGTTCATGGCTTCCATGACAGCTATGGGCCTGACTCAGTTAATTCATAGCCCCACTCACATTGGCGGACACACCCTGGACTTAGTTTTTATCTCTGGTCAGTGGTTGAGTGGCCTTGATATAGGGGATATAGTCATCGAACCCTTGTCATGGTCTGACCACTCGCTCCTTCGACTAGACTTTCTAACCGCTACACCCCACCACAGGGAGGCGGAACCGACTAGGTGGTTCTGCCCCAGGCGCCTGATGGATCCTGATAGGTTCCAGACGGAGCTTGGGCCAATTCCTGAGACTCTGGCTCATGACTCGGCTGAGGACTTGGTGGCCGCCTGGGACAGTGCGGCCGCCGGGGCCTTAGACCACATCGTGCCTTTGCGGCCTCTGACCTGGCACCGAACTCGCCGAGCTTCTTGGTTCTCCGAGGAGCTGAGGTAGGTGAAGTGCTGGAAAAGACGCCTGGAGAGCAGTTGGAGGACCAGCCGTTCTGAATCTGACCGAACACTGGTAAGGTCTTATATTAAGACCTACCTAGTGGCGATAAAAGCAGCTAAATGTAGCTATTTTGCCGCTCTTATTGCATCATCAGATAATCGCCCAGCCGCCCTGTTTAGGGTGACCTGCTCCCTCCTCCATCTGGATGCGCGGGATGACCCCTTGCAGGCTCGAGCTGAGGACTTTGTGCAATATCTGCATGATAAGATCGCTCAGATTCGGGAAGGTTTGGCCTCTGACTGGGTAAGTTCAGACGGGATGACTGAGGCAGGTCTTGAGAATGTTACCTGGGAGTAGTTTGATCCTGTGGCTCTCAAGGACGTGGACAGGATTCTGGGATGGCTGAATGTGACCACATGTTTATTGGACCCGTGTCCCTCCTGGTTGGTGCTGGCTTCCCAGGAGGTTACATGAGGCTGGCTCCAGAGGATTATTAACGCTTCTTTGGGTGAGGGTGTCATGCCGGCCGCTTTGAAAGAAGCGGTGATGAGGCCCCTCCTCAAGAAGCCCCTCTGGACCCGGCTGTTTTGGCTAACTATCGTCCAGTCTCCAACCTTCATTTTATCGCGAAGGTTGTCGAGAGTGTGGTGGCGTGGCAGCTTCCCCAGTACCTGGATGAAGCTGTCTATCTAGACCCGCTCCAGTCCGGCTTCAGGCCTGGGCACAGCATGGAAATGGCATTGGTCGCGTTGGTGGATGATCTCTAGAGGGCTCGGGATAGGGGTTGCTCCTCTATCCTGGTCCTATTAGATCTCTCAGCGGCTTTTGATACCATTGACCATGGTATCATGTTGCGCCGGTTGGAGGGGCTGGGGGTGGGAGGCACCATTTTGCGGTGGTTCTACCTATCTGACCGGATGCAATCTGTGTTGGCAGGGAGGCAGTGGTCGACCCTGAGGTGCCTCGTTTGTGGGGTACCGCAAGGATCGGTCCTCTCGCCCCTCCTGTTCAACATTTATGTAAAGCTGCTGGGTGAGATCATCCGTGGCTTTGAGGTGGAGTTCCATCAGTACGCTGATGACACTCAGCTGTACATCTCCACCCCAGGCCACCCCAACGATGCCCTTGAAGTAATGTCCCGGTGCCTGGAGGCTGTGCGGGCCTGGATGGGGAGAAACAGGCTCCGACTTAACCCTTCCAAGACCAAGTGGCTGTGGCTTCCCGATATAGCCAGCTGGTGCCATCGCTGGCTATTGGGGGCGAATCACTGGCCCACACGGAGAGGGCTTGCAACTTGGGCATCCTCCTGGATGCACGGCTGTCTTTAGAAGAGCATATGACGGCCGTGCCAGGGGGGCTTTCTATCAGGTTCGCCTGATATGCCAGTTGCGTCCCTTTCTGGATCAGGACTCCCTACGCACAGTCACTCAGGCACTCGTCACTTCCCGCCTGGACTACTGCAATGCTCTCTACATGGGGCTCCCCCTGGGGTGCATCCGGAGGCTCCAGCTGGTCCAGAACGTGGCCGCGCGGGGGATTATGGGAGCAACAGGGCGCTCCCATGTGACACCTCTCCTCCGCGAGCTGCACTGGCTCCCAGTGGTCTTCCGGGTGTGCTTCAAGGTGTTGGTGACCACCTTTAAAGCGCTCCATGGCATAGGGCCGGGGTATCTACGAGACCGCCTGCTGCTACCAATAGCCTCCCACCGGCCAATATGCTCGCACAGAGAGGGCCTCCTCAGGGTGCCATCGGCCAGACAATGTCGGCTGGCGACCCCCAGGGGGAGAGCCTTCTCTGTGGCGGCATCCACCCTTTGGAATGACCTACCCCCAGAGATTCGCACAATATCTGGCCTCCGGACTTTTTGCCGAGCCCTGAAAACACATCTATTCCATCTAGCTGGGCTGGCTTTACCCCATTTGTTTTGGTTTTAATTGGAACTTAGTTTTAATTGGGTTTTAAATTAGGCCAAAAATTATTTAATTATTTAAAATTGTTTTTTTAATTTTGTAATGTTCTGTTTTATTCCGGCTGTTAACCGCCCTGAATCCTGCAGGAGAAGGGCAGTATTCAAATTTAATAAAATGAAATGAAATGAAATGGATGAAACATATAAAATAGACCAAAACAAAAGAGAAAGTAAAAACAAAAAACAAATGGAAAAAGCAAAGGTGGCATCAACAACTAAGTTGAAATTCTGCTCCTTCAGAGCAGAATTCAATCAGCTATTATCTGCTATTGAAAACACTCTGTTTCTAGGGACATAAGTGAGTAAACATTACAGTTGACAGGCAATTCACACCAAGTCAGATCTAGGTATCAGACATTTGGAGAATAAATCACAGAAATGATGTCTGTTTAGTGATATATAACTAGCCGAGATTGAAGCACAGTCTTTAAAAAATGAACATTGAAAAATGAACAACAGGCTAGCCCTGTCTACTTAGATGTTTGCATAGAGTATTATGGTGGGAGTCAGTGTGGCAGACATCCTCAGAGGACAGCAAAAAGTTAGAGAAATCTCTTAGTTTTTCCCTACAACTTAGTGGCCATCTGGATTTTTGCAATTTAGATTTGATTGCATGACTGCTCTACTTCTGAGAGAATGCAATTTATCTTGATATTTTCACTGATGAGAAATTATTTTGACTTTGTTGCTAAAACATATGAACAATAAGTTTCTTGCTTTGTACATATTTATTCCTTTCTTTGATATGTACTAAACTATATGTAGCTAGTCCTCAACTTACAACCACAATTGAGCCCAAAGTTTATGTTGCTAAGTGAGACATTTGTTAAGTGAGTTTTGCCCCATTTTACAACTTTTCTTGCTACAGTTGTTAAGTGAATTATTGCACTTATTAAGTTAATAATTTGGTTATTAAGTGAATCTGGCTTCTTCATTGACTTTGCTTGTCAAAAGGTCACCAAAACTGATCAGATGACCCTGGGACACTGTGATCATCCTAAATATGAAGCCGTTGCCAAGCATCTGAATTTTGATCACATGATATGAGGATGTTGGTCATAAGTGTGAAAAATAGTCATAAATCACTTTTTTCAATGCTACTGTAACTGGTCACTAAATGAACTGTTGTAAGTCGAAGACTACCTGTATACTAAACCTGAATTTGGTAGGAATTCAGTTCTTTATTTAGATACTGCTATTATTTTGTAAAATACCTTCCTCCAAAATTTGATACTTTTTTATTCTACTGAATATGGAAGAAAGTTTCTTTTTAACTAAAAGAAATTTATAAAGAAGCTATGTATTATATGTGAGGTTCTTTTAGGATTATATACCAGTTCTCTAAAATCTTAGATTAAAACCAAATAATAGAAGTCAGTAGGAATATCTATCAAAACCCGTACATGTTAATAGCGGTGTTCCCCAAAGCAGTGTCTTAGGTCCAACATTTCATACTTTACATAAATGACCTTTGTGATCATATTAAAAGCAACTGTGTTCCCTTCACTGATGATGTTAAACTATTCAACACCACCGACAATGCAACTACCCTTCAAAAAGACCTTGACTATGTGTCAGATTGCTCTAACAAGTGGCAACTTCAAATCTCAACCAACAAATGCTCTGTCTTACACATTGGCAAAAAAAATCAAAACGTAAAATACAAATTAGATGGACATGACCTTGTAGATGACCCTCACTCTGTCAAGGACCTTGGAGTACTCATTTCTAAAGATCTAAGTGCCCGAGCCCACTGTAACAACATTGCCAAAAAGGCATTAAGAGTTGTTAACCTAATCTTGCGTAGCTTCTTCTCTGGTAATGTTGTAATACTAACTAGAGCATACAAAACACTTGCTAGACCAATTCTTGAATACAGCTCATCTGTCTGGAACCCACATTGCATATCAGACATAAATACAATCAAGAGAGTCCAGAGATATTTTATGAGAAGAGTCCTCCATTCCTCCAACCGCAATAAAATACCTTATGCCACCAGACTCCATATTTTGGGCTTAGACAATTTAGAACTACACCGACTTCAATCTGACCTAAACATAGTACATAAAATTATCTGCCACAATGTCCTTCCTGTCAATGACTACTTCAGCTTCAACCACAACAATACATGAGCAAATAATAGATACAAACTCAAGGTAAACCGTTCTAAACTCGATTGCAGAAAATATGACTTCAGTAACAGAATGGTCAATGCCTGGAATGCACTACTTGACTCTGTAGTTTCTTCCCCAAACCCCCAAAACATTAACCTTAAACTGTCTACTGTTGACCTCACCCCATTCCTAGAGGTCTGTAAGGGGCGTGCATAAGTGCACTAGCGTGCCTACCATCCCTGTCCTAATATTCCTTTTTACTTACTCTTTTCATGTATTCAAATTATGTTTATAGTTTTACCTGTTATCTTATATATGCTTGACAAATAAACTTTTTTTTTAAAGTTTCTTTATTGAAGCATTTATTATTTACAAAACAGAAGACAAAAAGAAGACAAAACCACACTGACAGACAAACACAACAAACAAGATAAAATTTTTCATATATATCAATTCAACGTTTCCAGCTTTGAGGTGTCATTGTATATAAATAATTCATATTTACGTTACATATTTACATTGATCTTCATGTAGAATTAGCAATTGTACTATAACAGTGCTAACTATAAGTTGTTTTATACATCTATTCATCCTTTTAGCAATGTACAGTGTAATGTACAGTATCCTAGTTCTCTTGTCTAGTTCTCGCATTTGCGAGTCTTACTTAGATTTCTATTCCTTAACCATTCATACCATAGATCCCATGCATTATAATATTCTGATTCCTCTCTATCATTTATCTCTAGTGTTAACTTGTCCAGTTCAGCACATTCTAATATCTTCCTAATGATATGGTCTTCGGGGGGTAACTTATTCTCCTTCCAATATTGGGCAAAAGTGATTCTTGCTGCCGTAATTATGTGTATCGCCAGGTATTTCTTCTTTCTTGAATATGACTTTTTAAGGATTCCCAGGAGGAATATTTTTGGATCTAGTTCCAAAGTGTCTCCCAAAATTTCTTTCAGCCAGTTATTTATTGTCTTCCAAAAAATTTTTGTCTTAGGGCAGGTCCACCAACAGTGGTAATACGAACCCTGTTGGTGCCCACATTTCCAACATTTTGGGCTTGCTTTGGGGTATATTTTAGCGATCCTGGCTGGGGCCAGGTGCCACCTATAAATCATTTTATATTGATTCTCTTTAAATGTTATGGCTTTAGTCATTTTTAAATTGTTAGTCCAAATTTGGTCCCGTTCCTCTAATGTTATAATCTGTCCTATATTCCTGGCCCATGCCAACATAGTGTTCTTCACCGTTTCCTCTGTTAAATCGTAATCCACTAGATATTTATATAGTTTTGCTAATAATTTATCATCTGTGCCCATCCAAATTTTATCTAGGCCATTCATACTTATTTCTATTCCCGGATCTTCTTTGTCTTTCTTATATCTTGATTTAATTTGGGCATACGTCCACCATTCTAGATTGATACCTTGTTCTTTTAGCTCTTCTATTGTCCTAATAATCCCTATCCCGTCTAGGATCTCTTTGTATCTGGCCGTCTTTCCCAATTCTAGAACATTTGGATATATAATTGCCTCCATTGTAGAGAGCCATCTAGGGATTTTGGCATAGTGCTTTTTCCTTATCTCTCTCCATGTTGCCATGAGGGTATCTCTTATTTTATGTTTGTGAAAATATGTCTTTGTTTTTTGCCCTGTTTCCCAGAGATAGAAATGCCAGCCTTTTTGAAGATCGTATCCTTCCAATGTCAGTATCCTTTTATTGGTTAAAGTTGCCCAATCTTTTAGCCAAATTAGATTTGCTGCTTTATAATATGTCTCCCAGATTGGGAGTCCGAGTCCTCCCCTTTCCTTTTTATCTTGCATGTCTCTAATTGCGATCCTCGGTTTTTTCCCTCCCCAAATAAATTTTCTAATAATCGAATTAAGTTCTTGAAAAAAATTTTTATCCAATTTGATTGGCGCTGTTTGAAACAAATATAATATTTTAGGTAGGATACTCATTTTAATTGCTGAGATTCTCCCTAGAAAGGATATCTGTAGTTTCCTCCACTTTTCTAGGTCCTGTTTAATATTTTTGATCAGGGGTGTATAGTTATCTTCTTTAATGGCTGAATATCTTTTTGAAACCCAAACTCCCAAATATTTGATTTTCTTAACTACTTTAATTCCCATCAGTTCCTCTAAGGCTCTTATTTGAATTTTGGTCATATTTTTAGTTAGTATCTTCATTTTAGCTTTATTAAGTTTGAGTCCCGCCACCTCTCCATATTTGCCAAATTCATCTAGTATTTGTATGCCTGATTCCAATGGGTCTTCTATAATTAGAGCCACATCGTCCGCAAATGCTTGAATTTTATAGGTTTCCTTCCTAATTTTAAAACCCCTAATCTGGTTATTCCCTCTAATTTTTTGCAATAAGACTTCTAAAGCTAATATAAATAGTAACGGTGATAGTGGGCATCCCTGTCTCACCCCCTTCTCAATTAAAAATGACTTCGTTAGCTCTCCATTTATCAAGATGTTTGCCTTTTGCTTCTTATAGATGGTTGTTATTGCTTTTTTCAAAATTCGACCCAAATCCCATTTTACTTATTTGCTGTATCATGAATTCCCAATTTAGATTGTCAAAGGCCTTCTGGGCGTCTACAAAAATCAATGCCATTTCCTGGCCTGGGTGGTCCTCGTAGTATTCTATTACATCCAATATCGTCCTTATGTTATTTCTAATTTGTCTCCCTGGGAGGAATCCATTTTGATCATTATGTATTATTCTATTCAGTACTTTTTTCAACCTTTCTGCCAAAATGCTCATGAATAATTTGTAATCCGTGTTAAATAAAGAAATTGGCCTGTAGTTTTTAATAGACTTTGTATCTGTTCCTTCTTTGGGGGGGGAGTGTAATATACGCCTCCCTCCATGATTTTGGTATTACAGATTTTGTTAGGGCTTCGTTAAATATTTTTAACAGTTTTGGGAGCAAAACATCTTCTAGATCTAAATTTTGGTATAATTCCCCTGGGAATCCGTCTGGACCTGGTGATTTATTTTTCTTAAGTTTAGAGGTTGCCATCTTTAACTCTTTCATTGTAATTTCCTTATTTAACAGCTCCTTTTCCTCTTCCTCAATTTGTGGAAGCCCTTCTTCTAATAAATATCGTTCTATTTTCTCTTTGGATATTTCTTCCTCTTTGTACAATGTGGCATAATAATCGTAGATTAATTCTAATTTCTCCTCCTCCTTATTTACTATATGTCCTTCAGGGTCTTCCAGTTGATATATTATCCCTTTTTCTTTTTCTTTCTTTAATCTATATGATAACCATCTCCCTGGTTTGTTGGCGTTTTCAAAATAGTATTGTTTGGTTTTCTTAATTTCATATGCTAAATTTTCTTGGTCCATTAAATTTATTTTGTGGCGTGTAATCATCCAGTTTTGCTTTGCCGATTCATTATCTGGGACTAGTTGTATTTCTTTCTCTATTTCTCTCAGCTCCTCTAATATCGTTCTTTGACGTTCTCTTTTTTCCTTGTTTTTATGTGCACTATATGCAATAGCAAGACCTCTTAGAAAGGCCTTCATCGAATCCCATATTATCCCTCGTTCCGTCGGTTCTTTCTCATTTCTTTCAAAGAAGTCCTTTATTTCTTTCTTTATTTTTTCAACATTTTGTTTGTCTCGAAGGAATTGAGTATTCAACCTCCATCTTGTGTTTCCCCTCCTATATTTCCTTTTCCATTTAAGTTCCAACGGATTGTGGTCTGCCCATATATTGGGTAGAATCTCAGCTGATAAAATATCTATTCCCAGGTTCCTACTCAGCCACATCATGTCAATTCTCGACCAAGTTTTTTTTGCATTCGAATAAAAGGTGTATTGTTTTTTATGTGGATTTAAGGTTCGCCAAATGTCAATTAAATTTAATTCATCGATTAACTCGAAGAAGGGTTTTGGTATACTTTTTCTTTTTCCTTTTTGTCCTTTAGGGGTTTTGTGGTCTTTATTAGGATCTACTATTCCGTTAAAGTCCCCAATTATACATATATTGTTATTATTTTCCATTGCACTGATTATTTCTCTAAGTTTACTATAAAAATTTCCCAAATTTTTGTTTGGGGCATAGATAGAGATAAGTAGGATTGGTGTGGCCTCTCTCATGATTTCCACTACCAGAATTCTGCCTTTGGGGTCTGTATATTTTAACTCTGATTTTATTCCCTCCCTGATATATATAGCTATCCCTCTCTTTTTTTTCTCTGCCAATGATGTATATAATTTCCCTAATTTCTTATATTCCAAATATTTTTCATTTCCCTTTTTAATATGCACCTCTTGTAAACATATTAAATCCAAATTCTCTTTAGCTAATTTTATGAAAAAAAATTTCCTTTTTTTATAGTCGTTCAATCCATTCACATTTACTGATAGCAACTTCCAATCCATTTTCAAATTTGATACCAGTCTAGTACTGTTTTGCCCGGGTGACTCTCTGCGGTCTTGGTTCTTTCTTTCCTTCTTTGTTTTCTCTTTCCTCCTTTTCCCTTTCTTCCGATAACTCTTCCTTCGATCCTTTTCGTCGTATAGGGTCTTCCTCCGTTGTAGCCCCTCCTAACTCTTCCTTGCTGCTCAGATCTTCTTCGCTTCCTTTCAATTGGTCTACAAATTCCTGTGCCTCCACCAGACTATTTATCTTTATTTTCTTCCCTTGCCAGGTTATCAGCATCCCTTCTGGCAAGGTCCATCAGAAGGGGATATTTCTTTTATTTAGTTGCAATGCCAGGAATCTATAGTCCCTCCTTACTTCCCTTACCCTCCTCGGGACCTGTTTCAATACTATTACCTCCTTGCCCCTATATTTTATTGTTTCTCCTTTCGCAATATTGTAAAAAATGTCTTTGACTTTCCTCCGAGCAAACCTTATATGGACTTCTCTCGGGAGCTTGTTTCGTCTTGCGTAATTTGTCTGGACCCTGTATACTTCGTCCAGTTCTTTAATTATTTGATCTTTGTCCTGTTGTAAAATCTCTCCAATCAATTCTGCCATGACTTGACCCAGGTTCTCTTCTTTCTCCTCCGCTATGTTCTGGAAATGCAGGTAGAAGGATGCTTTGTCCATTTCCAGCTGCATAATTGAGTCTTCCAAATCCCTATTCTGCGCCATCAGTTTTTGATCCACCGCGTCCAGATCTCTTTCCTGTTGCTCAATCTTAGATTCAATTTTCTTTATTTTTTGTTCGTTCACTTGGATTGCCTGCTGGAAGTCGTTCATTTTTTGATCTATAGTTTGAATGTCAGTCTTCAATTCTAAATGGTTGTTGGCCATCTTCTCCTGCATCATTAACATCGTTTCCTGGATCGATGTTAGCGATAGTTGCATCGCTTTCATTGTGGGTAGCATGGTTGTGAGACTTTCTGTAGATTTTTGTATTCCTGGTGATGACATTGCGATTGTTGGGTTTGGGATATTTGTCGTTGTCTTTTTTCCAGTTTTGGTTACCGTAGCTGCGTAGCTTGTCATCTCACTCAAGACTTTTACTTGTTCTTTTATGATCCTATCTATATTTTTCCAAATAGTCATCCACTGGTTTCCCTTTCTTATTGTTATATTGTTATATCTATTTCTTATTAGCCTATTGTAAGTATCGCTAGTATTTCACTACTCACTCCAACCCTCAATCTGTTCTGTCAATTAATTAGTTCTTTTTTCTAATGGAAACAGTAAAGCTGTATTTCAAAACAAATCAGCTAAAAGTATTCTTAATATAATAGCAACTATATATATAAATAAATAGTATTGTTAAATAGCTAATAAATAAATAATAATAATTTTGTTACTTAATAAATCGTTCAATAGCTTATTAGTCCTTTTATGGGTCAATTACAATATAAATGTAGTATAATCTATTCACTATAATCAGTAGGGATACAAATCTCAAACCATCTAATTTATAAAGTTACTCTAAATATAAGTAATAGTTATAGGCAATTTATCAACTTTTAATAGTATTAAGTTTTTTTTAAAAAAAAAGAAGGAAAGAAAAAAGAAGGAACAAAGAAAAACTTATTACTATAACCTATTATTAATTATTTCTTAAGTTTCTAAACTATATCTTAACTATTTCTTAAAATTGATATACTAATAATTCAGTACTTTAAAAAGGTATCTATATATGCTTAATATAAATGCAATAAATATAGTGTAAATATAGATATAAATATCAATATAAATCGATTTAATACAGGAATAAATAATTTGCACCAATTAATTGATACTAATAGGGGGAGAGGGTAGGGAAGAGGGAATAGCTTAAAAAGATTTTAAAAGAATTTTATGA
The DNA here is from genome assembly GCA_012654045.1 of Ptyas mucosa. NCBI lineage: Eukaryota > Metazoa > Chordata > Lepidosauria > Squamata > Colubridae > Ptyas > Ptyas mucosa. Next base: position 2,166,393 of record WNWU01013905.1, on the reverse strand, counting down.
AAAGGGGGGTAGGGCAAAAAGTCAGAAGTTGTTGATTAATTGTTCTTATTTAGTTATTTAGTTACTTGTTGCCCTCCCTTGTCAATGTCCAGAGGGGAAAAATCGATTGCTGGAATGTTCAGCTCAGTTCGATTGGAATCTATGTTTTAAGTTCCTTCAAAATCTTCAGTCGTTTTCTCTGGAGGTTCTTCCCGTCACTCCGGCCACTCTAGCCACTCACTCGTCCTCTCTTTAGCTTTTTCAAGATGGGCGCACTTCCTGTCCGAAGTTTTCCGGCTCTCCTTTTACCCGACCTGCCGTCTTATCTCCTTCCACCTCCGAATTTCTCCTCACGATCTCTCCCGTCAGATTCGTTCGGTTTTTGCTAGTGCCCCACTCTTTCTTACGATTTTCTCCACACCGATCTCTTGCCAGCCGTTCTGCGATCCGCTCATTGTCTCCTCTATTTTCCTTTCAGTCGCCGCTTAGTTTCCGATCTGCTTTTGCTTCTCTGCCCAGTCCGGTCGGCTCACTTAGGATCATGTTTATTGTGCATCGAGGGCGATGGTATGAATGTTCTTGAGCACCCCTCTTGCTGGAATTCCTTGCTTCCTGCTTCGTTGACTAGCGAGGCTTTGGGTCCGCCATTCAACAGCAGACGCGCTGCGCTAGTTTGGCCGTGAAAACCGGTCCAGCAGAGTGGTTTTGCAGTTTTCCACTCAGCCTGCCGCTACTTCACTATTGCCCGCGGAGCCCTTCAAGCTCCCATGCCTCGAAGGGTCCCCAAAACACAGCGATTAGTGGCGTTAAGTAAGAGCGATCGCTTTTACCACGCCATGTCACCTCGGTCCTCAACTGGAAGTCCGCTTGACAAATAAACTTATGATTATGAAAAAAATGTTTCCACATTTCCCCAATTACTTCCTTTGTCTCATCCAATTGCTTGCATAAATCTCCCTTCCAAATCTATTTAAAGCCTAGCTAGCTCTAGTTCCACAAGGAGTATTACAGATATTACAGTATTATGTCATTATATTTTGATTGTAGAAAAAAATGAAGCATTAATTTCTCAAAATTGGGCAGTTTACAGGTAAAACTTACTCATCTAGCTTGATTGCTGGTGACTTCATCGATCTGTCCATGCTGTTTTCTTAGCAGCAGTATAAATGTGCCTTTTTATGAGAAAACCTCCTTTTTATGGGATCTTTTTCAATTTACCAGTGTAACCTACAGACTTGGTGTTTTCTGATTATCTTCCAGTCATCTTATCTTAAAGTCAGCTAGGGTTACATACAAATTTAAAATAAAGTGATCTTCAGATATCAAATGTGGCTGTATAATGCCTCTGCAACCTGAATTAGTTTATCATTAAAAAGCAGATGCTGTCTCTAAATTTGTTATATTGCCTTTCTTCATAAAACACTGCTGTGAGTTTTCAGAGGCTTCCCAGGCAAAGACCCTGAAGAATTTGACCACAACATATGGTAAAACATGGTAAATGCTTATTGCAGTGTTAAAGGGCAAAGTCACTGTAATATTAAAATACAAAATTTAATTCAATTAAGAGATTTGCTATATGAAAACATTAGTTGCTTTTAGGAAGTATCCCCTGATTTAAAGTACATTTTTACACAAAGCCCAGCAAACAACAAAACCTCACATCTTCCATTGACATACTGGAAGACTGGAGAAGAGCAAACTCATTTCCAATAGAGCCGTGATGGCGAACCTATGGCACGCGTGCCACAGGTGGCACGCATAGCCATATCGGTGGGCACGTGAGCTCAGCTCCAGTGCACACATTTTTGGGCCTTCTGGGTCACCTGGAAGCAGGAAAACAGGCTGTTTCCTGCCTCTAGAGGGCTTGTGGGGGTGGGGAAGGCCCGTTTTTTGCTCTCCCCAGGCTCCAGAGCCTCTCTAGGAGTCTGGGGAGGGCAAAAACGGCCTTCCCCTCCCCAGAGGCCCTTTGATGGGACTGGAAGTCGGCGAATTAGAGTCTGGGGAGAGCAAAAGAATGGGCCTACCGAGCCCACTGTGTGCCATCATGTGCCAAAAGCGGGGGAGCGCGGGGGGGTCGCACATGCATGCACGGGGGTGGGGCACGGGGTGCATTAGAATTACGGGTGTGGCACACACCCGTGTGACCCCCCCCTGCACAACCCCCGCTTTTGGCACGCGATGGCAAAAAGGTTAGCCATCACTGCAATAGAGTATTCAAAAAGGGAACAGGCAGGAGCTAGGAAACTGTACACCTATTGGTATCTGTACTTGAGTTTATTTCCTTATGTATATTTTATACTTTATTGTATGCAATATTTATTGCATATTGTATCTGTGAGCAATAATTTAAAAATGCTATTGTTACCAAGAACCACCCTGTGTTTGTCAGGAACAAGTCATTTCAATTTAACTCATATATTTTTATGGCAGTTTAATAGAATAAGAAAATGTTGTGTAGTGTCCCTTACTTCAATACTGGATATAACAAAATATTTCATGATATATTTCAAGTTGGATAAATATGGGCTAGGGAGCTAGTGAGCTAGTACTGTGTTGTGACCATACTAGTTAAACAAATCCATCTAAAGGGTGATTTTTAATGGTTTTGTATGTCACTAATGAATCCTTTCAACCCAGAAGTGCCTTAAAAGGGTGCCTCTGAAATGAATGGCAACCTGGGAGAAATTACTAAGTGGAATCCCAGAGATTCCATTTTCACCACTTCTCTGTCTCATTTCTCTTTTTCCTCTCTTTCTCTCCCTCCATTTTCCCCTTTTCTCTCTCTCATCTCTCTATCTCTCTTCCCACCATCTCTTCCCCCCTCTCGTGTGTGTGTGTGTTCCTCTTGAACCATTTCCAAAAACAGGCGAGAGTTGGGTTTTGTTTTGTTTTTTGCTGATGTTTTCTTCTTCTTTGGGTGCTTTTTACCATATTATTTAAATCAAGAGTCATTTCATGTTCCCAGATAAATGAAGCTCTGTCGTCCCCCTGCTGTGACTCTCTGCCAGCTGGCTGGCCCCACCCCTTGCCCTCCCCTCCCCGTCACTCCTTGCGTGGCCTGAGAAGGTAAGGGTGATGGCGGGCATGGAGACTCGCTCCATATTCCAGAGCGGAAGTGCCCCTGTACTTGCTTCTCATCTCGTGGGCACTTCTTCCAGTGCTTCTTGGTGCTGCACTCACCTTGGTCACTCGGGGAGCCATGCAACTTTCTCTCCACCCTGGGACACTGGCTCAGCCAATGCTTTGCATCGTAATGGGCTCCAGGGGGAGGAGGGGATGCCGTCTCCCCCATTGTGAAGCATGCTAAATTTAAGTGTGCTGCACAAGGTGCTGCAAGTCCAGTGAGCAGGCCATGGAGGCGGTGAGAGCAGCGGTGGCAGTCGCAGCTGCAGCCAAGCCAGTGCTCTCGACTTGCAACTTGCTCTTGCTGCTTCCATGGCCAGTGAAAATGTAGCTCCATTTTCAGTGGCAGAGGGCTGCAGGAAGCCGTCATGGCTGAAAACAGCCTGGGACAGCCATGCACAACCCTCCCAAGCTCCATTTTTACTGGCACAGCCACCGTGGGCCAGTCATTTGCTTCACTGTTTTAACAAGAATTCCTAAAACTTTTGGGGACTACTCAGAGGCTTAGCTCCTTGCATTACCCAGAAATGAATGGGGTGTTTGAATGTGCAAGTTGGATCCTGGAACAGATGCTACATAAATGATTACTGAAATAATTGAGCAGACCTCCTTTTGTGGAAATTGCATACAACAACTCAGTGCACAGTGCAAAGCCTCTTCTTTTAAAGTGACCATCTGGCAGGGCTTTGTATTTATTCCTGAATTGCCTCAGGCCATCCTGTTGACCACCTTTCTAAAAGAGTTCCAACCACAAAATACTGTCCGGTAGTAAGAAAAACTTTGGAGGAAGCAAGAGAAGCATACAAGAAGCAAGCCAACAAAAAGCGCACAAAGCCAAAATACTTCAAAGTTGAGGACAAGGTCTATTTGTCTACTACATACTTGCAATCCAGATAACCGTCTCAAGAAATTGGGGCTGAAATACTTTGGCTCTTTTCCCATAAAAAGAATTATTACCCAATTGACTGTCGAACTCTAACTTCTAAAGTTAGAGGTGGGATTCAGCTGGTTCTGTCCAGTTCTGTCCGGTTCAAGTGAACCGGTAGTGGCGACTGCAGGAGGTTCCGCCCACTCACCAGGACGTATTGTGCAAGACTTTTATAAGATACTCTACTCTTGACTATATTGTCGGAGTGTAAATCAGCCCTGTTCCCCCCCTGGGGTAATTGCACTTGATTAAAGACGGACGGATCTTGTTTTTCCATGCTGTATACTTTAAAGAAAGAAAACCCGAATATATTCTAATAAACTTTTTATTGTAAAAATAGAAAAAACTAGCCAACTACATTTTACCGGCAGTGATATCTCAGACGAACAAAGGAAGTATAAATCAAGAAGTTAGAAAAAGAAAGAATGTAGACATGCACAGTAGCTCAGAAACCAGTCTTATCTCTGTTGCTACAGAGACGTGATAAGGTTCTCTGGCAGGCTACCATAATGCTCAGAATGGAAGCTCAGCTGGCAAACAAATAATGCAGTGACAACCCCTTCTTTGTCAGTGGAGCAGACATCAGGTATAGGCATCAGATAAGGCACATCTTCTTACGCAGATACTCGTGCTGAGCTGCTGGAAGCGGTTTGTTGAGCAAAACAGCAATCTGATCATGTGTAGGCACATACTGCAATTTTACAAAACCTTGTTTCACTAATTGTTTTATATTTTTATAACGGATGTCAATATGTCTGGACCTAGAACCCATGAAACGTGATTCAGAAATATAAACCACAGATTCATTGACTTCCATCACAGTGATTGGTTGAATCGGGTATGTCCAGATATCTGTGACTAAAGCATCAAACCACGTTAGAGAATTACAAGCATCTGAAACACAGGCATATTCAGCCTCAGTAGATGAACAAGAAACAAAATTCTGTTTTCGCACCTGCCAGTAAACAGGACATCCATTTAAGAACATCATATAACCTGAAGTACTTTTTTGTGATTTCTTATCACTCGCCCAATCAGAATCTGCATAACAACATAATTCTGCATAATCAGTATGTTTCGGTTCTAACAATAACCTCATATTTTTAGTGTGCTTTAGGTATTTCAATAATTTCTTAACACATGTCCAATGAAACTGGTTTGCCTTACCTACGTGTCGTGACAAGAGATTAACACTATGTGCAATGTCGGGTCTAGTCCAACTACTAATATACAACAGTGATCCAATAACTGAACGATAAAGTGTTTGATCCTCGAAGTCGGGACTTGATTCATGTGCCAAGTTGTGAAAATCTGTTTGCATGGGTATGCGTACTGTACTAGCATCTTTCATGTTGCAATGATGCAAAATTTGCTCAATTTTATCTTCTTGTGAAAGACTAAACCCCTTCTGAGTTTTGACAACCTGAACACCTAAATAAGTATTAACATAACCTAAGGATTTCAATGTGAAATATCTCTGCAAAGCTTTTGCAAAATTCTCACTCATCTGCTTATTTGGACCAATATAAACAATATCATCAACATAAACAAGAACTATCTCATATATATTATCAGATCTTTTTGTAAACACGCATTCATCAGTTTTGGACTTAATAAAGCCCATTGAATTTAGTTTGTCAGTAAGACATAAGTACCACATTAAACCAGACTGTTTCAGACCATAAAGACTTTTGTGTAAAAACCAGATATCCCTTTCTTGCTGTCAGAATCCTGGAGGACCTTTCACGTAGATCTCCTCATCTACAGTTTCAAGAAAAAGTATGTGAACCCCTTGGGATTATGTGGAGTTTTGCATGAATCGGTCATAAAATGTGCTCTGAACTTCATCTAAGTCACAACAATAGAAAAACACAGTCTGTTTAAAATAATACTACACAAACATTAGATGTTGCCATGGTTTAATTGAACATAACGTAAACATTCACAGTGCAGGGAGGAAAAAGTATGTGAACCTTTGGACTTAATAACTGGTTGACCCTCCTTTGGCAGCAATAACCTCAACCAAACATTTCCTGTAGTTGCAGATCAGACCTGAACAACGATCTGGAGTGATTTTGGACCACTCCTCTTCACAAAACTGTTTCAGTGTAGCAATATTCTTGGGATGTCTGGTGTGAATTGCTCTCTTAAGGTCATGCCACAGCATTTCAATCGGGTTGAGGTCAGGACCCTGACTGGGCCACTCCAGAAGGCGTATTATGTGCTGTTGAAGCCATTTTTTTGTTGAATTACTTGTATGCTTTGGATCATTGTCCTGTTGCATCACCCATCCTCTGAGGAGCTTCAGCTGGTGGACAGATAGTTGTACGTTTTCCTGCAAAATGTCTTGATAAACTCTGGAATTCATTTTCCCATCAATGACAACAATCCGTCCAGGCCCTGAGGCAGCAAAGCAGCCCCAAACCATGATGCTCCCTCCGCCATGTTTTATAGTGGGGATGAGGTTTTGATGTTGCTGTGCTGTGCCTTTTTTTTCTTCACACATAGTGTTGTGTGTTCTTCCCAAACAACTCAATTTTGGTTTCATCTGTCCACAGTATATTTTGCCAGTAGTGCTGTGGAACATCCAGGAGCTCTTTTGCAAACTTCAAACGTGCGGCAATATATTTTTTGGACAGCAATGGCTTCCTCCGTGGTGTCCTTCCATGTACTCCATTCTTGTTTAATGTTTTCCTTATTGTAGATGTGTCAACAAAAATGTTAGCATGTGCCAGAGATTTTTGTAGGTCTTTAGCTGACACTCTAGGATTCTTCTTTACCACATGAAGCATTCTGCGCTATGCTCTTGCAGTCATTTTTACAGGACAACCATGACTAGGGAGAGTAGCAACAGTGCTAAACTTTCTCCATTTGTAGACAGTCTGTCTTACCATGGACACATGAACATCAAGGCTTTTGGAGATACTTTTGTAACCTTTTCCAGCTTCATGCAAGTCAACAATTCTTGATCGTAGGTCTTCTGAGAGCTCTTTTCTGCGAGGCATGGTTCACATCAGACAGTGTTTCCTGAAACCAGTAAACCCAAAACAGGTGTGTGTTTTTAAAGGGCAGGACAGCTGTCAGCAACACATCCAATATCATCACACGGATTGGAGTCAAGGTTGGTTCACTCCTGGCTCCAATTAGCTCTTGGAGAAGTCATTAGGCTAGGAGCTCACATACTTTTTCCTCCCTACACTGTGAATGTTTACATGTTATGTTCAATTAAACCATGGCAACATCTAATGTTTGTGTAGTATTATTTTAAGCAGACTGTGTTTTTCTATTGTTGTGAATTAGATGAAGTTCAGAGCACATTTTATGACCAATTCATGCAAAACTCCACATAATCCCAAGGGGTTCACATACTTTTTCTTGCAACTGTAGGTCAGCATGTAGATAAGCCGTGTCAACATCGAACTGGAAAGCTTCTAAACCAAGAATACTGGTGGTGGCTAAAGTAATTTTTACACTCTCAGTCTGGACTGTCAGTGAGTAGGTATTCGTGTAGTCCTCAGGATAACGTTGAGCGAAACCCTGAGCTACAAGTCTGGCCTTGTACAATGACTCACCATTTGGCTTCTTTTTGATTCTGTAGACCCATCGAGTACCAATGACCTTTTTGTTTTGTTGTTTTGTTGTTTTGTTTTTGTTTTTGTTTTTTTTAATTTGGTTTATATGCCGCCCTTCTCTGGAGTTAAGCAATAGCCTTCATACTTTGTATATTTATACAAAGTCAGCTTATTGCCCCCACAATCTGGGTCCTCATTTTACCTACCTTAGAAAGGATGGAAGGCTGAGTCAACCTTGAGCCTGGTGAGATTTGAACTTGCAGTAATTGCAGGCATCTGAATGTTAATTACAGTACTGTAGTCTGCCACACCACCAGGCTCCTTTTGCTGGAGGTTTTGCAGGCATAAACACTTTAAGTTTCTTTAGACTGTCCATTTCAGCCTGCATTGCTCATACCACTTCTCTTGCTCTGAGTCAGGAAGATGCTTGATTTGTGTGAACTTATCAGGAGGAAGTGTAGCAGTACAAATCAAAGGCAAGGGTGCTTTTGTCAGTTGCCACGAATATCGTTCTGGAGGGATCCCCTTTGTGGCCATCTTGGAATGCCTCGGAATAGTCGTCCTTTCTTCTTCCGTTTCATCCTCATCTTCACCATCATCGCTAGCGTCAGTATCCACGGCTTACGAAGACAAAACATCTGGTTGAGAAGAACTAGTGGATGGAACATTTGCCTGTGAATCTTGATCATCAGGCTGCGAGGCATCAGCAACATCATCTCTAGGAAAATAAACTCCATGATCATTTGAATGAATCCTGGACCAGTCAGCATCTTCCTCAAAATTGGCAGATTGAGAAATCACTATTACATATTTGAAGACAATAAATTTGCTCCACTTTGAGTTGTCATCAATACCCATAAATCTCATTCTTTTTGCTGCTGGACCTCCTTTCCTTCTTTGAGCTAAGGGAATGTTCACCATGGCATATGAACCAAAAATATGGAGGTTTTTGAGGTCAGGCTTGTACCCATACAACATGAAGAAAGGAGTCTGATTTATTACACTATTCCAACTGCGGTTGACAATATAATTTGCATATTTAATAGCTTCACCTCAGTATGGGTTACTGAGGTTGGCGTCTTCTAGGAGACAACGCATCATGGTTTGCAGGACGCCATTATGTGTTTCTACCACCCCGTTCTGAGCTGGTGTATAAGGGGCCGAGGTTTGATGAAGAATTCCATTCTTACGCATCCAGTCCTGAAACCGCTGAGACATGAATTCAGCACCACAATCACTTTGAATTCTAGCGATGCTTACTCCGTGTTGGGTATAAACAAAAGCGGCAAAGTCTTTAAAGATCTGAAAGGTCTCAGATTTTTCTTTCATAGGATATACATATCCATATCTAGAGTAATTATCAACAATTGTTAAAAAAAAATTCTTACCACCAAGTGTTGGCTTGAAAGGACCTACTATGTCAGTGTATACCAAATCAAAAATGTGTGTTGACAGGCATGTAGCGCGTTTTGGAATGGCTGCTGCTTTGGATTTGGATTTTTTGCAGACAGCACAATCCAAAAACACCTTACACCCCTTTAGATCCAAACCTCTTGTGAACTCCGGCATTTTCCTAAGGACACGGAAACTGGCATGCCCCAATCTTCTATGCCACGTATGGTTACACCTGTAATGCAAAGGTTTACCAGTTAGTGAATTTTCAACATTAACAGTTTTATGAGGAACCTCAGGCTTGCTCTGAGCAACCTGTTTCCTAATTTTCTTTTTGTTGGCTTTAGGAGCCTTTGGAGTAGCAACAGGATCTCTGACTGGAACATCTCTCTCTGGGCCTGTGCCTTCCTCTTTTGAAGTTTGTATACTTGCCTGTGCTTGCGGTTTAGACTTTGGCTTTAAGTAATAAACACCACCAATTAACATGGTTTCAGCAACAATATCTCCATTTTTAACTATATAACTTGCTTTTTCGAGGTGGTGGACCTGGAACTTTAATACTCTGGACAAGTGACTCTGACTAAGCAAACTACTATTTGCTGTTGGTGTATAATAAACATCATGGATGAATGCATCAAGCTCTTCAACATAAACAGTTCCTTTTCCCCTGACCTGACAAGGATGATTGGAAAAAGAATAAAGTTCATGTAGTTCAGGTTCAGGCTTGTGCATCTTTGTAAAAAGTTCTTTTCTGTAAGTAACATGCAATGCTGCACCACTATCCAAATCCACAGATGTTGTCTGTCGTATTCTGGAGGAGGTTGTGGATCGGTAGTTAAAGCCAATGTGGCGAGTGGAGCTTGCAGATCATGCCTGGGACCATGATGACCTTGTCTTCCGCCTCTGCCTCCTCTGGAGTCTGTTCCTCTGGGCTGGTACGTGACGGGAGCTGGAAATTGTTGGGGACAATCCTGGGTGGCATGTCCCACACGATTACAGATGTAGCATCTTGGCATCCTTGGAATGTGGGCTTTTCCTCGGAAGGGGCGCCTCGCTGGAGCTCTTGATGCAAGTGGTCCTCTCAAATGTGGCGTGGCTAGCATGAATGCCTCTTCTTCGGTTAAAATTCTGCATACATGATCCACTGTACATTGAGCAATGGGCACTTGATTAATCTTTGTAATGGCATCTTTCCATTCATAATTCAATGAGTTAATAATAATGCTGATCATTTGAAAATCATCAATAAGATAGCCTCTTTCACCCAAATCCTTCCTCATTCCTTTCATTTTAGTTAAATGTTCTCCAATATATTCACTAGGTTTTAATTTCGAACCATGGAACTCAGACAAGAGCAAACATGTAGATTCAATTGAAACAGGCCGGTAGCAGGTTCCTAATTGGGCCCAAATTTGTAGGGCAGTTGCATTAGATGGAAAAGTAGCCTGCAGTGCAGTATCCATGGTCATCAATAATGTTGTGCATGCTTTAGTATCTAAGTCTTCAGGAGCCCATGGCTGGTCAGGAGGATTAAACACCATGCAGTGGGTACCTTCTCTACGGAGCAAAAGTCCAACCTCACTGACCCACGCCTTATAGTTTTGTCCTGAATGCTTTAATTTCGAATCACCAGCCAGTGGAACAATAGAAGATGCCTGTTGAGGAACATGCATTTGAAATGCTGGTTGTGCAGGTAAAAATGCTTGTGGTACTTGTCGTGCTGGAACAGGCAATGGCACTGGTTGTGCGGGCTGCACAACTGGGGGCGCTTGTACTTGAGCCTGAGGCTGCTGTATTGCAGCTGCTACTGGTGCTTGAGCTGCAATATTAACATGGCCTGCTGGAGCCGCTGGCACCTGTATTTGCTGCATTAAGCATTGCTGGGCTCCATCTAAAATAGGAAAAACATCACCAGCACCACCAGGGGGTGCTAAAAATTGAGCCTGTGAAGGCACAAGTGGTGATGCAGCCTTAAGAGCTGTTTGATTTAGAGACATCGTTGAAAACATTTGCTATAATTGTTGTAAATGCTATTGTAACATATGAAGCAATTCAGTTTTATTTTGTACGTTACTTTCACCAGTAGATGGTGCTGCAACACTAATTTCAGGCATGGCAGAAAACTTTGCAGCTTTTTCAGTGTCAAGTGTAATCTGAGAAGGCATAGCATCATGAGGCAATTGTGACATAGACACAGCTTTCTGTTCTGATTTGCCTGACACAAAACCCTCCTGTGGGAGTGGCTTTGGCTTCGAAGAAGAAGGCAAAATGGAGGACTCAGGAATTTGAAAAACACGAGAGTCCCTCTTATCTGGCTTGAGTATAGAAACAAACGCTTTCGCCTTTTACAGCTCATGTTCTAGAACCTCTATTTGATCACAATAACTTTTCACAGCCTTCTCATGCAGGGTTTGTTCAGGGCTAAGAGGAGAATAATGAATTTCCTCTCTCTCTGTGGGTAAGGAATGCCCAACCGCTTGTGGAATTTTAGGTTTGGCACCAAGCCTTTCAAATTCCTGGGCTTCTTTAGAAAGTGATTGAGAGCATATAAAATCAGAAGAGGCCGTCACTGACCTCGTTAGCACATCGTCTTCAGGATAAGCTCCCCCAACAGCACCTTCGTCAAGTTTGGTCGCTGAAGCAAGTGGGGTTTGAAAAGTTGAAAGCCTGTATAAAATTCTTTTCACTGCTTCATCAGAGAGATTTATGTCTTCAGCAGACTGTGCTCTTCATTTGGTTTTCTTTTTTCTTGGCATATTTGCAGTAATTAATCAGCGTTCCTCAGTCGCTGGACTAACTAACTGTTTAATAGCCTATTCACTTATCAGCAGAGCAACGGCAAAGAAAAACATTGTAAATCAACCATCCTCTGCTACCATTGTCGGAGCATAAATCAGCCCCGTTCCCCCCCCCCCCGGGGTAATTGCACTTGATTAGAGACGGACAGATCTTCCATGCCGTATACTTTAAAGAAAGAAAACCCAAATATATTCTAATAAACTTTTTATTGTAAAAATAGAAAAAACTAGCTAACTACATTTTACTGGCAGTGATATCTCAGACGAACAAAGGAAGTATAAATCAAGAAGTTAGAAAAAGAAAGAATGTAGACATGCACAGTAGCTCAGAAACCAGTCTTATCTCTGTTGCTACAGAGACGTGATAAGGTTCTCTGGCAGGCTACCCTAATGCTCAGAATGGAAGCTCAGCTGGCAAATAAATAACACAGTGACATATATCCCCCTGGCTTATGAGATATGTACAGCATATTAGCAGAGATAGGAAACTTACGAATAATTTTTATTTTTTATTTTTTAATGAAATTTAGAGGCTGCCCAACTGCAGAATACTAAAATTAGAAAATAAACCACTTATGCCATTTATTCCAGATTATATAATATTCTGTATCTTCTTTTTCTTTGAGCTCTTTTGTTAATTTGTCCATCTCGGCACATTCTAGGATTTTTTTAATCAATTTTTCTTCTGTTGGTATATTTTCCTTTTTCCAATTTTGTGCATATGATATGCATGCAGCTGTTATAATATGTAAAATCAAATATTTTATTTCTTTGGTGTATTTTTCAGTAAATATTCCTAATAAGAATGTCTCTGGTTTTCCATCCATAGGTTTATGTTTTCTAACCATTTCTTAATCTTAGCCCAGAATTTTTTGCAGCCGGACATGTTCACCAAAGATGGTAATATGTTCCGTAGCTCTTATTATATTTCCAACATACTGGAAATTTATTTGGAAACACCTTCACAAGTCTAGCTGTAGTCTATGCCATCTATAAAACATCTTCAACTGGTTTTCCTTGTATGCCACGGATATGATTAATTTTGTATTTATCTGCCACATTGTTTCCCATCTCTCCAATTCTATTGTATGATTAAAAATTTTTGCCCATTTGATCATTGTATTTTTAACTATGTCCTCTTCTATCTTATATCACAGTAAAAATTTGTATATCCTACTAATTAATTTCTCATCTGTCCCTTGTATAATTTTATCCAATTCATGTTGTTCATTCTGTACTTCATATAATTTTGTATCTTCTTTATATTTCAACTGAATTTGCATGTATGTCCACCAATCAATTGCTCTATTAAGATCATGTTCCAATTCCTGTTTTGTTTTCAAATTTCCTTGTTCTTTTAGTATATCTCTATATCTTATTATCGTATCCCATTCAGTTAAATTTGGATGTTTTACTGCTTCTATAGGTGAGATCCAAATTGGTATTTTTGTGAAGTACTGTTTTTTTATTTTTAACCAAATTAGTAGTAATGCATTCCTTAGTATATGTCTTCTAAAATAGTTGTGTGTTTTATATTTTTCATCCCAAAGGAATGCATGCCATCCCGCTTGTAAATCATGTCCTTCAGTTGCTAATGTTCTTTTACCCCTTAACTCAATCCACTCTTTTAGCTAAATTATGCAAGAGGCTTGATAATATATTTCCCATTCTGGGAGTGTTACTCCTCCTTTATCTTTTGTATCTTGTAGAAATTTAAGTCTAATTCTCGGTCTTTTTCCCTGCCATATAAATTTGGTAACTATTTTATTTAAGGCTTCAAAAAAAAATTCTCTAATTTTACTGGTATAACTTGGAATAGAAATAGTATTTTGGGCAAAATATTCATTTTAATCATGGCGATCTTCCCCATTAGTGAGATCTGTAAGTTTTTCCAATTTTCTAAATCTTTTTTGATTTGCTGTAGCAATTTATTGTATTTATTGTAGAAATAATGGATAATAAAAATAGGGGTGAATTTGAAAATGGAAAGAACGAATATGATAATGTATAGAATGCATAAAATCAATATGATTGTTAAGAAGTATAATGTAATTAAAAGAGAAAGGGACAAAAAGAAAATGAAATAGTATAAAGGGAATCGGGAGAATGTAAATATTAGAAGATGACCATCATGAAATAGCTGTAAAAAGAGTGTGTGAGTGTGTGTGTGTGTGTGTATACACACATATATATATGCTCCTGGAAGCACGAAGCCAAGAACACCAGCCTGAAGATGACGAATGAGACTTCGTCGAAACGTTGCCAAGACACTTCCAATTTTACGCGCGAGAAAACCCGAATAACCAAAGACATACATATACATATACATATACATATACATATACATATACATATACATACACACACACACACACACACACACACACATGATATATATATGTTTGGTGTTTGGTGTTTGTCATATTGTGTTATAATAAAAATAATTTTTAAAAAAAATAAAATTAGAAAATTAGAAAATAAGAATAAAGAAAAATCTATGCATTGGGACCAATTTACACTCTATAAAAGAAAATTCTACCACAAGGCCTGGGAAAACAGCCTGGTTTTTAAAGATTTCCAGAAAATCAATGAGGTGGGAAAGAAACATATCTCTAGTAGCTAAAACTCAATAGCTACAAATTAGCATTTATTTCAATATAAACCAAAAGTAATCATACATGCAATCCTAACATTCTTTAGGAAGAAATCTCTGAAGTTGTTAATACTGATAAGGCATTATTGTTCTGTAGAGGGAGACAAAATTTCTAAGGAATTAACGTACATATCTGTAATTGATTATGTCAGATTGGGTATGTGTCAAGAGTGATTTGGTCTTTCACTTAGTTACTTCTTCACTCTCAGCTTGACAACAGTCGGGAGGGGGAGTGGTTGGAATGTCTGGGATGCGAATGAAATGCCAAGACTCTATGTGCAGTGAGACCCTGCTGCCACCTCCAAGGTCATGCTGCACACGTGTTTGAATGACCCGGGCCGTTCTCATAACAAAAGAAGCAGGTGTAATTGAACAATGCAATGAACTGAAGGGGATGGCCAAAGGGAAAATAAGTTTAACTATGTGGGCATTTGTACAGGAAACCCAGAGCTGGTTTCCCTTCTTCTGTGCCAATGTAGTGCATTCAATAAAGCTTTACTTTTGGGAAGCAAAATGTCCCCCGAGTTCTCTTTTTGGATTTGCCACCTGGACAGCTGACAGCTGTTTCTAGCCTTTCCAAAAATGCCCTTTATAGGAATGTTCCTTGTACTAGATTTTTGAATAATTCTAAGATTTGTTTACTGATTTATTACATTCTTCAGCCTCAGACTAACTACTATATTTCCATACAGTCAAATTTGGAAAAATTGTGATGATGTTTTCAGCTGCCACATTATAACTTACATTTATTAAAACTGTTTGATGGCTGAAGAGGTCTACCTGTAATGTTTCGTTTCTCTGAAATGATTATTTACTCAAGAATAAACAACAATGTTTAGATGACAGAAAGAGATTTATTTGGGATTATTCTTCCACTATTAATTTCTATACTGACATGAATCAAGCAATTTCATTTTAATTCTTTCTATTTTAGCCCATCATTTTATTATGGTCTCTGCATGCCATGAATCTTATGGAGAATTAATTGAGGACTTTTGTCTCAGCAAATTTAAATCTGACATGGAAACTCTCAGGAAGATGCTATGGTGCGATTGGGATAAGACTTTGGAGTAAGTATCAAATAATCAAAAGTATTTTTTTACTTATTTCTTCAAGGGAGGCCAGATGTAGTTAAGATAAGTAACTGGGGCCAGATAGGGCAGAGAAGGATCTTCTTCACCCCACTCTGAAGAAACATTGCCAGCTGCTGACCTACTATTTTTTCCCCTGTCTACAACTCCACCTCATTTTCCACCAATTTGCTCCATTGAGAAAGTGATCCTTCCCCAGATGACCAGAATCCCAGGAAAGAATTATCGCAAAGGAGAGGAGAAAAATGACCTAATTCTTAAGGGGTACAAAATGGAAAATGAAAGAGAGTGGTATGAGAGTGTTGTGTGTGTGTGTGTGGGGGGGGACTTATAGTGTTCTGCCCCAGCTACGGACCCCAAAGAATGCAGCACACACAAAGTCTGTACAAACCTTAGTTTACTAAAATAAAATCAGTTTTTTCTTCAAACAAAGGCTGTTAATTAACTTTCTTAACAGCCTGCAAGAATCCAAAGAATAAATAATCTTAATCTTACTATGGTTGGCAGAAAGCCCAGAAGCAATTTGCAAAGAACTAAGATCAAGGCACGAAGGTATGTGAACTAAGTTGTTCCCTGCAAATTGCTTCAGTCAGCGTTCTTTCTTAAATAGGCTAAGGGAGTGGCCAATTAGCCCCAAGCTTTACTCTCGAGGAAACCTCTTCCTGAGGAGCCACTCCTGCCTTTTGGCAGCTCTGCGCACCCATGCATCGAGAAGAGGCTCCTCCTCTTCGTCCTCTTCACTTAAGGGAGCTTCTGGAGGTTCTGAAGACCCTGGCTGAATCCCCGCCTCTGGCACCATATCTTCTCCAGCCTCCTCATTCTCCGACTCAAGTGCCAGCTGCACAGGCTGCTGGCACAGCACCACACCAGCCTCCTCGCTGTCTGAATCAGCTACTAGCTGCACAGGCCGTGTACGGGC
Source organism: Ptyas mucosa (assembly GCA_012654045.1). Taxonomy (NCBI): domain Eukaryota; kingdom Metazoa; phylum Chordata; class Lepidosauria; order Squamata; family Colubridae; genus Ptyas; species Ptyas mucosa. The sequence continues at coordinate 2,149,938 of WNWU01013905.1, read as the reverse complement.
CACAACATATAGGAAGATTTTTGGCCAGGGAGAGAAGTAGCTACAACCTAACTCGGATCCCTCGCTCCCTGTGCTGAAGTGTCAAGAAATGGGAATGTGAGGCGTAATTTTAAAGGTGCGAAGAAATGGGAGAAACAGGAAATCTGTGGAATCATTCCCTCCAAAAGCCCTTCCAGGACTTTAAGGCACACCGGAAGAGTGCAGGCAGACCATTGACCTGCCTTCCTACTATTGGTTGGAGCCACTGATTGGCAGTGGACTTTTGGGCAGGAATTTTCTTCTCCTCCTTCCCTTGTGCCAGCCGCTCCATTTCCCATTTTTCCATTGCAGCACAGCACCATACTGTGGAGCTTGTCCAGATGCCCTCACTTCTTTACTAACCTAATTTCCAGCTCTGTCATGTTACTCCATTGCATTTCTTGCCGTCGTGTGCAGGGAAAGTTTGTGGGGTAAAAAAAAGGTTCAATCAATCAATTCCAACCTCATGACATTTTTTAATTGTGAGAAGTTGGAATTGATTGAGTGAACTTTTTTTTTTAGTCCTACAAACGTTTGTTTCTCTGCACACAATGGTGAGAAACATGACAGAGAAATGTCACAGAGCTGGAAATCAGGTTAGCAAAGAAATGTTTGGCGGAAGCGAGGGCATCTGGCACCAGGCACTGAAATGGGCCCATCTTTCTTCAGCAGCTGCCCAGGCCCACTGGAGGGAAGGCCGGCATCTACCGGCACCTAAACATATCAGCATTCCAGCTCTGGCCGGGAAGGGGCAGCCGGCATAGGCACTTCAGGCAGGATGTTCATTTCAGCACCCCCCCCCAACCAAAAGGTGCTCCTCCAGCATTTATGCACAGGCCCCCTGCCCCCACTGCCTCCTGTAAAGTAAGACAGTTTTCGCCTGGGTGACATAATCAAATGCGCTGCATCTCCATTTGGTTTCTGTCACTCGTCTCTTGGACTTTTGGGGAGGGTTTTTTTCTCCCTGCCTGGAAGTAGAATGAAAACCAGACAATTTCCACCTTGTTGCTCAGACATTCTGACTCCTGGGTAACTCCACTATCCATTTGAGGAGGCTGAGTGTCAATCTTCTCCCTCCTTAGCTGGATACGCCCACTTCCTGCTTTCTCTCCTCAGTCTTTTCACTCAGCCGTTCTGTGAAGGCTTGAGTGTCCGTTTGGCTACAAACTTTAATAATTGGTTTTATTCTAAATTGCTGTTTTTTTACTACTCAATTGGCTTTTATTGCTGGGGACTGTGAGTTATGTGTTTCTTGCACTGTTCCGCGTTTCGGGGCTCCGAACGCTGCGGGGGTGGTCCTCAGCCGCGCTGCGGTTTGATTCCAACCCCCACTGCTTGCCGTCATTGCTCAGCGCTGCCGCGGCTTTTCCTGGGTTATTTAGCCGCGTTTGATTTCTTTCGCAGTTCCCCTCAGCTGTTTTGCAGTGATCTAAGCCGGCTGGCTTTTTGTGATCCAGCGGCTGCATTTTATTGCCTTTCTTACTCAAACCGCAGCCGGGGGCGCTGCAGAGCATCGGCTGGGATGGTTGCGATTGGTGCCAAACCTCCTCAGCGCTGTTTCTCTTGTTTTGCCGCCATTGGATCTCGGGCCTAGAGCAGCAGCCTGGGCTTAAGTTTCTAAGGCTGCTAGCGGCCCTGCGAGTGCTGGACGCTGTCCATTAACACCTCACTTGCCTTCGGTGGATCTGCTGCAGGATAAGGGAAGTACATTTTAATTGATTTTTCCTGCTTATTGATTACAATTTGTTTTTTTTCTTAATTAATTGTTAATATCAAAAAAAAGGATACACCATTAATTACTTGTTATTTAATATTACAATTGATTAATTCCTATTATATATATATTTTATAAAAAAAATTGATTTTCCAAGGAATCAAGAGAGAAGGGGACTTTTTGCAATATATTCTTATTTATTAATTTCAAATTTGAGGACCCCTTTTTTGCAATGGCAGAGGTAGAACTCTCCTCTGATTTGGATCAACCTTCTTCCCCCCCTCCTGCCCTTACCACCAGGGCTGCAAAGGGTAAGAAGGCCAAGACCACCAAGGCTTCAAAGGCGCCATCTGGTCCGGATAGAGAGGCCTTACGCAGACACGCTGCCCTGGAGAAACAGTTCTCCAAAGCGCAAAAGCACTCCAGTTCAGTGCAGGAGCAGGACCCCCAGGGGGAGGTCATTCAGGCACAGGAAGAATTTGCCCTCGAGATGGAATCTCTGGAGGCTTCTCAAGGGGCACCCCAAGTGGGGCAACAAGGGCAGGTTTTGGTCTCAACTGCCCCAGTTAATTTGTCTATGAGGTCACACTCTGCTAGTGTAGATAGCCAGGCTTCTCGCAGGAGTAGACCTGTTCCAGAGGCAACTTTTACTCCCACTGCAGCGGGGCTCCGCGCTGATGGGGGAGGTTTTTCAGGCCAATTCCCAGATTTCAATGCCATGATGTCTCAGGCGATGATTCGTATTTTTCAAGCTGGCCTTCAACAAACAGGTTGTTTGTTACCTCCAGAGTGTGCCACGTTAGCCTAGGGTTGCATACCCAGTTCTTCCAGATATCCATCTACTGCTGTTGGTGATTTGGAACCTGAGCCTGCCCACGAAGAGGAATTGTGGGAGGATGTTCCGTTGTCTGACGATGAGGAAGACGTGCAGGAGGCTCCTGCCTTTCCGGGCCTCTTCAAACCATCGTTGTTTAAATCCCTTTTATGCAAGGCCAAGGTGGCTACGAATATGGATTCGTCTTTGGCTCCGTCTTCCTCCCTGTCTCAACAGCCTTCTTCTTCAGGCTTGTTCTGCGTGCGGACGCCTGATCACGATTTCATCCCTTGTCCGGAGCTTTTTTCTCAGGTTGTCCAGAAGCCCTGGGAACATCCAACTTCGTTGTCTGGGCCGAACGCCTTCGATCGCCGTCTATATTGTTCCTCTCTGGAATTGGATGCTCTTCTCCAATTGCCTGCTGTCGACGATCCAGTTGCCAGCCTTACTTCGTCGGCTGTTCTTGTGGGTGAAGCTGGGGATGGTCTTAAGTTCGAAGACAAGAGAGCAGAAATGTCCTTCCGCAAAACTCACCAGGTGGCTGCCTGGGCCATTCGGGCTTCTACCTCAGCTTCCTTCTTCACTTGCGCCTCCTTGGTTTGGCTTTGTCAACTGAGAGACAGACTGCCTCCGGAGGATGCCCGTATACAACAAGATCTAGCAAAACTGATAGTGGCGGCAGAGTATTCAGCGGATACGTCTTTGGACGCAGCCAGGTTCGCTTCTACTGCCATGGCTTCTACGGTCACGTCCAGACGCCTACTGTGGCTCCGTAATTGGAAGGCTGATTCAAAATCCAAATGGCGTCTTACTGCAGCGCCTTACAAGGGTTCCGCCTTGTTTGGAATCTCGCTAGATTCCGTTCTCGTTGAGAACAGAGAAGAAAAAGGTTTTGCCCACGTTGTCTCGTCGCCAGGAAGGTCGCTTCTCTCCTTATGGTTGGCCGCCCTTTCGGGGGGACCAAGGCTTCAGTGGGGCCTCTTACTATCATCCAGCCTTTCAGTCATCCTACCAAGCGTCTTCGGATCGATCATCCTTTCGGGACAGGGGCCGGCGTCAGTCGTCTTTCAGATGCCCCTTCCGAGGCGCGACTTCCCACTTCCCCAGGCAGGGTAAGTGACTCACCGCCGATTCTTCCCATCGGGGGCAAACTCCAGGCATTTGCTCATACTTGGGAATCCACCACTTCCGACGCCTGGCTGGTTCGCACTGTTTTTGAAGGCCTTGCCTTGGAATTCATAACTCTTCCCAAGGACTTTTATCTGATTTGTCTGTGGCCTTCCCAACCCGCCAAGCGGGCCTTGTTGCTTCTCGAAATACAGCACCTCCTTCAAATACAGGCAGTAGAGAGAGTGCCCATGGCAGAGATTGGAACAGGCTTCTATTCCACCCTGTTCCTAGTTCCGAAGAATTCTGGTGGCTGCCGTGGGATCCTCAATTTACGTTGTCTCAACCAATATATTCTTTACAGGCATTTCAAGATGCATTCACTCAGGTCCCTGTTGGGATGCATCCGCCCGCACAATCTCATGCAATCGGTGGACCCAAAAGAGGCTTACCTGCATGTTCCTATCCGGCCGGATCACAGAAGGTTTCTAAGGTTTGCCTTTGGGAACAACCACTTTCAGTATCGAGCAATGCCCTTTGGCCTTTCTTCTGCACCGCGCTTGTTCACAAAGATCTTGGCAGCACTGGCGGCATCCCTTCGAGAGGTCCCAGTTCGTCTCGCTTGCTACTTGGACGATATATTGATCCTGTCCTCTTCCCCGGCTCAGGCAGACCACGATAGGCAGGTCATTCTCCACACGTTGCAGGACCACGGTTTTTCTCTGAACATAGAGAAATCTCATCTAGTTCCAATGAGACGTATTCTCCATCTCGGAGCACTGATCGACTCGGATCAGTGTCGGGTTTACCTATCTCCCGATCGGCAAAATGACATTTGCCGTGTGGTGACCCAGTTGCTGCATCAGAAGAGGGTCTCGCTGCTCCATCTGTCGCAGCTGCTGGGCAAATTGATTTCCAGCATCAACATCATTCCTTGGGCCCATCTACATCTCCGTCGTCTTCAATGGTTCCTCCTTCCCTTTCAGAGACAGGGACGGGCGGAGTCTCTGACCAAGGTGGCAGTTCCTGCTTTGGTGAGACTGGCTCTTCGTTGGTGGCTGTCGCCGGCTCTCTGCCAAGGGTCAACCTTTTCAGAACCAGACCGGCTAGTCCTCACGACAGATGCGAGTCTCTGCGGTTGGGGAGCCCATCTTCTCGATCAACCAGCCCAGGGGCTGTGGTCCGCTCTAGAGCAGAGACACAACATAAATTGGCTAGAGCTCAGAGCAGTCAGTCTGTCTCTGGTTCACTTTTCATCTCAGGTGGCCAATCGTCACATTCTCGTCTTAACAGATAACATGGCGACCAAGGCCCATATCAACAAGCAAGGGGGGACCCGGTCCTGGGCCCTGATGTTGAAGGCGGAGCGATTGCTTCTTTGGGCAGAGAAACATGTACTATCCGTGACGGCAGAACACATATCTGGCGCGATCAACCAGCAGGCGGACTGGCTCAGCAGGGATCTGCTAGACCAGGCCGAGTGGCAACTGGATCCTCAACTGTTCCAGGTTCTTTCGATGAGGTTCGGCCGTCCTCTGGTGGATCTGTTTGCCTCGGAACGCAACGCCCAGTTGCCCCGGTTCTTCTCCCGCTTCCCTTCCTTGGCCGCAGAAGCCCATGACACGCTCAGGTCTCCTTGGCCAGGAGGTCTGCTGTACACGTTTCCTCCCTTCCCGATTTTGTCCAAGGTGATTCGGAAGTTGATCAGGGAGGCGGCAGAAGTACTTCTCGTGGCTCCGTACTGGCCTCGCCGAGAGTGGTTCACGGATCTCAGGGCTCTTTCCATAGAGGCGCCGTGGAGGATTCCACAAGAGCAGGTGGTCCTTCTGCAAGGCGAGGTTCGGCATCCAGATCCAGGATGGCTCCGGTTGACCGTGTGGCATTTGAAAGGGTGAAGCTGTTGCACCGAAATTTCACCGCAGATGTCATCTCCATCATTCAGGCTGCACGCCATCCATCCACTGTACGTATCTATAATGCCTCTTGGAATGCTTTTGCCCGCTGGTACATATCTCACCTCGTGGATCCTACGTCTGCGTCCGTTCCAGATGTTCTCAGTTTTCTTCATTCCGGTTTTGCCAAGGGACTAACTCTGGTGACCCTCAGACATCAAGTGGCGGCACTGGCTACGGTGATCACCGGGAACGCTAATCAACCTTTATCCCAGGACCCAAGTGTCCGGTCCTTTCTACAAGGGGCTACGAACTTATGCCCACCTCGGATTCGTTGTTTTCCTACGTGGGATCTTTCCCTTGTTCTTCAGACCTTGACTGACTCCCGCTTTGAGCCTCTGGACTCCGTGGGGCTTCGTTATTTGATATTCAATATGGCATTCCTTCTGGCCATCATGTCGGCCCGGCGAGTTTCTGAGATTGCGGCCTTGTCCATTCGGAGTGATCTCTGCCTTTTTCGACAGGACCGTGTTATTCTTCTCCTGGACCCTGCCTTTTTGCCCAAGGTCAATACCCCTTTTCAGAGAGCACAAGAAATTGTCCTTCCTGATTTCTGTCCTGACCCTCGGAATCCTTCTGAACGACGCTGGCACACTCTGGACGTGCGTAGGGCCTTGCGGCTCTACATTAAGCGGACGGCGTCTTTTCGCAGGACTGAGGCCTTGCTGGTTTCATTTCTCCCATCTTCTCTGGGTCAGAAGGTTTCATCAGCTACAGTGGGGAGATGGCTTAAGGCCTGCATTTCAAAGACCTATGAGCTTAAGGGTAGGCAGGTTCCTGGGGGGATTCTGCCCCACTCTACTCGCAGCGCGGCCACCTCGGCAGCCTGGGCCATGCAGGCTTCGGTGGATGATATTTGCCGGGCTGCCACGTGGTCTTCCCTTTCCTCTTTTGTACGTCATTACCGCCTTGATGCTTTCGCGTCGGCGGATGCTGCTTTTGGCAGGAGAGTTTTGCAGTCAGTAATTTCCCACCAGAGCCAGGACTAGGCCGAATTCCCACCCGTTGGTTCCGCTTTGGTATGTCCCAGGAGTCAGAATGTCTGAGCAACAAGGTGGAAATTTGACGTTGTTTACCTGAACGTCCCATTTCACCTTGTTGCGAGGACATTCTGTCCCGCCCTGATTTTCGCCTGTCCTGGTTTGGGTGGGGGTTTTCCTTTTTGTCTCCCTCCATAGCTGTCTCCTCAGTGTGCTTGTGGTACCTTTCGCCTTTGGAGCAACTTTCTTCATGAAAAGACTGAGGAGAGAAAGCAGGAAGTGGGTGTATCCAGCTAAGGAGGGAGAAGATTGACACTCAGCCTCCTCAAATGGATAGTGGAGTTACCCAGGAGTCAGAATGTCCTCGCAACAAGGTGAAATGGGACGTTCAGGTAAACAATGTCAATTTTCCAGAAAACATATTTATCATAACCAGTTCACCGAACTCAACAAAAAATTAGGCATTGGTTCTGCCGAACAGGTGTGAACCAGCTGAATCCCATTACTGCTTATGCCTAATTTCAAGAATTTTCTCCAGTAGATATTCTTTGAATTCACTCAAAATTATTACTTTTCTTTTTGAGTTGTGGTCCTTGGAATGGGACATAATATCTTAAGTAGGATTTGACCAAGACAAAGTAAAGTAGAATAATTACTTCTCATGATCTAGACTCTATGTTCCAGTTAATGTGAGCCAAGAGAGAGTTTTTCTTTTTAGCAGTTGCCTCTTTAAGTTGTTTTCAAAAAGAGTACTCAAATCCTTTTCACAAAAGAAGATCTCTAATATCTTACAGTTGTGTTCTTCATTTTACTACCCTGATGGAAAATTTTACACTTCTTCCTGTCAAATTCCAATTTGCTCAATATGTAGGCATTTTATTGAATCCTGCCTATATCTTTTTGCATCTTCTCCATTGAGAGTGGAGACAGCAGCCAGTATGGGTAGTACTCACCCAATCAGATTGAAGGACTGAGTCTGCCAATAATTTCAAGTCCCGCCCTTGTTGCGGGGCAGGCCCAGCTTTTGACTCAGTCCTTCAGTCTGGACTGGCGTGTGGGTCTCTAGCTCTGTCTATATCTTGCCTAAATTGTGCTTTCTGACTTGGATTTTTTTGGCTTTTCGACTTGGCTTGTTTGACTAGGCTTTCTGTTCTCTCCCTGGAAATTTGGTTACCTTTGGACTGCATTTGACTATGTTTTCTGCCTTCTCCCTTGGACTTGGTTGCCTTGGATTGTATTGTGAGTTACCTTTGTTTGTGTCCGGGACCGTTCATTATTAGTGTTTGGCAAGGGCGTTTGTTTTCCTCCCCTTGGGGGGTTTCCCTGTGGGGGTGTCTTTCCCCTTGGAGGTGTGTGGAGGATTGGTCTAGTGTTCTTTTGCCTCAGCTGCCCCAGACCTCTGGCTGCCTCCTCGCCACTTTTTTTCGTGCCGCCCATTTTGTTGACTCCTCATCATTGGAGCGCCTTTCCTCCGTTCTTCCCCTGGACTTAATAGGCGGCTGGATTTGCTTGGCTGGAAGCCCTTGGCCTCTCCCTCTCCTCCGTTGGATCGTTAGCCCCCAGCGTTGCTGACCGAGCTCTCCCTCGTCTCTCCTAAGCTGAGATTGGCTCCTGCAAGGTTCGCCCGACCATCAGTTGAGACGTGGTCTGTGGAGCTTCGCGCCCCCGCCACTTCTACACTTGCAGCCTCTAATTGTGCCTCCTGGCTATCGGACAGCTCCTCGGAGCTTCGCGCTCCTGCCGCAACTGCAGCTACTGATTTCACTGTGCTCGGGCCTTAGGTGACCCTGTGGAGTTTTGCGCTCCCATTTGGCAACATTTGGACTGGCCTTTTACCGATAACACTGCTCTGCTTGTGCTCCGCCATTTTGAATTGGACTGGAGGTGTGGCAGCCATTTTGTGGAGCTGTTGCGCTCCCATTGCCTCTCCTGTCGGGTCTCGTCTTGAGGCAGGTTATTTGTGGAGTTTCCGCGCTCCCTAATTTATTGTTGGGCCTATGGTGCGTGCCCTTACCAGTGATCAACCAATATGCCCAAGGCACTCTCTAAGTCAAAGCACGGTCGGAAGGCCGGCTCTAATGGTCATGGACAATCGGGTGTCTCACCTGTTACCCATCATTCTTCTGCCCAGGCCCCTGATCAGCCGCTTCCTCCACATACGCAGCTGTCACGAGTCAGCCACAAGAGTCACAAGCATGGCATTACCACTTCTTGGGTGGAGAAGCGCAGAGACAAAGTGCTTACGCAACTTTGCGATAACGCGAGTGCTAATCTGCTGGTTACAGCTGTCCTGCCTCCTGTGAATCCCGATGCCCCCAATCCTGACCAGGATCGTCATCCGGTCACCCCGGACCAGCTTTCTCTTCGAGATTGCCCCATGACTATCTCCACTACAAATTTGTGGGGCGCTGACTCTACCGCTCCGCCCACCACTTCACCTACTGAGGTGGTTCCTCAACCTGCTCCATCTCCTGTGGTTCCTGTCCCTCCTTCAGAAGCTCTGGCTTGTTTGCTTCCTCCTGAACAGCTACAAAGACTCATAGAGGCTGCAGTACAAAAATCTCTGGCGGCTGGCATTCGTCCTCCCAGCGTTTCTGGCTCTGTGCGGTTGGGTTCCCCCGACCGTCCTCGTTTTTCGGATTGTGAGACAACTGAGGCTCCTGGCTCTCCGTCGCGTTCATACGCTAGCCACGGCTCTACCCTGTCTGAGGCCGACTACAGTGACTCTGGTTTGTCGGATGACGAAAATCTTCCGCCAGAGCAACCGGTTCCTGCTGGTCTTTTTCCACAGGCCTTATTCAAATCGCTGCTCTTCAAGGCGGTGAACGCTGCTCAGCTTTCTTCTGCGGTTCAGCCTGCGGCGTCGGTTCCTCCTGGGGCCTTGGACCTGATGTTTGCGGAACCAGCTAAACCGATCACGGTCATACCTACCCCCCCTCTCTTCCTGGACGTGGTCAAGCGGCAGTGGTCTTCGCCAGGCTCGGCCCCACTCCCATCTTCTAATGACCGTACAAACTTCCATGTCGCTTCGGAACTGGACTCCCTCCTGCAAGTTCCATCAGTGGATGCCCCGGTAGCTGCTCTTCTGCCTAATGCCAATGTTCTGGGGGACCCAGATGAAGGCTTGCGGCCCGATGAATGGCGTTCCGACTTGGTCCTCCAACGGGCACACCAGGGCGCGACGTGGGCGATCGGGGCCGCCTCTACCGCATCCTTTTTTAACCGCACCACCTTGTTATGGTTCCGTCAATTGCAAGAGAAGTTATCACCTGAGGATAGCCAGCTCAAGCAGGACCTCAATAAGATCATGGCGGCGGTCCAGTTTTTGGCGGACGCAACTCTTACCGCAGCTCGTTTTGCCGCCAAATCCTTGTCTTCGTCGGTCACGGCCTGTCGTTTGGTCTGGCTCTGTCATTGGCAGGCGGATGCCAGACACAAGTGGCGCCTTGCTTCTATTCCCTTTGGGGGGTCACGATTGTTTGGAGACGCTTTAGAACCTTATCTGACCGAAACTAGAGACAAGAAGAAGATTCTGGTGTCTGCTTTTCGCAGAGGGGACTCCCGCTTCTCCCCTTATCCCCCTCGTTCCCAGTTCCGAGGTGCTGATGGGGGGGATCCTCCTCTTCCTTTTCCTCGCCTCGTCCGTACAATGCTTTTGGCAGGCAATAGGGTTCATAAGATAGGTCCGGGCGGGGCAGGTCCTTTGGGTTTAAATGGCCCTTTCGGGGGGGAGGAGGTCATTCCATCTGTCGCCGCCGCTGATTGCATTGCAGGGCCTCCCATTGGCAGCAGATTGGCCCTCTTTGCTGACACTTGGGAGCGTTCTACCTCAGACAAATGGGTCCAGGCCACCTTATGATCAGGGCTGGCCACTGAATTTGTTTCCACCCCTCCGAATACCTTTGTCTGCTGTCCGCTTTCTCGTAAGATCTCAAAGAGGTCCCTTATGGACTCAGCAGTTCAGCACTTTCTGACCATCAGGGCTATTCAGCTGGTGCCTCCCGGTCAAGAGCAGACTGGGTTCTATTCCCGGGTATTCCTAGTGCCCAAATCTTCGGGGGGGGCGACCCATTCTGGACCTAAAGCGATTGAACAGGTACGTGGTATACAGTAAATTTAAAATGCAATCTTTGAAGACCATTCTAGATGCAATCTTCTCTCTTCCATTGATCTGACGGAGGCCTATTTGCACATCCCTATCCTCCCTTGCCATAGACGTTTTTTGAGGTTTTATTACGGGGGGGGATACATTACCAGTACAGGGCTTTGCCCTTTGGGCTGTCATCTGCACCCCGCACCTTTACGAAGGTGTTGGTTGCCTTGGTGGCATGTCTTCGTCTCTGTTCAGTTAGGCTTTTATGTTACCTGGACGATATTCTTATTTTGTCCTCCTCCTCCCAGCAAGCTGCACTTGACATTCACGTTACTGTTGAGACTCTGGCGGCTCATAGCTTTTCAATTAATTTGGAAAAAAGCCATCTCTCCCCCTCTACTTCCTTGGTGCATTTCGGGGCCCTTATTGATTCTGTGCAGGGTAAGGTTTTCCTCTCCCCCGAGAGACAGGATAGTCTGCGGCTATTGGTCTCCATAGTTGAAGAGTGTCGGGTTGTCTCCCCCTACTTTTTATCACAACTTATCACAAAATGATCTCCGCCATATCGATAGTTCCCTGGGCTCAGCTGCACACCCGGGGACTTCAATGGTTTTTCTTACCCTTGCATAAGGCGGGCAGAGGAATCTCCTCCAGGCCGATTCTGATTCCCCCTGTGGTGCGCCGGTCTCTCTGGTGGTGGCGTTCTCTGGCTCTTGCAGTGGGGTGTTCCTTCCTCATGTCCCAGAGGGTGGTGGTGACAACGGACGGCAGTCTCCTAGGCTGGGGGGCCCACGTGGACCTCCCTGGGGTCTCGTCACTCAATCAATTGGCTGGAATTGCAGGCCTTCCTCGCACTGAGGGCGTTTCGACATCTCGTTTTTGGAGCCCACGTCCTCGTCCTGACGGACAACGTTGCTGCCAAGGCGCACCTGAACAAATTGGGGGTACCAGGTCGAAATCCCTCTTAACGGTGGCAGTAAGGCTGGGACTCTGGGCAGAGCACCACCTATGCTCCCTTCGGGCGGAGCATATATCCGGCGTGGAGAACTCCCAGGCGGATTGGTTGAGTTGGCGTCAGGTGGACAACGCGGAGTGGCGTCTTCACCCACGGATATTCCAGGAATTAACTCTGCGGTTCAGCAATCCTATTGTCGACCTTCGCGACGCACGCAAATGCACAGCTGCCGTGGTTCTTCGCCCGGTATCCAGCTCCTCAGGCATCCGGTGTTGACGCTCTGCGTGGCCGGTGGGGCTCCTGTATGCCTTTCCCCCGACGTCCCTCCTTCCCAGAGTCATCCGCAAGATCTTGTCTGAGTGGGCAGAAGTGATCCTTGTGGCTCCTCATTGGCCCCGGAGACCATGGTTTGCGGACCTTGTGTCCCTCTCTGTGGCCCCGTCTTGGCGCATTCCTCTCGAGGTCGACACCGTCTCCCAGGGTGCTCTAACGCACCCGGATCTGGCCTGGCTCAATCTGACCGCTTGGCGGTTGAGCGGAGCACGTTGAGGGCAGCGGACATTTTGGTGGACATTATTCGGACATTGCAGGCTTCACGCTGCCCTTCTACGGACTGCATTTATTCTGCCACATGGTGGGCCTTCTGCTCCTGGTGCTCTCGTGCCGGCGTCCCTGCTCTCCAACCTTCCATCGTGAACATTCTGGGTTTTTTGCAGGAAGGTCTGGCCCAAGGCCTTTCTCCGAACACCTTACGTCGGCAGGTGGCCACGTTGTCTTCTGTCTTTGTCTGCGATTCCTTGTCGTCCTTGGTGTAGCATTCTCTGATCCGTCGGTTTCTCCATGGTGCCACGAATTTGTGTCCTCCCGTACTGCACAGATACCTGACTTGGGATCTTCCTCTGATGCTGGAGTCGCTTATGGGCACTCCTTACGAGCCATTGCGAACCACTAGCCTGAGACTGCTCTCCTGTAAGGTCGCTTTCTTAGTGGCCATAACATCGGCCCACCGCATCTCGGAGCTCGCTGCTTTGTCCACCCGTTCTGATCTTTGTGTTTTCCACCCGGACCACGTGGTTCTACATTTGGACCCTACCTTCGTCCCGAAGGTTAATTCTGTGTTCCACAGGGCGCAGGAACTTATTCTGCCTAATTTCTGCCCGCGGCCTTCTCACCCACGCAAGCGGCGTTGGCATTCTCTGGACGTCAGATGAGCTATCTAAAGAGGACGTCTTCATTCCGTCATTCGGAATCGCTGTTCATCTCCTTCTTCCCTGTTTCCCAGGGATGCAAGGTCTCGTCTTCTACCATTGGTCGCTGGATTCAACAGACTATTGCTTCAGCCTACGACCTTCGTTCCCTCCCGCGTCCATCACGCTTAACTACCCATTCCACCTGCAGCGTGGCTACGACGGCAGTGTGGGCGACCCAGGCACCTTTGTTTGAGATCTGCAGGGCGGCTACGTGGACTTCTCCCTTTCATCAGACACTATAAAGTGGACCAATTTGCGTCGGCGGAGACCGCGTTTGGACGGAGGGTTCTCCAGAGGGTCGTTGCCGGTGAGGGTATTACAGATCAGCCTGTTCCCCCCCTGAATTTGGGACAGTGAACTTGAGTATGTCCCATACTGGCTGCTGTCTCCACTCTCAATGGAGAAGGGGCGTTGGTCCTACCTGACACGCTCCTTCTTGTTGAGTGGAGACAGCAGCCAGGCCCTCCCTATGTTTGGGCTGGTCCTCTACTGTCTCTTTTTTCTGTCTACTTACCTGTGTTGCCTGTGCTTCCTTCTTATCCCACATGCCGAGTCTGTCTCTCACGTCTTCGCCAAAAGCTGGGCCTGCCCGGCAACAAGGGCGGGACTTGAAATTATTGGCAGACTCAGTCCTTCAATCTGATTGGGTGAGTACTACCCATACTGGCTGCTGTCTCCACTCAACGAGAAGGAGCGTGTCAGGTAGGACCAACGCCCCTTCTCTTTCATTTATAGTATAAATCACTCCTCCCAGTTCTGTTTTCTGCAGATGCCCTTGGTAGCATAAGGCCTACAATACAGCCTATGGCACTTCACATGATCTTTTTTTCATTTGTTGTTCTATGTTTAATGAGTCAATGATAAATCATATAATGCTTAAGATTAAGTTTCAATTTTTATTTTTTTACATTTTAAAAATTAAATTAAATCAAATTAAATTTAAATGATATTACTTCAGCTACATATATTGAATATGGAATGTTCTCTAAAACATATGAAACACATATACGGTGCTAAGAGCAGGATAGAGAAAATCTGGAAATTATCAGTCTCTCACAGGAAATACTGAAAATAAAGTACAGTAATACCATACCCATAATAAGAGGTTCTATGTAGATAATTTATGATGATTCCAATTAAATTAATTTTCAGGTTTTGAATTTTACCAAGGTTTACACTCTGGAAATACTGATAGTGAGTAATGACCAAATGATTATTGTTTTTAAGTGAAATAAATCTAAAAATCTTGGTTGCACAGTTGAGAGGTTAAGCTGCATCCCTAACATAACAGCAAATTTATCATACTGTTAACATAATGAAATCTGGAAAACCTCCAGGGCCAGATGAAGTAACTGTACATGATTAAAAAAAATTGAGATAGCAGCTTTATATTGTTGGAAATATATTAGGAGTCACATGACAAAAAGGCCCTTTCAGCCTCCTACAGGTAGTCGTCGACTTGCAACAGTTCACTAAGTGCAGGTGTATCAAACTTGATTTAATTGAGGGCTTCATCAGGCTTATGGTTGAACTTGGGGTGGTGGGGGGGCATTGTCGTATCTGTGTGTGGGCATGACCAGGGGGCATGACCAGCTCGACTTGCTCATGGCCAGGGGCACCTGTGGTGGCCCGGGGGGTGGGTGGCTGTTGGGTAGGGTGACCAGACATCCCGCTTTTGGCGGGACAGTCCCGATTTTCAACAATTTGTCCTGTGGCATTTTTAAAAAGTCCCGATTTTTGGAAGGAATGCAGGACAAGCTAGGGAATGGTGGGAGAACGGGGTTTGCTTACCCCACCCACTCCCAATCTATTGCTGCCTCCTGAGTCCCAGCTGATGGCTAGAGGGAAAAAACCTGTTTAAATTCTTGCCGCGGGGCTTCCACCCTACAGCTGATCAGTGTTAAAAGAAAACATAGGCGGCCCTTTGAAGCCCCGCAGCAAGAATTTAAGCAGTTTTTTTCCCTCTAGTTTTTTTTTCTCCTTGTGCAATTTAAACTGAAAATGAAACCGAAACTAAGCAGGGTGTTGCCTTTGCTGTTTCCTAGCAACGTTGGAAAGGCAGATTTCTTTTTCCTCATCAAAAAAGGTAGGTGCAAACAATGGGAAATTTATGGCAAATGGCAAAAGAGGAGAGTTCAAGATTTTAAAACACAAAAGAAAAAAAAGCTCTATTTAACTAGGGAATTGTAATAATTGAGATACTATTAATTGTATATTGTGTTGAAAGCAGAAATGGTTAAGTTGTGGTTGGAAGAATATGTGGGGGAAATTATTTGGTTTATTATTATTGGTAAATATAATTAATTGATTTGTAAGAAATTGGATTGCATGGAAATAATTGGAATATTCATATCCATACTGATTAATATACAAAAAAAGATAGTTATATAACTAATTGATTTATATTAAAATGTTGAATTTGTATTAACCAACTGTAATATTACATAATTAACCAATGTGAGGATGGATATAAAAATAGATGACAATGGGAAGGGGTATAATATAGAATAGAAGGGAAAATTGAATTTGATTAAGATTAAAGATGAGGATGAATTTATTGTTTTTTTAAAAAATAGATGAGGAATAAATATGGCAAAAAGGAAATATAGAAATTGTGAATTTAATCGAAATGACTAAACACTGTTTAAATTTGTGAACCGGCCAAATACTCTGTTCAAAGAAAATACATTGTATGTTTGTATGTGTGTTTCTAATTATTGCTATTTATTCATATTTGTTCTCTTTTATTCTTTAAAGTTTAACAATTCATTCTTTATCTTAATATCTTTATATTTGTTTGGGGTTGGTTTTCTTCCCTTTCATCTTTTTTATTGTATAGCAATCTTTCTCCTCAAACCTACCACCTCTCTCTTTCCTTTCCTTCTTACTTTCTCTTCCCCCCCTCTTCTTCTCCTTCCTCCTTCCTCTTCCTTTCTTCTTCTCCTCCTCTCTTCCTCCCTCTCTTAACCTCACTCCTACTCTAATTTCCCTTCCTTCATCCCTCTCTATTGCTGTATCCTTTTATGCACATGGACTACTCAGAGGGCTGAAAAAGTCATTTTTGACCAGTCCTCGAACTTACGACTGTCCTCACATTTTACCTTTTTGCCCTATCTTGTCACCATAGTGAAGAGAAGCAGTTGTGAAATGAGTGACACTGTTTTTAAGAATGCTACAATGTGCATAAATGATGACCAGTCATAAGTGCAAAGACTGGTCAAAAGTGCGAGGACCTGTCAGAAATGACTTTTTTTAGCCCTCTGGGTAGTCCTTTTGTGCACATGGACTACTCAGAGGGCTGAAAAAGTTATTTTTGACTGGTCCTTGCACTTTTGACCAGTCCTCGAACTTACGACTGTCCTCACATTTTACATTTTTGCCCTATTTTGTCACCATGGTGAAGAGAAGCAGTTGTGAAATGAGTGACACCGTTTTTAAGAATGCTACAATGTGCATAAATGATGACCAGTCATAAGTGCAAAGACCGGTCAAAAGTGCGAGGACCTGTCAGAAATCACTTTTTTTAGCCCTCTAGGTAGTCCTTTTGTGCACATGGACTACTCAGAGGGCTGAAAAAGTTATTTTTGACTGGTCCTTGCACTTTTGACCAGTCCTCGAACTTACGACGGTCCTCACATTTTACGTTTTTTACCCTATCTTATCACCATGGTGAAGAGAAGCAGTTGTGAAATGAGTGACATGGTTGTTAAGAATGCTGCACAGGCATAAATGTGAGGATGGTCATAAGTGTGAGGACCAGTCAAAAGTGCGAGGACCTGTCAGAAATGACTTTTTTCAGCCCTCTGAGTAGTCCCTATACACATAGCCATGGCCACCCGGTCACATGACCAGCTAGCCACGCCCACCCAGTCACATGACCTCCAAGCCATGCCCACAAAATAAGCCACACCCACAGGTGTCCCTCTTTACCAATGTTAAAATCTGGTCACCTTACTGTTGGGATCCATTGTCTACAGCAGAGAAAGGCAAGACCAGGGCGAACACCAAACCCTTGTTCACTAGAGGAGCCTTGCCATCCCTCTCAGGCCAAGTGCAGGACCCCCAGACAGCAGCACAGGCTGCCTGGAGCCCTGGCCTGTGGAGGGCAAGTGCCCAGCCCTCTCCAGCCGCCTGGCTGAGCTTAACTCCCCCTCGAGGCTGCTGCTGTTGTGCTCGCTGTCCTTGGCCAGGTTGCTCATGGTGTGTGGAGGGCAAAGTGTTTGTAACCAAAGTATCTTCAGCAATAGGATGGGAGACCACCAGCAGGACTGCTGATGGCCAAGTGCTAAGGAAGAACTTTCCTCAGACCCTCCCTCCCTCTCATTATAATTTCCTTCCCTCCTTCCTTCCTTGTTCCCTCCCTCCTTCCCTCCCTTTTCTTCTTTTTCCTTTCCTCTTCATTCTCCTTTCTTTCTTCTTCCTTTCCTCTTTCCTTCTTTTACCTTCCTTGCTCACTTTTCCTCTTTCCTTCTTTTTTCTTTGTCTTTCCTCTTTCCCTTTCTCCTTTCCTGCCCCTTCTTGATGCTCCAATGCAAAAAGGGAAACATTTGTTGATGCCTCCTTGCTGTGATCAAATGCCACTTTTGCTAGTAGTTTGTGGCCATTTAAAAGACAAAGAACAAGGCAGGTCAATTTATCCCATGCTTGCATTTAGTGGAGGTGTCCACAGAGAACAGTACAGCAAAACTGTCAAAATGGTGGCTGCGATAGTTGATCAAAGCTCCTCTGTTTTTTATCTGCAATAGCTTTAGCGTTTAGGAACAGAGCTAAGTTACCTGTTTTTCTATTAATACATAATTCTTAAAAGGATTCTCCTGTAGGGACACTGCATTCTTCTTCTTCTTCTTCATCATCATCATCATTATTATTATTATTATTATTACTACTACTATTTAATCTTTAGTGAGATTCACAGCCTTTGAGGCTGGTTAATAGCTCAGCAGCTCGAGTCCTAACCAAGGACCTAGGAACTGTTAAGGTATCGTTGGAGGATGTAAGCTGTTCCGAGTAAGGTGGTTTTTTGTAGAGTCAAAATGTTCAAGTCCGGTAAATTTAGAATTTATAAATAGCGGGGTAACCCTTTAGGTATTGCTCCAAGGGCTCCAATTACAATCAGGACAACACACGATTTCTTTTTCCACAGTCGCTCAACTTCAATTTGAAAGTCCCGGTACTTTATGATTTTTTCTTGCTGTTTATCTTCAATCTGTGCATCACCAGGTATTGCAATGTCAATGAACCATACTTTTTTCTTTTCAACTATTGTTATGTCAGGTGTGTTGTGGACCAAGTGCCTGTCAGTCTGAATCCTGAAGTCCCACAAGATCTTGAGTTTCTCATTCTCTAAAACTTTCTCAACCTGATGTTCCCAGTGGTTTTTGCTGTACTCAAAGCCAAACTTCTGGCACAATTTCCAGTGAATGATCTTAGCAACGCGGTCATAGCGTTGTAGGTAGTCAGTTTGTGAAATTTTGCTGCACCCACTGATCAGTTGGTCAACTGTCTCATCTTTCTCATTACAGAGGCGGCATTTGCTGTTGGTGGTAACATGTTGAATTTTTGCCTTCATGCAGTTTGTGGCTAGGGCTTGTTCTTGAGCTGCCAAAATAAAGCTTTCTGTTTCTTTTTTCAGTACTCCTGATCTTAACCAGTTCCAAATTAGTTTCTGGTCAGCTTTGCCTTCAATACGTTTCAAGTATTGGCCATGCAGAGCTTTGCTTTTCCAATTTTTAGCTCGCTGTTCAATTACTTCTTTCTTATAT
The DNA here is from genome assembly GCA_012654045.1 of Ptyas mucosa. Lineage (NCBI taxonomy): Eukaryota > Metazoa > Chordata > Lepidosauria > Squamata > Colubridae > Ptyas > Ptyas mucosa. The sequence goes on along the minus strand of WNWU01013905.1, from coordinate 2,131,293 downwards.
TTTGCTTTTGTTTTAGTTGTCTTTAAAAGGCCTCCTTTATTTACTTCCTTAATCATTGGTTCTTCACTTTTCTGGATGCAATCATTCAAGCTGAATCAAACACTTTCTTATAGTCTATCCAAGCCATGAACAGGTTGGTTCGTCTTTTCTTTGAGTTCTTTAGGATTAGCTTGTCAATCAGCAATTGATCCTTTGTTCCTCTTGAGTTTTTGCAGCATCATTTCTGTTCTTCAGGAAGCAAGTTATTTCTTTCCAAGTATCCATAGATTTGGTTTGTAATGATACCCGTAAGAAGCTTGTATGTTGTTGGCAAACAGGTGATTGGCTTATAGTTTCCAGGGTCCTTTCCTTTTCCTTTATCTTTTTGGATCAGAAATATCCTTCCAGTTGTCATCCATTCATCATTTTCAGGTGTTTTTAGGATCTGGTTCATCTGGGTTGCCAATCTTTTGTGCACACTTGTAAGTGCCTTTAACCAGAAGCCATGCAGCTCATCTGGTCCAGGTGCACTCCAGTTCTTCACTTTTCTTGACTGTCTTTGCACCATTTCTTTTGTTATTTTCATGTCTTCCATTTTATGCACTTTAATAGAGTCCTCAACCTGTTTGATCCATTTTGCATTTCTGTTGTGCTTCTTGTTGTTTTCCCACAGATTCTTCCAGAATTTCAGAGCTTTCTCTTTATCAGGCTTTTCATTTGTTGTTACTCCGTCTCCATTTTCTAAGCTCTTATAAAACTGGTGCTGATTTGCTCTGAACTGTGAGTTTTCCTTGAACTGAGTTACTCGGTTTTCATACCTTTTAATCTTTTCAGCGATGGCAACAACCCTTCAGTTTTTCAATTACTACCGCAATCTCCTTATTCCTCAGATCATATCTTGCTTCCAGGCTGCTTTTGACCTGCTTGTTCTTTAGCTGACCTTGCCTTGGGTTCTTCAAGTTGCTCAGATCTCCACGTAATTTTTTGATCTTCAATTCTAACCGAATTTTCCACTTAGGCTTCCCCTTCTTGTCTCTTTGGTTCTTTTGCATTTTCAAACCCAGTTCTTTGGTGGTTATGACGGCTGCTGCATACATCAGTTGGTTTGTTTCGGCTAATGTAGTGATTCGGATAGTTTGCACAGCTTCGTTGACCTTTTTTAGTACATTTCTCAATTCTTTCCGGTTCACTTGGTTTAGCTTTGGCAAACATGTTCTTTCAGCATCTTCCATTTGATGCTTTATTTCCCCAGCTAATTGAGCACTATCTGTTGGTTTTTGTTCTTCAGTGCTTCCTTGTTCTTTATCTTCATCCATTTCAGTATCCTCTTCCTTTCTTCCTCAATTTGCTTTTGAGTCTGCAAATCATTCTTGATGTTACTCTTTTTTGTTGGTGTACTCAGACCATTAATTGCTTTCTCTTCTATTGCTATTAATTCTTCTGTAGTGAAAAAATTGTGGTTTAGGATTACACATCGTTGGTCCATTAACCTTTGTTCACTGGTGTCACAGTCTGTGTGGTTCATTTTCCAAACCTGATACATTCATTTTTGAAATCCCTGTTTTGCTGGCTCAGACTGATAGTAAGCTTTCATAATAGAGATGTTTTCTTCCCTAGTCCAGATTTTTCGCTTTTTGGGTTTTTCTTCCTGTAGCTTGTCAGCTCCATGCCCTGGTTGCCTAGCAGAGGGAGCTGAGCCCTGTAACTCATTTTGCGTAGAATGCCCAGGAGCCATAGCATCCAACGGAACCCTTGTTAATCCGGGCTACGGTTCAGCCGGCATAAATTTCATTTTTTTCATATTCATCATATTTGAATGGGTTATGGAGCAAATTTTGTCTGGCCCTTCACCTAAGATCTGTCTGATGTGGTTGCACCTGTTCAGCATAGCCCTTAGGATCACTAGAGCACGCAAGCCCCTCCACCATGACAAGGTAGAGCTCCTCGGAGGGGTTATTATTATTATTATTATTATTCAGAGGAGAGAGAGAGAGAGAGAGAGAGAGAGAGAGAGAGAGAGAGAAACAAGTGTGCAGCCCGGGAAAGAGGCACAGACAGAAGTGGTAAATTAAATAGTGGGTGAGCCATGCAAGAACTGAAATAAGTGTGGGATTCTGATTTAAGGATTCCCACCAGATGATCTTGCTCCAGAGGAAAATCAGAATAAACACATAGAGAAGACTTCACTAGAAAGGGCTTTCTTTTGCTCCAGGAAAAAATCAGAATAAAGGCATGGAAAAGCCTTCACAGGAAGAGGCTTTTTTGTTCTGCCTTGGAAGAAAATTAGAAGACATAGAGAAATCTTCACTGGAAGAGGCTCTCTGCTTTTGCTCCAGAGGAAACCCCCAATCAAAGACCAGGGGAAGCAGAAAGAGGCTGAATTATCACCACTTGCACTTTTCAATGACAGTGAATCCCTTCCAGATTAGACCTGTGACTTTCTGCTTCTAAGAAAGAGGGAAGGAACGTGGGGGAGAAGAGATAATTCTAACTCACTCTTCCAGCAAAACAAACCAAAGATCCAGCACCTTGAGGAAGTTCAAAAGAGAGGGGGAGGGGGAGAAGGGAGGGGGAGAGACGGAGAGAAATAGAGAGACAGACTGACAGAGAAAGAGACAGACCAAACCAACACAGCCAGCAGTCTTGGAAAAGGTGCAAATGAGAATTATTCCCTTGGAGACACAGTGTTTAAGAGAGGAAAGGTAGTTTCTCCCTTCCCCCATTCCAAGCCTGGTTGCAACAGGCTTGCAAACTTGGAGAGCTGCACGAAGAAAGGAGCTGCATGAAGAAAGGAGCATGAGCCTTGCTGAGGTGCCAGGAGAGGGAGAGAAGGAAAGTGAGAGATAGCAGGAGGAAGTGCTGAGAAAACCATTAAAAAAACCCAAGAGATCAAACCAACTCGGCAGAGCACAATGCCTCTTTGCAAAGAAACCCAAAGCACACAGTCACCTCAGCTTGCAAAGGCTTGGACCAAGCAGTGAAAGCCCTTTAAGCACACACACAGACGCACACATACACACACAAGCACACACACCAAACCAAACCACAAATAGCAAACAGAATGTTGCCAAAACACATGTGGCATCCTCGAGCATCAAAACAAAAGCAAAAAATTCCAGTTGAAATGCAACAGAACTGAGCAGTTCTGGTAAAAATGCAAACAGGAGAGGGATTCCCTTAGTGACCCAGCGCTTAAGGTGAAAGGTAGCTTCTCCTTGCCCCTATTTGAACTCCGAGAAAAAGACATCTCCATACACACACACCTTGGAGGGGTCCCCCTCCAACAAGGCTTTGAGGAAGCACCTGGTTGGAAGTTGGGCTGCTGCATGTTTGTCTTGCAAACTTAGAGAGGTGCGTGAAGGGAACACGAGCCCAATTGTAGTGCCAGGAAGAAGAGGTTGCAGGAGGAAGAGGAAGCAGTACCAGGAAGAGAAGGAGGAAGAGGCAGAAGCAGGCATAGCAGAAGGAGGAAGAGGAGGAAGGACATGGAACTCAGGTGTTGCAAGCACAGCCACCGGAGGACCTTTGTACTGGGTAAGAGGGCTTCACGTGCGTGCCCTTACTGTTTGAGGGCAGGAACAAACCTTCCACTAAATGAAGTCCTCGCACCCACATCCAGCTTGCCCAAGCTTGCTGTGCCAGGGGAGGAATGAGACCCTGTTGTCCCATGGAGCCTGCCTGGGTGCAAGTGGGGCATCTGCATGCAAATGAGGTACTTTGAAAAGGAGTGCTCTTTGAGGGCAATCCCGCTGCTGCACCTCTGCTTTCTTCAGCTCAGATAGAGCCAGGCACCCAAGTTGCTGGTGGCAGAAACCATGAGCAGCCATGATCCCCGCCCGACCTAGTCCCCTCCTGGCTAGCTGGCTGGTATAAACCATCACTGATCTTCTCCCCTGCTCAAGTGATGGTGGACTCCGCGGGACAATGGGTCTCATTCATCCCCTGACATGGTGAACTCTGGTGGGCTGGATATGGGTGCGAGGGCTTCGCTCAGTTGAAGGCTTTGTTCCTGCCCTCAAATGGTAAGGCCGGCACATGCGGGCAAACAGCCCACCTGGGCCACAGATGGCATTGGTTTCTGCCTCTGGGCCTTAGCTCCAACCTGTGAGGCTGCCTGTGGGGCAAGATGGTCCCTGGGGACTCCAGGCCACTCTTTGGCATTCACACAAGGAGTGGGGCGAAGGGGGCCCCCTGCTGGCTCCAGGGTGGTGCCATGAATCTAAAGCTGGACGTGTATCGGCCTGGATGGTCACCACCACATTGCGGATTGGTGCCCGGTCAGCTTCTGATGGGCCGAAGCGCCATGGGCCAATCCTTCACTTTCCAGGGCAGCCTTGCAGGCCAGATTAAACCGTCTTGTGGGGCAAATCTGGCCTGCGGGCCTTGAGTTTGACATTCCTGACTTAGTGACTGTTCAAAGTTATGATGGCACTGAAAAAAGTGACTTATGACCATTTTTCACACTTATGACCATTACAGCATCCCCATGGTCATGTGATCAAAATCCAGATGCTTGACAACTGATTCATATTTATGACAGTTGCAGTAACCTGGGTTCATGTAATCACCTTTTATAACCTTTTGACAAGCAAAGTCAATGGGGAAACCAGATTCACTTAGCAACTGTGTTATTAACTTAGCAATTGCAATGATTCACTTAACAAATGTGACAAGGAAAGTTGTAAAATGGGGCAAAACTCACTGAACAAATTTCTCACTTAGCAACATAAATTTTGGGCTCAATTGTGGTCATAAGTTGAGGACTACCTGTATTCTGAAGCTTATGTAACTATAATTGAAAGTTGTTTAGGACCCAATAAATTATACACGCTATTGCTTAATATTTTAGTAAATGCTGAAAGTAAGATTTTAACATTCACCTAAGATTACAGGAAGTGTGTGTGTGTGTGTATACATATACATGCACATACACACACACACATATATCTTGTGTTTCCCTGAAAATAAAACCCGATCTTATTTTTTTTAAACCCCGAAATAAGCACTTAGGGGGTCTTATTTTTTTCACGTACAGGAGGCAGCAAGCCCACCGGCCCCACCCCCTCTGTCCCACCATATGCTTGCCTGCAGCCACAATGGCCCAAGCGCTCGGTGCGCACTGGCCTCCCCCTGCCCTGCTTGCTGGCCCTGCTCCTGCCAGCACACTTCTTGGCTGCTGGCTGCCGAGCATCTGCCCATGCTGCTGCTGGCCTCGTGGGAGCTCTTCATCCATCTGCCAATGCTTCTCTCAGCTGCCCTACCGGGCTCCTCCTGCCTGGTTTGGGCTGAGTCATCCCAGACCTATGACCTCTGGAGTGCCCCTGCTGCCCGTGCTGCCTCGCACAGCCAGCACAAGAGCTGCAGTGCCCACCAGAGCCAGGGCCTGAAAAGTGCCAGGCTCAGCTCATAGTCTGGTGCCTGCAGCACTGAGTAGACCTGCAGGAAGGTGCTCAGCAGCCTGAAGGCAGTGGCAGGTGAGGCGGCAAAGGGGTTCTGGCAGGCCAGTGGCGGCGGGGCAGTATGGAGGTCATAGATCTGGGCCGACTTACCCTGCAGCAGGCAGAAGCAACCCACCATGAAGGCCAAGAGCAGCAGCCAGGCGGGCAACAAACACCTGCAAGACTAGCAGCAGCATGGGCAATCACTCGTGCCAGTGGCTGCAAGTGAGTGGTGAGCACATCAAAAGTTAAAATTGCGATTTGACTGTTTCCTGAAATGGGCTCGCAGCAGCTGCCTAAAATGTGCTTGCAGCATCCGTTGGACACAGAGTGGACAGCCCCATGCCTCTGCCTCTGCTTGCTGCTGGTGCCATCTGGTATGTTTTGGAAGGGAGATAAAAGTAAGTCCTGCAATCTCTTGCTGCCACTGTGCAAACCCGACCACAGGCAACAGCAACTGTGCCTTCTCCCTTCCAAAGCATGCTCAGATGTGATCTGAATAAGACCCAGCTTGACCTGCTATTGAAACACCTCCTGGCTCTTTCCCGAAGGGAGGGTGGCTTTTATCTATGTTTTACTGCCTTCTGCAGTGCAAAGGGCTTTGCAGAACCATCAGGGAAAGGGAGCCTGGCCTTCCTTGCCCATCTCCAGTTGGCCTATTTTTCCCAGAGTTTAGCATCCTTCCATACAAAGGACAACACTGGTTGGAGAAGCAGAAGAAAAGGGGGTTGCCATTTCCAGAATGGAGACGCAGACTGGTGAGAAAGTGGGGACCATTGATCGCTGTGCAGTGGAAGGAAGAAGGGAGAGAGAGCAATCCGAACAAACCTCTGTGTGTGTGTGTATGTGTATGTGTGTATGTGTATGTGTGTGTGTGTGAGAGAGAGACAGCACACCACCACCAGCCGTATACGGTAACTCTCCAAGGTTGGTTTGGATCTCTCTTTCTCACATACACGCATACACACACACACAAACACACAGGTTTGATTGGATCGCCCTCTGCCACCACCTGCTGCCGGTGCCACCCCAGCATGTTTTGGAAGGAAGATAAAAATAAATCCTTTAATCTCTCACTGCTTTCCAAAACACACCAGGATGTAATCTGAATAATACCAGTGGCAGTGAAACACTTCCTGAAAGGGGGGAAACAAACAGGAAGAGCGCCCGAGCTTGCACTGCTGCCAACTTGGAAGGAGTGGATTTACACTTTACTTTTTCCACGCTGTGTCTCCTGAGAGGTCTTGTGGGGAGGCAAGGGAGCCCCTCATCCTTAGCTGTGTGGCTTCTCCCTCTCCACTGTTTCTCCTCTACTTCAGCCCAGCCTAGCCCTCCATCACCCTCTGAGGTGGGAGGCCAGGTTCAAAGGGGATGGGAGGGCCAGGACAAATTTGCAAGAAACAAAGCCTTCCTTCCGCACTGTGTTCCTGCGAACAAGCCCGGGGAGCAGCCGGTGAAGAGTCAGGCCTTGAGTGACCACTCTCCATTTCCCTCCTTCTCCTTCCTTCTGCGATGAGGGATGAAAAGCCCCATCATTTCCAGCCACCATCCCATTGCCTGTTTTCCTTGGGGAATGTGCGGCAGAGCTAAAGGACCAGGTTGTATGGCAGGGGCAGAGTGCATAGGGGCTGCAGCATGGTGCCACCCCCAATCCTTGCCTCACAGTGGCAGCAGCAGCAACAGGCAAAGGCAAAGGCAAAGGCATGGGGGTTGGTGGGGAGGCATGCAATCCCATCTGCTGGAGGTGCTGCGTGGCTGCCTGCTGTGTCACAATCGTGGCCAAGCAAAGATGGGCAAAGTGGGCAGGTGGCCATGTGGCGCATCTGACGGACTGGATTACATGCCTCCCCTACCCCACGTGCACCTCTGCCAGTGCCACTGCTATGAGGCGAGGCAAAGGGTGGGGGGTCCACAGCATAGCCCCTGCATTCTCAGCCTCTGCCATCTAAGCTGGTGCTCCAGCTTCGCCGCACACTCCACAAGCAAAGACAGATGGTGGGACGGATCGCATCCCTCCCCACCACCACTGTGCACTGTGCTTCCAGACACAGTCTAGCCCCATGTGCATGCTCACCACCTATGCTGGCCATGCTCACTGCTCCATCCCCCGCTGATGTCGCTCTGAACTAGGGCTTATTTTGGGAGTAGGATTTACATTGCGAGCAGCATGGCAAATCATGCTAGGTCTTATTTTTGGGGTAGGAAACTGTGTGTGTGTAGAATGAGGTTCTTGGAATGAAGTTAAGGGTCAAAGATATTAATGTGCTTAATATGTATTCCAGGAAAGATATTTTTGTATGAGAATCTAAAAGTTTATTTAATGAAAATCAAAACTTTTCTATAAAATATTTTTCTATAAAAAGAAAGGCAAGATCAGATGATATGATTCCTTGTCATATTCAGTAAAGTTCAATTCAGTATTTAACAATTGAATGGTAATTTATTTATCAAATGTATTGACCATCCATTTTACCACAGTATAATTCTGTGTGGCTTACAATATTGAAAAGATAAAATTATATAAATAATACAAATAAAATACTACAAACATATAAAAATATAAAATACAATAGTTGGGAAGGGAGGGAGTAGGTTGAGAACAGCGGAAGGTGGGATCTGATATTAATTTATCAACCACCCCCAACATCATCCCTTTTTATAGAAGCCAAGCCAACTGGTAGAGCTAGGTCTTTAGGTTCTTAGGTTAGGTTAGGAGGGTTGGAGCACACTTCACTCCAGGGGGCAAGATGTTCTAGAGGCAGGTGCAACTGCAGAAAAGGCCCTTCTCCTGGACCCCGCCAGCCAGAATACCCTGGCCGATGGTGCCCACAGCATGACTCCTCTGCTGGCAGCGGGGCAGGGGACAGACTAATCCTAGTGGGATTAAGTAACCAATCCATGAAGGGCTTTAAATGTACTTACCAATAGAGCAAGGATGGTCACACTACCACCATTCCATTCCATGCTGCACTACCACCACCATTCCTAGGTGCAGGCTCCTTGTATGGCCCTCACTATTGTGCCTAATGTCAGTTGGATGGCCAAAGTTCTCCCAGAGTCTTTCCCAAACTTCTCACGAGGTAATAGTTTGTATTAAGATAAAATTAAGTTTGAAATGGTAGAATGGTAATGTAATTTTGATAACTGAATAGTTTGCTAATATAATTTCTCTTACACTGGTTTTCATTATTTTTCCTTTTTCTCTTTTTCCTTAATTTTATTTATTTCTTTTGAATGTTTCTTTTTTATCTTTTTTCTTAGCTTTTTCAATTAGCTTAATTTAGACTTTCTTCTTGTTTTTATACTTTATTTAACTAATAGTTTTATGATTCTTCATAAATATTATTGAGATATAGTTATTAAATATGTAGTTATTAATTTGCTTTTAAAGGAAAATGAAAGTTTAAAATTTAAACAAATGAAAATGTATATTTTATTAATTTATAATTTTGAAAGTTTGTCCATGCAGATGACAAGATTTTGAAAAGGAGAATTCATCATGCACATAGTTGCCATCTTGAATTTAATACCAACTCTATGATATCCTTGAATTTCACTTTTAATAATAGGTTTATTTTTATTTTTTCTATTTTTAAAATGTGTAAACAAGCCATCAAGTTCACAATAAAATTTCATAATATTGGTCTTGCATTGAGGTCCCTGATTTTGTTACTAAATATATTTAAAAATAATTTCATTTATGACCACATTTATATCCCACCCTTCTCCAAGATGTCAGTATATATGAGGTTAAGAAGAATCACACAAATCCTTTTTCTGACTGCAGAATGAAGAAAATTTCAAAAGAATGGGCCACAATTTGGCTGATGAGGAGAAATGAGAAAGTAGATTCTGTAGCAGAAAGAGACAATAACCAGAATCAATTGTTGTTGAAGATACACTACACTACTCCAAGTCAAATTCATTTTCATGCCCTTGTCATCACTGAGCAAAAGAAGGAAAAAAGACATGACGCAATAGCTTGAAGAGAATTCCAACTATCCACTGAATTAGAAAGGTGTGAGAAAATTCCCTATGGCACTCATCTCTTAAAGACTGGATTGCTGTTTATTGCTACCATGTTTCCCTGAAAATAAGATCCAACACGAAAATAAGACCTAGCCTGATTTTTTTGGGCTGGGTCTAATATAAGACCTACACCAAAAATAAGCCCAAGGGGATGGGCTTGGCCAGCACAAGAGGCAAGGAGGTGCGGGGGCCAATGGTGTCCAGCAGCTATCGCAGACCGCCAGTCCCTTGGTGCAGCACAGATTGAGGGCAAAGGGGGGAGACAGGTAATCCAGACATGCTGCATGGCTGCCTGGTTCATGGGAGGCTCGTGTGGTGGCACCAGCAGGAGGAGGAGGCAGGGGCACGGGGAGGAGGTAGGAGATCCCAATGCCCTATGTGGGTGCCTGACTTGGCATGGTCGCAGGCAAGCCGAGAGACGGTAGTATCTGCTGTGTAAATATGGCTTTATTTTTGTCGATAATATAGAAGCTAATGTAGCCATGTAGTATCAGTGAGCCTTCTGTCAAAAAGCCAGATCATGAATATGAGTGTAACGGCTTGGTGAGCTGAGATTTACTGCTGAGGGTCAGAATCCCTGATGGAGAAAGAGAATACAATTGTGTCTCTACAACAATATAAGAAAAGCCATTGTCAGCACTTTTACTTCGGATCTTCAGGGTTGCCACACTTAATGGGTGGATTCCTGTGGGAATGGGAGGGGGGTTGGATGGAGTTGGAGGGAGATATATAGCCATAACAACGTCCTTTTCTCTGGGAATCAAGGACATTCAGCCTGCACCTGGAGAGGCGTGACTGGGAGACATCTCCAGTTGGCACGGTGATTTGATTGGATGATGTGATGGACATGAGGGAGCAGGGGAAGGGGCTCTGACTTTCCTTTGGGTGGGGAAAACCCGGGGGACTTTCAAATTCGGGTTTTCCCAGATGTGCCAAAATGACATCTCTAATAAAATGGAACTTTGAAGAAAATGCATGCCTCAGAGTTTTACTTCTATTGGGGGTATTACTTGGAACCCTGAGAGCCATGGGACTCAGGGATTCACTACTACTAGGAACTAAAATTATCTCTTCCTGCTGAAATATGGGGACATGAAATGATGCTACAAATAATAGTTGGAACTGTCTACAGGCTTTGTAAATTGCAAAAGGAAGTTTAAAACCAAGTTTTCTCAATCAATCTTCCAGATACAGAGCCTGTAGTACAGTGGTTTAAAGCACCCTGTTATTAACATCTATTAACATCTGCTGCTTGCAATTACTGCAAGTTCGAATCCCACCAGGCTCAAGGTTGACTCAGCCTTCCATCCTTTCTAAGGTGGGTAAAATGAGGACCCAGATTGTGGGGGCAATAAGCTGACTTTGTATAAATATACAAAAAGTATGAAGGCTATTGCTTAACGCACTGTAAGCCGCCCTGAGTCTCCGGAGAAGGGCGGCATATAAATCAAATAAAAATAAAAAAAAAATAAAAATAAAGAATCTATTTTCCATTTCCTTTATATGATCTTGTTTTCAACTCTTTATCAAATGTTCTGTTTAGCCATATTAGCCGCTTCTGCTGTCCTCTTTAATTGTATGTTTGGGAGTATTAGGGCTTTTTTTAAATGCCCTTTTTCAATTCTCATCCTTCTTGAACTCTTTTCCCACCAACTTTTTCTGCTTATTGCTCTGAGTTTATTAACATTTGTTTTTTTGAAGAAAATCTATAAACTTTTTTTATTTCTATATTGGATGACTTATTGGATTTTACTTCTTTTAATAAAGGTCAATGGGTAAAGGGATCCCTGCAAATTTTAGTCCAGTAGTTATTGCTGACTATAGGAGGCAGTGCTCATCTTCATGTAACGCTCTCTACATGGGGCTCCCCTTGAAGAGCACCCGGAGGCTCCAACTGGTCCAGAACGCAGCTGCGCAGGTAGTGACGGGAGCAGCATGGCGCTCCCACATAACACCGCTCCTGCACGAGCTGCACTGGCTTCCAGTGGTCTTCCGGGTGCGCTTCACGGTGTTGGTGATTACCTTTAAAGCGCTCCATGGCATAGGGCCCAGTTATCTCGGAGACCGCCTGCTGTCACCAATGACCTCCCATCGACCCGTGCGCTCCCACAGAGAGGGCCTCCTCAGGGTGCCATCAGCCAAACAATGTAGGCTGGTGACCCCCAGGGGGAGAGTCTTCTCTGTGGGGGCACCCGCCCTCTGGAACCAGTTGCCCCCGGAGATAAGGAGAATTCATGACCTCAGTGCCTTCCGCCATGCCCTCAAAACTCATTTTTTCCAACAAGCCGGGCTGGCTTAAGAAGAAATTTTAAATATTTTAATTGGTTTGTTAGTTTTTAAATTCTGGAGCCAAATTTATATATATTTTAATTGTCTTAATATTTGTATTTCATGTTTTTATTTCTGGCTGTACACCGCCCTGAGTCCTCAGGGAGAAGGGCGGTATATAAATTGGAAATAAAATAAAAATAAAAAATAAATTTCAAGGCCATTGAAGTGAGACAAGGCAAACAACAGGCACAAGTCAAAGCCGGAGGAGTTTAAGCCAAAACAATTGTTTCTGGCAAAGACTAACTTACCACAGCTTCTCCCCTCGAGGTGTTCTTTGTGAGGAAGAGGTGACCTTTTCCCGAATAGCCCTGCAGCCCTTCTCTGGGCTTCCCTATGTTCCACTCTCCTGGCCCTTGGATTGAGTGGGATAGACAGCTCTTCCTCATCAGAGGAGATTGGCTGCCTATCACAGCAGGTCAGCAGCCGATCTTCCCCTGTGTCTGTGCAGGCAGGCACCTCTCCATCTGGTTGACCACCTCCCCTAATGCCTGAGGGACTCAGGACAGCACCATCCTAAGCCACTAGCATGCCTTCCCTGTCGGACATCCCAATTCCAACTCCTCTTCCTCCTCTGAACCAGGCTCTGAGGGGGCCATTACAGAACTTTTTTATTCTGTTATATCTTAATTTTTTTTCCTAAGTTTAGAGAGGAAATGCAAATGAGAAGATTATTTCTATTCACGGCTATTTAAAAGTTAATGGTCTATTGACCTTTGAGAGCTACATAGTGGCTGAGCAGTGGCTCACCTTGTCGGCTGGAAAACCAGCAGCCCAAATTCAAGACCCAAGCACCACACTATGGGGCAAGTTATCCGTCCTCCCCTCAGCTCCTGCCAATGTAACAGTTTGAAAGCTGCAAATGCGAATAGATAAATAGGTACCACTTCGGTTTGAAGGTAACAACGATTTGAGACATCGTGCTGGCCACATGACCACAGAAATGTTTTTGGATAGCGTTGGCTCAATGGCCTTGAAATGAAGATGAGCACTGGCCCCCTATAGTCGGCAATGACTAGTCGGCAATAACAAACATCTTTAGCAACAAGTTTCCTAAGTGGTATAAAAACAAATATAAATATATTGAAGGTCTGACATTCACAGCTGGCTGGTATATATACATTCCTTCTGGAGGCTACAGACATTCCCAGGAGACTTTATCTCAAGAGAAAAATGGCTCTTATAGAAACAATTGCCCCAGGCCTCCCAAAACCAGTTGTTTTAAAAACAATTCAGTAATTAATTTAGATTTATCCTTTTTTTTAAAAAAAGTACAAACATACAAACGACAATAAAACATACAAAACAAATAAACATAAATCAAATATTTACATCTTCTTTTTAGACTTATCGCATCCATAGTCTGTATTTATATTTATACCGTTTTTCTATCTTTTTCTAATATAGCTTTTGTATCTATGTTTCTAATACATCGTCTCCTTGCGTTTTCTTAGTCTACATATTTAATTTACTATGTTCCTTAATTGGTACTTAATTTTTTATCTGTAATTTTTATCTTCTCATTTGTATCCCTATCCTTGTTTTCCTTTCTTCTTCTCCAACCAGTTATACCATTTCTGCCATACTAAATAATAGTCCGTTTCCTCCTTTTCCTGTATTTCCTTTGTAAGTTTGTCCATTCCATAATTTTACTGATTATTTTACCTTCTATTGGTATATCCTCATTCTTCCAATTCTGGGCAAAAACTATTCATGCTGCAGTTAATATATGAATAATTAGGTATTTTATTTCTTTTTCGTATTGGCCTGTAATTATTCCTAATAAAAAGGTTTCTGGCCTCATTTCTATTTTCTGGTGTATAATTTCCTCTATTTGTATCTTGATTGCTTGCCAAAATTGTTTTGCTTTCTGACAGGACCACCACATATGGTAGTAGGTTCCTTTTTCAAGTTTGCATTTCCAACATATTGGGGAGGTGTTCGGAAACATTCTTGCCAGTCGGGCAGGCAGGAGGTGCCACCTTTAGAACATTTTGTACATATTCTCTTTGTAGAATACAGACATTGTTATCTTATAATTTACATTCCATAATTTTTCCCATTTTTCCAGTTCAATGTTATATCCGAAATTTTTTGCCCAAATTATCATATTTTCTTTGACCGCTTCTTCTAATTTATATCTTAATAAATAATTATAAGTTTTGGTTATCAATTTATTGTCTCTCCCTTGTAAAATTTTATTTAATTCATATGGCTCTTTTTGGAATTCAAATTGTACCGAATCTGTTTTATACCTAGATTTTATTTGTAAGTATGGCCACCAATCAATGTCTGTATCCTGTTCTTTCAGTTCTTGTCTTGATCTTAATTCCCCTTGGCTGTTTAACAAATCTTTATAGGTTTTCATTTTATCAATAGCCATAGCATTGGGATAGATCTGTGCCTCCATGGTTGATAGCCATTCTGGAATTTGATCATAATGTACTTTTTTTTTAATCTCCTGCCAGGTTTGGAACAGTGCTTCTCTAATAATATGTTGTTGGAAATATCCGTGTTGTGTTTTCCCTCCCACAGAAATGCATGCCAGCCTCTTTGTAAATCAAAATCTTCTAATGTCAGTATTCTTTTATTTTTGAGTTCTATCCAGTCCTTAATCCAAATCAGTGATGCTGCTTTGTAGTATGTTTCCCAATCCGGTAATCCTAATCCTCCTCTCTCTCTTGTATTTTGTAAGTGTTTTATTTTGATCCTTGCTTTCTTCCCCTGCCAGATGTAATTTGCAATCATTTTGTTAAACTCTTTAAAGAAATTCTTCCTGGGTTTTATCGGAATTACTTGAAACAAAAAAAGGATTCTAGGTAATACATTCATTTTAATCCCCTCGATTCTTTCCCAGGAACAATAATTGTAACTTACTCCACTATTTCTAAATCCTTTTTTATCTGTCTTGTCAATTTATTATAATTGTCCTCTCTAACTGATGAGCCTTTGTTAGTAAGCCAGATTCCTAAATATTTTACCTTTTTTGACATTTGTATTCCCAATTTATCTTCTAATTCTTTCTCTTGTTGGTTTGTAAGGTTTTTCGTTAATGCCTTTGTTTTTTGTTTGTTAATTTTAAGTCCGGCTACCCTTCCATACTCTTCTATTCTTGCTAATAATTTAGTTCCTGTTGATATTGGCTGTTCTATAATAAAAACGACATCGTCAGCGAAGGCTTGGAGTTTATACTCCTCTTTTTTGACTTTCAATCCTTTTATTTCTTTGTCTTTTCTAATTTCATTTAGTAATGTTTCTAGAGATAATATGAACAGTAGGGGGGATAAGGGGCATCCCTGTCTCACTCCTTTTGATATTGTAAATTGTTCTGTCATGTCTTCTTTTATCATTATTTTTGCAGTTTGGGAGGAGTAAATCTTCTTAATCATATTTAAAAATTTGTTGCCGAATTTCATGTTTTCCAATTGTAATATGAAGAATTTCCAATTTAAGTTGTCAAAAGCCTTCTGCGCGTCCAAAAAATTAATGTTAATTATTTATCTGAGTTTTTTTTTCATAGTATTCCAAGACATCGATTATTAATCTCATATTGTTTTTTATTTGCCTTTTTGGAAGGAAGGCGTTCTGATCTGGGTGAATATGCTCATTAATTACTCTTTTTAGTCTCTCTGTGATAATCAGTGTAAATAATTTGTAATCTACGTTTAATAGCGATATCGGCCTGTAGTTTTTGATTTGTGTTTGATCTGTTTCTTCTTTTGGAATAAGTGTAATGATAGCTTCAGTCCAAGATTTGGGGATTGTGGTTTTCAAGAATGCATCATTAAAGGTTTCAAGTAAGATTTCATCTATTGGGTGTTGACATGTTTTGTAAAATTCTGCCGGAATGCCATCTGGTCCTGGAGTTTTATTGCTTTTTTGTTTTTTCTTTGCCTCTATTAATTCTATAATGGTAATTGGTCTATTCAGTAACTCTCTATGTGTTTCTTCTAATCCTTGGGTGTTTGTTTTATTTAAATATTCTTTAATATCTTCTTGCAAGATCTCTTCTTGTTCATATAAATTTTGAAAAAAAGTTTTTGCTATTTTCTTTTTATCTTTGTTTCTATAGTATATTCTCCTCTTCGGACAGAAACGGCAGTCACAAGTGGGTGTGGACTCTTCTATGCAGCAAAGGACCGAGTCTGCTCATTTAAATATCTCCGCCCTCCGCTTGTATCCCCAGTATTTCGACTCAGTCTTTGCTGGACAGAAGCGTCTTCCTAGACCTCATCAGTTTCTTCAAATTTCCGCATTTTTTTCTTCTGTTTTTCTATGGCTGCCTTCAATCTTTCGACCTTGGACTGGATTTGGACTTCGATTGATCTCTCCGGTGTGAAGGGTACTTACCCGAGCCCGCCTACGGCCATATCCTCAGTGCGAGGCTGCCAGCTGGCAGTTCCCCTGAGGGGAAGAAGCCTCTGCTCTCCTCTCAATCGCCGTTAGTCTGAATGAGATCCCGGCTGCGTTTTAAAGGCTTTCACCAAGCAGCTTTCTCAGCGCGCGTCTCCGGCCGCATTTTAAAACACGCCTTCTATTCTGCCGCTTTACAGCTGGTGGCTGGCGGCTCGGCAGCAGCGGCTTGAAGCGGCAATCCCCTACGTTGTCAGACTGCCTTATCCAGTTCCGGACAGCAGATCCCTTTGCCCTTTCGATCATCTGGGGGAGCAGCTTCTTCATTAGACGACTTTCCAGCTCCTCACGGCACCGACAAAATGGCGGACGCCACATGTCATCTGTCAGGCAAGGCTTCGTCGCGGAGCCGCCACCGCCATGTTAGTGATCCGGGGGAGGGCTCCTCAGGGAAGAATTCCCATCTAGCCAAATCCTCGGCTAAAATGGCTTCGGGGGCCCCATCCAAGGACCCCAAGCCATCTCGTGATGAACTCCAACGGCACAGGGCCTTGGAAAAAGCCGCTCTAAAGGCGCAAAAACAGCCGCCTGCCATTTTAGCTCCCTCAACCAACCCGGCACAACTGGCCCCCTCTCCGAACCGTTTCTCCCAGACAGTGGAGACCCCTGGCAGGGAGTTGTCACCTGATCGCCCTTCTTCTGCCGGGCCTCCTCCCTCCAATGCTGCGCAGGTTTTTCAAACTATGCCCAACACTAATGACTCCATGGGTCCTGACCCACCCAGGGACGATCGCCCTAGCACTTCGTCCCAGACCCTGGCCTCGGCGGCTCCTCCCGCACCCCAAGTCGGACCTCTGGCGGCGGATCCCCAGGCTTTTCCAACAGGGCCTTTTCCAAACAGCTCCTCCTTCAGTGGTCAACCAGTCCCAACCTCGCCATTCACGAGGTGGTCAGTCTGAATATCAAGAATACTCGCCTGAGCATTCTGACCACGAGTCCTTGTCGGAGGAGGGGGAGGAATCCAGGGACTTAGCATTGTCAGACGACGAGGGTCTAGCCCCAGATCAACCGGCCTTTATTGGTCTATTTAGGCCTCAACTTTTCTGGTCCCTATTGTACAAGGCCCTGGCTGTTACCAGACTGGGCTCTACTGCTAGCACGGGTTCTGCCCCCCCTGAAGGTCCTGATCTGGCTTCCTCCATGTTTGCTGAGCCTCAAGTGGAACCGGAGCTTATTCCCGCTCCCAAGCTCTTTACCGACGTCATCCAAAGACAGTGGTCCTTACCTGGATTGGGACCTGCACCCAATGGCATTGACAAACGCCTGTACCAGACGGCTCCAACCCTTTCCAATTTACTTCAGGTTCCTCCCGTGGATGGCCCCATTGCGGCCTTGACCTCATCTACCCGGCTACCGAGCTCTCCAGAGGAATCTCTATGCCCTGAGGACAAAAGGGCCGAAAAAACCCTCATTAAGGTGCACCAATCCGCAGCGTGGGCAGTGAAAACCTCCATTTCCGCCTCCTTCTTCAACCGGGCTTCGTTACTATGGTTACGACAACTTCAAGAGCGGTTGCCCCCTTCTGACACTCGTACTCACCAAGACCTGAATTAAGTTGTTGCAGCCCTGGAATATTCAGCTGACGCCACCCTGAATTCCGCTCGTTTTGCTGCAAAAACCATCGGAATCACAGTCACATCCTGATGACTTCTGAGGCTACGCCACTGGCAGGCCGATGCCAGAAGCAAGTGGCAACTAGAATCATCACCATATGCCTCGGAGGCCCTCTTCGGAGCTCCGTTGGAGCCTCTTCTGGTCGAGACCAGGGACCGTCGCAAAATCCTCCCAGCCATTTCTCGTCGCTCCGATTCTCGTTATACTCTGTACAACTGGAATCAGTCCTTTCGTTCCCAGGACAACAGCTCTTATCAACCCTGCTTCCAGCGTTCCTTCCAGAGTCGAGCGCCTCAGGAATCCCAGGTCAGGCAGGCCAGCAGGCCCTTTACAAAGTGCCCCTTTCGTGGCGGCAGGGGAAAGCCCTTTCGCTGTTCTAAGTGAGGGAGACTCCCAGATTCCCATTGGGGGCCATTTGGCTTTGTTTGCTCACCAATGGGCCCTTTCTTCTTCCGATTGTTGGGTTAACCGCACTATCCAGTTTGGCCTTTCGCTAGAGTTTTCTTCTCCTCCCCCTCCCATTTTTGTTTCCTGCCCTGTCTCCAGGGACAAGGTCCGT
This sequence comes from Ptyas mucosa, assembly GCA_012654045.1. Taxonomy (NCBI): domain Eukaryota; kingdom Metazoa; phylum Chordata; class Lepidosauria; order Squamata; family Colubridae; genus Ptyas; species Ptyas mucosa. The sequence goes on along the minus strand of WNWU01013905.1, from coordinate 2,112,933 downwards.
AGGTCGGTGGTTTCAGAGGCTATCTCGCACCTACTGGACATCAGGGCCGTCCAATGTGTCCCTCGGGACCAACGCGGCCAGGGCTTCTACTCCCGTTTGTTCATTGTACGTAAGTCTTCTGGAGGGTGGAGGGCTATCCTTGACTTGAAAGCTCTGAACCGGCACATAACTTATCGCCGGTTCAAGATGCACAGTCTGCACTCCATTCTTGAAACGCTCCGGCCTGGGGACTTTTTGTCTTCAATTGATCTTACGGAGGCTTACCTCCATGTCCCTATCCACCCCGCATTCCGATGGTACCTCCGTTTCCACTATCGAGGAAACCATTACCAGTATGCAGCCCTCCCTTTTGGCCTCTCCTCGGCTCCCAGGGTTTTTACTAAGCTCATGGCTGCTCTGGTCGCCCACATTCGCTCCCCACCCATTAGAATTCAATTTTATTTAGACAATATTTTAATCCAATTCCTGTCCCAGTCCACAGCCCATCAGGACTTGACCACCACCATCTAGATCCTCCAGAGCCATGGATTCGCCATTAATTGGGCTAAAAGCCATTTGGTTCCTTCCACCACGATCCAACACTTGGGGGTGGTCATCAATACGGTATCCTCATCAATCTCTTTCCCCTGACCGTCAGTCAAGTTTACGTTCCCTGGCTCAGCGGTGCCTCTCCAATCGTTCTTCCTCGCTCCTTGGACATCTGGGAAAAATGATTTCCACCTCCGACATTGTGCCTTGGTCTCGCCTCCACAGCCATGAGTTGCAGTGGTTCCTGGTCCCTCATCAGAGGTCCGGCTCCAGCACCTCCCTTCGGAGAGTGGACCTACCTCTGGCCCTGGTCAGCTCTCTCCAGTGGTGGACCTCCTTGGCTATGTCAGAGGCCTCCTTCTTCCGCGAGCCCCCCGACTAATAATCACGTCGGACGCCAGCCTCCAGGGCTGGGGGGCCCATCTGAATCATCATCTAATTCAAGGTCAGTGGTCCGCCTCGGAGCAACAGTTACTCATCAATCTTCTAGAATTGAGGGCCATCTGCCTGGCCTTGCTTTCCTTCCACCATCTGATTTTGGGCCAAGACGTTCTCGTCCTTACGGACAACGTGACGGCTAAGGCCCATGTCAATAAGCTGGGGGGCACTCATTCCCGGGCCCTCATGGACGAGGCTCTCCTCCTTGGCCTCTGGGCGGAAGGTCACCTTCGTTCCGTTTGCGCAGATCACATCTCCGGAGCCGAGAATTCACAGGCGGACACGCTGAGCCGTCACCATCTGGACCAGGCCGAGTGGAGCCTTCCTGCTCCTCTCTTCCAAGAGATCACGGCCCGCTTCGGCACACCAGTTGTGGATCTATTCGCATCGCGGACCAACCATCAGGTTCCCAAGTATTTTTCTCGTTTCCGGGACCCCGGGTCCGAGGCCACGGATGCTCTCCGCAGTCCTTGGCCTACGGGTCTCCTATATGCCTTCCCCACATTCCCTTTGATATCCAGGGTTCTCAGGAAGGTCCTTCAGGAACGGGCAGAACTTATCCTCCTCGCCCCCCGATGGCCCCGGAGACACTGGTATGCGGACTTAATATCCCTATCCGTCACTCGACCCTGGACCATTCCGGACAACCGGGTCTCCTTGGTGCAGGGAGCTCTTCACCACCCGGACCCAGCATGGTACCACTTGACCGCATGGCGGTTGAGCGGGGTCTCCTAACGGAGGCCAACGTCCCTGCGGAAGTCATCTCTATCATCTTAGCATCCTGCAGGGACTCCACTACCAGAATATACAATGCCACATGGTCTACCTTTGTTTCTTGGTTTCAATGTACGGGTGTTCTACCACTCTCCGCTACGGTCATCGACGTCCTACGTTTTCTGCAACACAGGTTCCAGATGGGTCTCTCCCCTAATACCCTCCGTCGCCAGGTGGCAGCCATCTCGTCCATTTTGACGTGCGGCTCGTCGACTTCGGTGTCTCGTCATCCCGTCATTCGCAACTTCTTATGGGGAGCCTCCAACTTGCGTCCCCCGTCGGTCCATCGTTTCCTGTCGTGGGACCTCAATAAAGTACTTTCCGCTCTCACAGGCTCTCCCTTCAAACCGCTTCGACAAGTCTCACTCTGATTCTTATCTTTCAAAGTATCTTTTTTGGTCGCAATTACGTCAGCCCGCCGTATCTCCGAGTTGGCGGCCCTGTCATCCAGGCGGGATTTATGCATATTTCATCAGGACAGAGTCATCCTACATTTGGACCCGGCCTTCATACCGAAGATCAATTCTCCCTTTCACCGGGCTCAGGAGCTTGTTCTTCCCAACTTTTGCCCGTCACCAAATCATCCTTTAGAGCGCTCCTGGCACACCCTCGATGTACGGCGGGCCATCAAGATATATCTCAAACGCACTTCTTCCTTTTGGAAAACTGAGGCATTATTCGTCTCGTACCAGCCCGCCACAATTGGGGCTAGAGCTTCCGTCCCTATGCTTGGTCGCTGGATTAGGGCCACGATCTCTACGGCTTACCAGAGGCTTTCTTTGCCAGTCCCGTGCCACATTACCGTTCATTCAACCAGGAGCGCAGCAACCTCGGCAGCTTGGGCTACGCAGGCCTCGTAGGAAGAAGTGTGCCAGGCAGCTACTTGGACGAGCATCTCACCTTTCATTCGCCATTACCGCGTGGACACCTTTGCATCAGCAGACGCTGCCTTTGGAAGGCGGGTCCTCCAGGCGGTGCTTTCCACATGAGGTAACAGGGCCTTGGCTCTTCCCTCCCGTTGGACATTCAGCTTTGGTATGTCCCACTTGTGACTGCCATTTCTGTCCGAAGAGGAGAACGGACGTTGGTCTTACCTGATACGTCCCTTCTCTCGTAGGAAGAAACGGCAGTCAGCCCCTCCCTTCTGCCGGTCCTATTCCCGGTGGGGTGGGTGGTGTTCTTTTACCTCTCTTTATATCATTCCAGGAAGTCGCTACAGTCTGCGTCAGCGCCCTCACTGAAATACTGGGGATACAAGCGGAGGGCGGAGATATTTAAATGAGCAGGTTCGGTCCTTTGCTGCATAGAAGAGTCCACACCCACTTGTGACTGTCGTTTCTTCCTATGAGAGAAGGGACGTATCAGGTAAGACCAACGTCCATTCTCCTGTGTCGTCTTGCAGTTGGTGTATTGTTCTCTTTTCTTTTTCTTTTTTCAATTTGTACACCAGCCAATGTCCTGTTTTGTTTGCGTGTTCAAAGTGGTTCTGTTTGAAAATCTAATTTGATTTTCCTTGTTATTTCTGTTTGTGTGATCAGATTAATTTTATGTTTTGTCAAATTTATTTTTCCTTTAATTGTTTTATTTTGAGGTTCTTTCTGTAACTCAGATTTATATTTTTTAAGTTCTTTTAACAAATTGTCTCTTATTTGTTGTTTATCTTTATTTTTCTTCACTGTGTATGCAATTGTTAAGCCTCTTATATGGGCCTTTGCCGTATCCCATAAGTTTTGGAGAGAGATTTGCTCTTTTGTATTTATCTTGAAGAATATATTCATTTCTTTTTCAATCATCTGTGAATAATCTTTATCTTTTAATATTTCCTTGTTCATCATCCATCTTCTCTTTCTTCGGTATCCTTTCCATATTACTTTTACCGGATTATGGTCTGCCCAAGTATTTGTCGATATTTCTACTTCCTCTACGTCTTTTCTGAGTTCTGTTGTCATCCAAACCATATCTATTCTAGACCAAGATTGGTCTGGGCTAGAATAGAATGTATACTGGTTTTTTTCTTTATTCACCTCCCTCCATACGTCTTGCAGCTGTAGTTCCTGTGTCATGTCTTTGAAGGTAACTGGAAGTGTCTTTTTCTTAGTTATATTTTTCTTATTACTCTGGTAATCTTTTTCCATGTCCATAATTGCATTAAAATCACCTATAATACAAATATTCTCATATTCCAATTCTTTTACTATATCATGTATTTTTTTTTGAAGAATTCATTTTGGTTTCCATTTGGTGTTTAGATTGAGATCAGTAGTATTGTTTTTAACTCTATTTGTATCTCAATCATCAAGACCTTTCCATCTTCGTCTGTGTATATTTGTTTAGTTTTCAGGGTTTTTTTTAATATAAACTGCGATTCCTCTCTTTTTTTGTCCACTAATGAAGTGTATAGCTTTCCTAATCTTTGATTCTCTAATATTTTTGGTGTTGTTTCTTGATATGGACTTCCTGTAAATTTATAATATCCATCTCCAATTTTTGTAATTTTGTAAATATCTGGGTTCTCTTGGCTGGTGCGTTTAATCCATTTATATTGATTGAGACCATTTTTATTTCCTGTTCCATTTTTATTCTTATCTATTCATTGTCCTTAGTCTTCTTGTGTTTCTTGTTACTATTTGTGTTTTTTCCCTCGTTCCCTCTCTTTCCATTCTTTCTCTTTCCAATCTTCTCTTTTCCTCTTGTTCTCCTTCCATTTCTTCTGTGGATTGTTCCTCTTGGCTTTTATTCTCTGGTTCTTCTCTGCTTTCCTGGTCTTCTTCTAGCACAAAATGATGGTCGAAGAACTCCTGGGCTTTTTCCAAACTGTCAATCCTAAATTTCTTCTCTTGCCAAGAGATTAAATGCCTTCCGGTATCAACCAACGGAACATCACTTTGTATTTGTTTAATTGTGCTGTTAGGAAATTGTAATTTTTCCTCTGGTCCCTTACTCCTCTTGGAATCTGTTTGAGTGTTATTATCTCCTTTCCCTTGTACAAGATTGCCTCATCTCTCATCTTTTTGTAGATATCTTCTTTTATAGTTTTTTTAGTGAATCTGATGTGCACCTCTTTTTGCAATTTATGCCTGCGGGCATAATTTGTATGAACTCTATAAACCTCGTCAATGTTCCTTCAGATATCTTCCTTGTCTCTCTATGTTGCTTCTGCTAGGATTCCTGCCATTGTCTCTCCTAGGTCTTCGTCTTTACTTTCCGCTACGTTCTAGAATTTATCCTTATTAATTTTGAGTCCTGCTACCTCACCAAATTCTTCTATCTTTTGTATCAATTTAGAACCCGTTTCTAATGGATCTTCCAAAATAAATACCATATCATCGGCAAATGCTTGAATCTTATATTCTTCCTTCCTAATTTTTAAGCCCCTTATTTCCTGCTCTTCTCTAATATTTATTAGAAGGGTTTCAAGTGATAGAATAAATAGAAGAGGAGAAAGAAGACACCCTTGCCTTACCCCTTTTGATATATCAATTTTTTCAGCCAGGATAGTTTTCATAACTACCTGGCTGTTTGTCTGGAGTATATTTTTCCAATCATTCTTTCAAATTTTCCCCCCAATTCCATATAATTTAATTGTGTTGTAATAAAGTTCCAATTCAAATTATCAAAAGCCTTTTGGGCATCAAGGAAAACCAGTGCTGCTTGCTTTTCCAGATGACTGTTATAATATTCAAGAACACTCATTACTATCCTCATGTTATTTTTAATTTGCTGCCCAGTCAGAAAACTGTTTTGGTCTGAATGTATATAATTATTCAAAAAAAAATTATACTATACTTTAACAGCAATATTTTCCTATTTTCTATCCCACACTTATATGCTGTATCTTATAATATTCTTGTCACTTTTATAACTCTAATCGCAATACTTATAAATATATAATTTTCTAAATATCTATTCTTATTTAAATAAGTATATTTCTTTACAATACAATAATATTATTCTCCAATCAGTTCACTTATTCAGTTATATATCTATACCTTAATTCAATTCATTCAAATATTCCATTTAAATCGATATCTATAATCAATTTTGTTCTTGCCACTTATTGTCCACTCATGTCTGTCTGCTGCAATCTTACATCAGCCTTCTCTCCAGATTTTCCTTGCCTTCAGCTCCACCAAATGGCACCTCTTCTTGTCTTCTTTCCAATATATTCAATGTCTCCACAATAATCAATCAACATTGTCCCCTAATAAATTATCAGTAATTTATTAATTGTAGTTATCTTTTCCTTCCTCGAAATTCAGTTCCATTGCGTGACACTAAATTCTCCACTGTCCAATTATCCCTTCAAGTTTTTATAATCCTCCACGTCAGTTTCTCAACATCTCTCAGTCACCATTTTTCATTCAGTCATTCCATCCCCAGTGCCATCTTCCGTCTCCTTTCCTGTTCACAATCTCTTTAATCTGTTCTTAGTCTTTTCTATTTTATCAACTCCTCTATTTGGACTCTCCCCTTCTTCACGCTTTTCTTAATCTAATCTATTTCTCAATTCTCGGCTTTACTCTCTTTTAGTTGCCGCCTTCTCGACACTTTGTGTCTTTCCTCATTTTCACCTTACTAATTTTGCACCGTCTCTCGCCAACACCTCCTCACCTCTTTCTGGGATTCCTCACATTTCCAGAACAAAGATGTCACTTTTAACTTTTCACTTCCGACTCTCATGGCCGACAGCGCTCCAGGCTGATCTTGAAGACCAGCTCTTCCTTCACTAGGTTTTAAAAGTGCCGCTCCAGTCTATTCAGGGGTTTGCCTTCCACCCAATTTCTCTAGAGCTTCCTCTATGATTTGCCATTCTCTACATGATCAGTAATGCCCAAAATGGGCTCTTAGTGAAGATATTTCAGGCTTCAGGAACAGAGCCCCATCCCCTCGCCCGCTTGACGCTGTCATCACCGCCAGAATTAGAGGATAAAATAAAAATGAAGACAACTAAGAAAATAAAGTATCTTGGAATTTGGCTCATCGTGAAATGTTCCTCAATCAAGGAAGACAACTACAATAAATTGATACATCAAATTTAAAAAGACTTAGGAAATTGGGAAAAGTTACAAATTTCATTTCTAGGAAGGACTGCAACAGTGAAAATGAATATAGTGCCAAGAATTCTATTTCTGTTCCAAGTGATACTGTTAAAACTAGGGAAAACATTCTTTTAAGAATTAAATAAATTATTTTCTAAATTTATATGGCAAGGGAAAAAGCCCAGGATTAAATTAAAACTTTTGCAAGACACAAAGGACAGAGGGGGATTGGCGTTACCAGAATGGGAAATTTATCACCAAGCGGCAAGTCTAGCCTGGTTAAAAGATTGGATGAAGTTGAAAAATAACAGAGTGTTAACAATAGAAGGGCATGACTTGCCAGCAGGGTGGCATGCATTTCTGTGGGACGAGAAATATAAAACGCATAAATATTTTCAAGTACACTTTAGGAATGTACTGCTACAGATTTGGAAAAGGGTAAAACAAAAACACTAGTCTATTCCAATGTGGTTATACCCAAATTTATTGGAGAAAAATAAGATAATTAGATATAAGGAATTGATAAACGATCAGGGAGATCTGAAAACTAAACAGAAACTGGAACAAGACATAGGCAGGGTGGATATTTGCACAAGTCCAATCTAAATTTGTAAGAGACAAAAAGATGTATGAGATACGAAAGGAACTGCAAAAATTGGATAAAATTATTCATGGAACAGAAAGAGCTCTGGTGGCTCAGCAGACTAAAGCAGTGTTATTAACTGTTATTAACCTCAGCTGCCTGCAATCAAATCCCACCAGGCTCAAGGTTGACTCAGCCTTCCATCCTTTCTAAGGTACCGTATATACTCGTGTATAAGCCAACCCGCATATAAGCCAACCCCCCCAATTTTACCCCCCAAAACTGGGAAAACTTGTTGACTCGCGTATAAGCCGGGGGTGGAAAATGCAGCAGCTACTGGTAAATTTCAAAATAAAAAAAGACTGGTCAAAAGTGCAAGGACCTGTCAGAAATCACTTTTTTCAGCCCTCTGGGTAGTCCTTTTGTGCACATGGACTACTCAGAGGGCTGAAAAAAGTGATTAAGTGCATAAAAGGAGAGGGAGGAAGAGAGGAGGAGAAGAAGAAAGGAAGTAGGGAGGAGAAGAAGGGGGGGGAAGAGAAAGTAAGAAGGAAAGAAAAGAGGTGGTAGGTTTGAGGAGGAAGATTGCTGTACAATAAAAAAGATGAAAGGGAAGAAAACCAACCCCAAACACATATAAAGATATTAAGATAAAGAATGAATTGTTAAACTTTAAAGAATAAAAGAGAACAAATATGAATAAATAGTAATAATTAGAAACACACATACAAACGTACAATGTATTTTCTTTGAATATTGAATATTCCAATTATTTCCATGCAATCCAATTTCTTACAAATCAATTAATTATATTTACCAATAATAATAAACCAAATAATTTCCCCCAATATTCTTCCAAACCACAACTTAACCATTTCTGCTTTCAACACAATATACAATTAATAATATCTCAATTATTACAATTCCCTATTTAAATAGAGCTTTTTTTTCTTTTGTGTTTTAAAATCTTGAACTCCCCTCTTTTGCCATTTGCCATAAATTTCCCATTGTTTGCACCAACCTTTTTTGATGAGGAAAAAGAAATCTGCCTTAGCAAACAGCAAAGCCAACAGGCCGTTTTAGTTTCGCTTTGGGCTTCAGCAGGAGGAAAAAAAATGTGCTCTTTACAGAAGGCACCTTTTTGCAGCCGGCACCAATCTTCTCATTTGTTTTCTTTTAACCCTGATCAGCTGTAGGGGGGGCCTTTGAAGCCCTGCCGCAAGAATTTAAAGTTTTTTTTTTCTTCTAGCCATCAGCTGGAACTCAGGAGGCAGTCCCAATAGATTGGGAGTGGGCGGGGTAAGCAAACCCCGTTCTCCCGCTGTTTCCTAGCTTGCAGGGAAAGTCATTTTTTTCGTGACCCGTGTATAAGCCGAGGGGGCGTTTTTCAGGCTGAAAAACGGCTGAAAAACTCGGCTTATACGCGAGTATATACGGTAGGTAAAATGAGGAGCCAGTTTGTGGGGGCAATAAGCTGACTTTGTATAAAAATATACAAAAGTATGAAGGCTATTGCTTTAATGCATTGTAAGCTGCCCTGAGTCTCCGGAGAAGGGCGGCATATAAATCAAATAAAAATAAAATAAAATAAATAAAATTAAATTAATTAGCAATATATACAAATATCTACTGAGGTACAAAATGGAAGAAGAGGTGGTTAAGGATACCATGATTAGAGCCTTGGATAGTACAGTGGTCTAAAGCACCCTGTTATTAACACCAGCTGCCTGCAATCATTGCAGGTTCGAATCTCACCAAGCCTCTCGAATCTCACCAAGGTTGACTCAGCCTTCCATCCTTTCTAAGGTAGGTAAATTGAGGACCCAGTTTGTGGGGGCAATAAGCTGACTTTGTATAAATATACAAAAGTATGAAGGCTATTGCTTAGCGCATTGTAAGCTGCCCTGAGTCTCCGGAGAAGGGCAGCATATAAATCAAATTTTTAAAAAAATGATTAGATGGACGAAAATTTTTGGCTACAATATAGAATTGAAGAAATGGGAAAAATTATGGGAAATGAATATTAAATTGACTTTATCAATGCATTCAAGGAAAACCAGTTGAAAATGTTTTATATGGCATTTTACACCAGTTCGGCATGCTAAAATGTCTCCTAATAATTCGCCAAATTGTTGGAAATGCAAAAAAGTCCCCGGAACATATTACCATCTCTGGTGGACATGTCCTAAGGCGAAAAAATATTGGGCTAAAATTAGAAGTTGGATAGAAGAGATAATTGGCTACAATGTGGACTTGAAACCAGAGATGTTTTTACTAGGGATATTAAACAGAACCTACAGTAAAGAAACCCGATATTTGATTTTGCATATAATTACAGCTGCAAGAATAATCTATGCACAGTCCTGGAAAAACAAAAATGTACCAACAGAGGAAGAAATAATTAAGAAAATTCTGGACTGCAGAGATGGATAAATTAACAAAAGAAATAAAAGGAAGATACAGAATATTATCAAGTATGGTACAATTGGCTCGAGATTAGAGAAAGTAAATGTGAATAAATGATGGAGAGAAGAATATGACAAAAGTGTAAAATATTGTAAATGAATAGAATTAGAAATAAAGGGACGACAAAGATAATGATAATAAAGGATGGGAAAAATGGGGAATGTATAAAGTAGAATGTAAGAGGAACAAAACTGATATGTAAAAAGAAACATAATATTTGTTTGTGTTCTGTATGTTGTGTTGTGTTGTTTTTGTAAAATTAATAAAAAAAATTAAAAAACAATTCAGGGAGTAATTTTGCTTCAAGGAAATAGAATGGGGCCCTAATCATTTGCTACCTTCAATCTTGATATTTCCAAAAAGCTAGTGTAGCTCAGGAATAAATGATTCAGGGCCTGCTTTTTCACTAGAAATAGTTAAAATCTAGATAGAAAGTTGCATTAGGTCCATGTTGGCGAACCTATGGAATGCGTGGCCTCGCTGGCTTCTCTTCCGCATTCCTGTGCACACACACACATGCTGGTCAGATGTCTGTTGCATACGCGGGGGTGGCAAAACCCAGAAGAGCGGTGTTCCATTGTACATGCGCAGGCCGGAACCTGAACTTCTGGGTTTACGTCACGCACATGCATGATGGCCAGCTGTTCGTCAGACGCGCATCCTTGCCGGAAACCGGAAGTTTGGGTACCGGCTCACCAATGCACGATGGACCGGCGCTCTTCACAGTATCGGTGTTCCCATGTGCACCAAGGCTAGTGGGGCCGTGCATTCCTTGCAGGATTGTTTCATGTGACATTTCTGGCACGCAGGCCAGCACATGGTGACATAAAAGGTTAGCCATCACTGCATTAGGTTCTCACTTTTTTCCCCCTATGTTTTTAATTTTCCTGTATAAAATGGAGTGAGTAACAGCCACTTATCCATACATGTTATGTAGCAAGATATCAGGCGTTGTTTAGAATTTTCTTGTAATATGCATTGCTAATTTGAAAAATTTAACAGTTCTTTTAAAAAAATAAGATTTCAGGGCAAAGCATGAGACATTTGTACCAAACCAAAGCCATATGATGGTGTGCTTGCAACATTGCATTTTCTTTTGCCCACTGTTTAAATTATCCTATTGCAATCAAAACAGTTTTGGAATAAAAATGTATTTTGTTTATCCCTGTTGGGGACAGGGTGGAAGAAAAGAAATCTCTAGTTATTTGCCTCTATGCCAGCCCTACTAGATCCCACAATTTCTGCCATTTATCCAGTTCTATTGTATAGCCAAAAGTTTTAGGCTATCATACCGTACTATCATTGTCTCCTTTACTTGCTCACTTTCCATTTTAATACTTAATAGATAACTATACTTTTTCTTTATTAATTGTTCATTTGTCCCTGTTAATATCTAGTCTAATTCTGTTAATTATTTGTAAAAAACCATAGAGTTTGGCATATTTCTCATATCAAGATTGTATCTGCACTTGTTGCCACCATGCTATATCAATCCCTTGACTGCTTAGTTTTGAGTTCCCCCTTTTCGTTCAAAATATCTTTATATCTTGTAATTTTTTCCACGTTAATCACATTTTGATATATCAGTGCCTCCATTGTGGAAAGCCAAACTAGTATTTTCAAATAGTATTGTTCTTTAATTTTTACCCAAACTAATAATAGTGCGTTTCTAATATAATATCTTTGGAAGTAGCTATGTATTTTATTTTTCCCATACCATAAAAAAGCATGCCAACCCAGTTGGAGATTATGTCCCTCCAAAGTTAACAATATTTTGTGCCTCAAATTAATCAGGGGTGCTATTTAGCAGATTCTGACAGGTTCTGGAGAACCGGTAGCGGAAATTTTGAGTAGTTCGGAGAACTGGCAAATACCACCTCTGGCTGGCCCCAGAGTGGGGTGGGAATGGAAAATTTGCAATATCCTTTCCCCCAGGAGTGGGGAGGGAATGGGGATTTTTGCAGTATCCTTCCCCTGGAGTGGAGTGGGAATGGAGATTTTGCAGTATCCTTCCCCTGCCATGCCCACCAAGCCACGCCTACCAAGCCACACCATGCCCACCAAGCCATGCCCACAGAACCAATAGTAAAAGAAATTGAATTCCACCACTGAAATTAATCCATTCTTTCACCCATGTACCGTATTTTTCAGAGTATAAGACGCACCAGAGTATAAGACACACCTACCTTTTTTGTTTTGTTTTTTATAAAAAGTTTTTTTTATTTTTTAGACAAACACACATACAAACATACAATGTATTTTCTTTGAACAGAGTATTTGGCCGGTTCACAAATTTAAACAGTGTTTAGTCATTTCAGTTAAATTTAGAATTTCTATATTTCCTTTTTGCCATATTTATTTATTTATTTATTAGTTCAATTTATATGCCACCCTCCTCCGAAGATTCAGGGCAGCTTACAATGCACTTATAGCAATATCCTTCATTCTTTTGTATATACCTGCTTATTAGGGCTTTTGGCCCCCCATAAGCGGTGTTTCTACAAAGTCAGCTTATTGCCCCCCACAATCCGGGTCCTCAATTTACCTACCTCGGAAGGATGGAAGGCTGAGTCAACCTTGAGCCTGGTGAGATTTGAACTCGCACTAATTGCAGGCAGCTGGCAGGTAAGCGCTACATAACAGCACTTAGTCCACTGCACCACCAATTCCTCATCTATTTTTTTTAAAACCAATATTACCCTTCATCCTCATCTCTAATCTTAATCAAATTTAATTTTTCCCTTCTATTCTATATTATACCTCTTCCCATTGTCATCTATTTTTATATCCATCCTCACATTGGTTTATTATGTAATATTACAATTGTTTAATACAAATTCAACATTTTAATATAAATCAATTAGTTATATAACTATCTTTTTTGTATATTAATCAATATGAACATGAATATTCCAATTATTTCCATGCAATCCAATTTCTTACAAATCAATTAATTCTATTTACCAATAATAATAAACCAAATAATTTCCCTCATATATTCCTCCAAACCACAACTTAACCATTTCTACTTTCAACACAATATACAATTAATACTATCTCAATTATTACAATTCCCTAGTTAAATAGAGCTTTCCCCTTATGTTACTCATTTTCACATCTTAAACTCTCCCAATAACCCAAATAGTTATTTGCCTCTATGCCAGCCCTACTAGATCCCACAATTTCTGCCATTTATCCAGTTCTATTGTATAGCCAAAATTTTTAGGCTATCATACCATACTATATCATTGCTCCAAATCACAACTTAATCATTTCTACTTTCATCACAATATATAATTAAAAATAGTTCAATCGTTACAATTTCCCTAATTAAATTTAAAAATGTTCTAGCTGTTATCCAAGCTACAACTTAATCCTTTTTACTTTCACCACCATATACCATTAAAGGTATTTCAATTGTTACAGTTTATACTTATTCATATTTCTAAAAAAAATAAAAACTTATCATTGTCTAGATTTCAAAAATATAAAGACAAATATTCCAATTATTATTCATTTCATTTTTACAATCATGATTTCCCATTTATTTCTTACTATTATTCATATTTCAATTCTAAATATGTATAACATCTTTCTCTTTCATTTCTTTTTCTCCCTTCCTGTTTTTATTTTTGCCTTTTTCTTTCTCCTTTTCTCCTTTTGTGTTTTAAAATCGTGAACTCTCCTCTTTTGCCCTAAGTTTCCCATTGTTTGCACCTACCTTTTTTGGTGAGGAAAAAGAAGAAAAAGAAATCTCCCTCTGCCTCTGCCTGATTTTGCAACGTTGCAGCAAACAGCCTACTTTACTTTCATTTTCGTTTTCAGCATAGCTTGATTAGCACATGTAAAAAAAAATCTGCTCCAGCAATTTAGCTCTTTGCAGCAAGCAGCAGAGCCCTGCACAAAACAGCTGAGAGCAAATCAGCTGAGAGTCAGGAGGCCAATCTAATCAACTTATGCTAATTAGGTTGTGCTGAAGCTGAAAGGCGCTGTTTTTTCTTGCTGTTTGCTTGCAAGGAGGTAACTGCTGCAAGGCACAGGCCAAAGGGTGGGGTCCAGTAGGTGGGCAGGGCTACATTCGGTATATAAGACACACCTAAATTTTCATCCCCTTTTAGGGTGGAAAAAGGTGCATCTTATACTCCGAAAAATATGATAAGTACTGAAGCCTGATAGCACAACTCCCAGTCTGGCAACCAAAACCCCTTCTTTTTTTAGAATCTTGCAACATTTTCAAACTTATTCTTGTTTTTTTCACTTGCCAAATATATCTTAGTATTATTTTGCTTAATTCTTCAAAATATTTTTTCCCAGCTTTATTAGGATTGTTTGAAATAAATATAATAATCTCAGCAAAATGTTCATTTTTATAGTAGCTATTCTTCCTGTGAACAACAGTTGCAGGCTTTTCAACTTCTCCAGATCGAATTTAATTTTTTGCATCAGCTTACAATAATTGTCCTTTTTAATAGTTGCACATCTTGCTGTTAGTTGAATTCCTAAGTATTTTACTTTCTCAACTATCTGTATATCTGTTCTCTTCATTAACTCTTTTTTCTGTGTATCTGTAAGATTTTTAACTAATACTTTAGGTTTTTTAAAATTTATTTTCAGTCCTGCAACTGAAAGAATATTCTTCTATTTTTTTAAATTAGTTTGGGTCCAGTTTCTCGTGGATCTTCTAAGATAAAAAACAAATAATCTGCAAACGTCTGTAACTTGTATTTTTCCTTTCTTATTTCCATACCTTTATTTCTATATCTTGTCTAATGTTTCTATTTAACACCTCCAGTGTCAATATAAATAGTAAAGGGGATAATGGACATTGTGCTTTTTTATATATTAAAGTTCTCTGTCATATCCCCATTTACCATCACCTTTCCTGTTTGTTTATAATATATTGCCTTGATCATATTAATAAATCTCTCACCAAAGTCCATCAATTTTAGTTGTATGAACATAAATTGGCAATTTACATTATCAAATGTTTTCTGTGCATCTAAGAAAATCAACACCATTTGTTTTCTGGGGTGTGCTTCTTAGTACTCCAGTGTGTTTAAAATCATTTTCATATTGTTTTTAATCTGTCTCAGGTAAAAATCCATTCTGGTCTGAATGTATAAATTCATTCAAAACCCTTTTTAGTCTTTCTGCTATTATTGAAGCATATACTTTATAATCAGCGTTCTATAAAGATATTGGCCTATAATTTTTTATTTGCATTAAATCTGAATCTTCTTTCGATGTAAGAGTAATGTTTGCTTCCATCCACAAATTTGGTGCCTTCGTTTCTGACAGACCTTCATTATAAACTTCCAACATTGCTGGACCTAAAGTATCTTTTAAATCAGAGGTGATATTTAGCCGGTTCACACTGGTTCAGGTGAACCAGTAGCAGCAATTTGGCCTGGGTTGCCAAATCTATAGTGACTTCTGGCTGGCCATGCCTGTTGCCCGGTCACCACTTGCTCCACCCCTTCCAGCCGCTTGCCACTCACCCCACCTACCCCGCCCTATATATGTTGCCTTTGCCACGTGGCCCAGCTAATCGCCTTGCCAGTCACCTTGCCAATGCCCGCTCAACTCAGCTCACCAAAGGTAATCAATGTATGCCACTTGCTCACCCTTTGCTTTGGGTCGGAAGCTGGGGCCCCAGGGGTGAGCGGCCCGGAGCCACCACCTGCCTCAGCAGGGTCAGAGAATGCACGATTCCCTGGCTCCAGCCTTGCCCTGGAGCCGCTGCCAGCTTACCACTCACCTTGGCTGGGTCTGGGAATGCACGATTCTTTGGCTCTGGCCTTGCCCCGGAGCTGGCGCCTGCTCACTTCCCGCTCTCCTGTAAGCACAACGCATCACACCATTTCCCCTCCTTCAGAGGCCCCGGCCCTTAATCTCCCCACTTCCCCCCCCCATGACCTCTTTCATCGTCCCATGGCCGTGACCTTACCTTCCTCCCACAGCTGGTTGCCAGGAAAGGGCTCCAGCTGCACCAAAAAAAAGACATGGTGGCTGGAGGCTTCTTGCCCGGGCAAGTCCGACCGGAGCAGTGCAGCAGGCAATGGGGTGGACTTGCGCAGCTGGTGCATAGAAGAGGGTGGCAGCAGCAGTGACACATCAGAGAAGCGAAGCCGGAGGTTAGTAATTTTCACTGCAAGAAGCCTGCAGCTGCCATGTCTTTTTTTCAGTGCAGCTGCAGGCATCTCACAACAAGGGCTGGCTGGAGGCTTCTTGAGCAGAAAACTACCGGAGGAAGTGTCGAAAAAGCCACTGCTGTCACCGCCCTGTTCTTTGACAGGATGACAAAGGCACTGCAGTGGCTTTTTTGGCACGTTTGAGACCTCTGATGGTTTTCGGCAGCCTCCGGCCAGCCGCCACATCCACTTAGCTGCTCTTAAATAAATTTTTTTCTACCGGGTTCTATGAGCGTGGCTTGGTGGAGGGTCATGTGACTGAGTGGGCATGGCTATGAGTGACATCAAGTTGGCCACACCCACTCAGTCACATGACACCCACCACCACCAGGCCACATCCACAGAACTGGTAGTGGAAAAATTTGAATCCTACCACTGTTGTAAATGCTTATAAAGTTTTGCCGGTAGCCTATCTGGTCCTGGCATTTTGTTATTCATTTCTCTCTTAATCACTTCTGTTAATTCCATCATAATTATTCATTTGTTTAACATGGCTTTCACTGTTTCAGGTACTTTAGGAAGTTCAGCTTTTTCCAAATATTGTTTTATTCTATCTTCTGGAATTTTCTCCTGATCACACAACTTTACATAGTAATCTTTAATTATTATTTTTTATCATCATTTTGATAATAAAGAATTTCTTTCTCATCTACTAGTCGATGTATCAGTTTCTTTTCTTTCTCCTTTTTCAATTTATATGCCATCTTCCTGGTTTATTCACATTTTCAAAGAAATTCTGTTTAGCACTTTTGATTTTTTTTTCTGCCAGTTCTTCTTTTTCTAGTAAATTCCTATGTATTCTGAATATTTCATCCATCCCAGCAAGCATTTCCAGTTTATTCACCTCCAGAGCATCCACCAGCAACTCTGCCATTTTCTCAGGAAGATCTTCCTCTTTTACTTCCTCAATGTTTTGGAATCTCAGAAAATATTCTGCTTTAGCCATCTCCAACGTAATTACAGTTCTCTCTAGATCCTTGTCTGCCTATGTCCATCTGTTCCATTTTTTTTTCCTGTTTGTTCTGATTTCTCTTCTATTTTCTGAATCCGTTGTTCATTTTTAGTTATTATTTGCTGGATGTTCTCCATTTTATCATCCATCTTTTGCGTTCTTTCCTTTATGTCGTCATGGTTCTTTGCTATAGCTTCCTGTAGCAATTGGAACATTGATTTCATTTCTGTTTGAAGGGTGTTCATTTTTTTTGTTGTTGTAACATGTTATCTAGTGATTGTTGACTTGCTGGACTGGATGCTTCTGCTGATGTTGCTGATGATGGTGTGGATGTATTTTTTCTCCCTATTTTGCTTAAATTTGTATTACTTATCATTTTGGGTTATCTTAGAGAATTTAAAGTACTTAAGATAAATAATCAACAGCCAATCAAATAATACACCACAATCTTCAAGCAACTCAACCCCCCCTTTAAAGAATAAGCAAAAGCAATCCACCACAAAATCCCCTTTTCTCCCCCCCCCCAATGTTATTTGGCTGTTTTGATTTTAAAATGTTTAGCCCCTTTGACTAGACAACAATTCCTGCATATCACTATCATCCTTTTACTCTCTACATTGTATGTCTACATGGTGTATTTAAAGAGAAGCTTTCTTATTGTGCTATTGAAATTATTTTGCTCTTTTACTTTTAAATTGCCAGAAAGGCGGTACAGAGCCTTGCCTTTCATACACCCATGTTATTAGGTGAGAGTAGCAGGTTATGTACCCTGTGGAAGATAACTGATGACAGCAGGAACTACCAAGTCATTACCTCAAAACAGTAAGTGAGATCAGAAGACCCAGAACACTTCTGGGAGACAGTGTTTGAGTCTTTCAGCTTCCCATCTTATGATTCCACTTTTCAATAACAATTATTATAAACCAAAGATGTTTCTAGATTCCTTCCTATAGAATAGACATAGTACAGGCTCTGTGGAGAAGCAGAAGGGGAAAACAACCCAGCCAAGCTCTCTTCAGAACTAACAACAACAAGAAAATGTATCTGGGATAGGAATAGGATAAAGCAATGGTGAAGGAAATGTGAATGGCTGTATTCTCCCCTTGAATCTTCAACAAAGAAAAAAGGTTGGGGGAGAAACAGGACAGTGATGGAGAGCTATAATAGAGATGTGAGGAAAAAAGTTGTTTATTTGGGACACATCTGCAGGAGGTAATAGAGGTATAATATAGAGAAGTATGGAGATCACTTTGAAGAAAATATGCATCGGCTTTTAGGAAAACATGAAGTTTGCTTGGGAAAACAAAAAAATATGAGAAGAACACTCAAAATTGTCTCACTTGATCTCTCTTGTTTATAAGGAGGGAAGGTGAAATACTGTCAAGATTTGCTATTATAGCCTAAATTAACCCTAAACCTTCAGTATTTCTTATAATGATTGTTTCCTTACCTGGCCAACTTCGAAGATGAGCAAATTGATAGCAGGAATTCCCTTCTAACACACATGTTACAATCCCAAATATCTTAAATAATAAGTCAATTTGTACATATTAACTTTTTATGTTAATATTTTTTGACAATCCAGTTCTAATTAATTTATATCATTAGCAGATTAAAACTGTTTTATTGCTTTGAAAGAAAACTGTTTTGCCATCAAGGCTCTGTTGGTTCATAATTTTAGGGAACATTTACAGTATCCTTCTGTAAAAGAGGTTGCATATATGCTGTCTTTCTCCCCCCCATATATATATGCCCTGCCCAAGAACCAACACATACGTATAGTCATGAAAGCATACATTCTGTTTACAACTTATTCTGGAACACATATCACACACTGTCAATATCTCAATAGCCTATCTAAACTTCCTGCTTCCTTTTTGTGTATGCTCAATGGAAATATAAATGCATCAAAAAGTTTAATGAAAAATGATTTCATATTGTATGTATTAGTCCTGTGCACATATATAGCAATAAGTCTGAGTGTTTCTCCTGATATTTTTTCACTTCAGTATTGTAATTTTAATAACCATTCTTATTATTGATATGTTATATTTTATTACATTTTATTTGTTTCAGTTACTATTAAATCAACTCCCAGGATTTTCTTCAACTAATTCCTATGTACTGGATGGAGAAGCCAATGCATTTCCCTTGTTTTTCTGTTACTATGAATTCTTTACATGATAAAAGAGCAATGGTTCTGCTCAGGGATGGGTTCTACTTACCTTTATTACCAGTTTGCAACAGGGTCGCATGCACAGAAGCGTTTTGATGACGTTGGGGTTGGTGGGCGGAGCCTCCCACCAATTTTACTACCAGTTCTATAAAACCGGTGTGAACCGGGGGCAACTCACCACTGGTTCTGCTGGATGCAGAGCTGCCAACCCTCAATTATTTACTAGGCAAAAATCCTTGAGTATGAAGCTGTTTTGAAAAGCACTCCCATCCCATTTTTAATGAGAAGGAATTAACAAATTCAAGAACTCAACAAGCAGTGAGAGCCAGGCTTGCAGTTAAATCTTCTGGCTACTAGAACAGCTGCCTGAGATTTTGAAGCAATTGTCCACATGAGTGGTGAAATGTAAAATTTGTTACTACCAGTTCTGTGGGAATAGCTTGGGGGGGGTGGTGGTAATGTGACTGGGTGGGCATGGCCAACTTTTTTTTTTTAAGCATTTTTTCTACAACCTCTTCAGCCGAAGAGGTTGTAGAAAAAAATGCTTTTAAAAGGCTCTGATGATCCCAGCTGAGCCGCACAATCATCAGAGGCTTTTTTTTTACTTTTAAAAGCATATGTAGAAAAAATGCTTTTAAAAGTGAAAAAAAAGCCTCTGATGATCGCGCTGCTCAGCTGGGCATGGGGGGGGCAGGGATTTCTCCTACCTGTTCTCCGAACCACCCACTGCCATCGCTACTAGATCAGGCGATCTGGTTCAAACCGGAGTATTTCACCCCTGGTCCACATGCCTAGCAGTAAGGCTGAGTCCATGGAGTGAAAAATTGAGGTCTAAAACATTATCTCCCAGAAGACTTGTGTCCTAGAAGATCTTTAGCTCTACATCCTGCCTTGGTTCAGTAGTTCCTGCTGCCATCACCCATCTTCCAATGGGAACTTCACATGGTATCTTCCCTCTAAAATTCTGAGGGCTGTCATGACCTTGTTGCTTTTCTGGCTAATGAAAAAGGAAAAATGTGGAGAAAATGCCTATAATAGCAGCCTCTGGCCCTGTGGTGCTCTTGTGTGTGACTAGCTGAATTATTCCCTGTTCCTCGTGGAGAGAAAAATCAATTTTATTCCCAATTCAAAAAAAGCAAAAGGATATAAAAATCTCATTGACAAAAACTCTCAGTAGCAAAGGAAATTAAAAAACATGTTTTTAATCAAAAACAGCATCTTAAAAAAACTCTAATGGAAAAATATATAATTCTGGTAACCAATAAAATGATGCTGGTCTGTTCCATTCATAAAGACTAGACTGCAGTAAAGATCCAAAACACAGCTACATATTAAGCTTGTATAAAGACAAAGAATACTAGAGACAAAATATTAGACTTAAGCATGCAAAAACAAAATTAAAAATGTCTTTAGTATTCTTACTTCCTCTAGAATATATTGTCCTTTAATCAAATTCTTTTTTGGATTCAGTTGTTACCGAAAATCACTTCCTCCACACACACACACCAAAAAAACCCACCATCCTTAAATCAGAAGCTGGAAGGGAATGCTCTCCTTTCCTTATTTTATCTATTTATTTATTTGATTTATAAGGCTATCAACTCTGGACAGTGTACAACAGCAGTCCTCAACCTTTTTGGCACTAGGGACTGGTTTTGTGGAAGACAAATTTTCCATGGACTGGGGGCATGGGTGCACAAGTTGCTCACCTCCAACTGTGCAGCCCAGTTTCTAATAGGCTACCAGTCCGTGGCCTGAGGTTGGGGACCCCTGGTGTACAACATAAACATATATAGATAAAAGTACATACACAACATAAAAAAAGAAAACCATATACTGTAACAACTTAAATCCCCCTAGCACACAGCTTCTTGCTCCATAGTCCACAGAAGTTGGTGTGCAGTCCCCAAAGAACAAAGGTTTCTCAGAATGGGAAGGGCTGGGGAAAATCTCCTTTTGACTTACATGCCAAGTCCCTGGTGGAGAGAAACTTGTGGTTTGCATATGCCTTTGCCCATACAGTATGCAGGCTGGGAAAGGGCTACTATTACAATCTGTTTAATAAACATAAAGATGGAACAGTTTGGGCCATTAGGTCCAACACAGATCCATCCCCAGCATATGAATCCAAATTAGCATATCCCAGACAAAGTGATACATGGCCTTCACTTGAACAGATTCTTACTATTAGCATAATTTCAAAGCAGTAGTATTTGACCTCATTCTTTTCCTTGCTCTTTATTCTTGAATCATTCTTCAAATGCAGAAAACTTAATTATTACTTCCTAACTCATTCCGTTTTGGGAGTAATAATAAGATACAAATAATAAGTATCCTTCTATTGGTGCATCTGTAATGGCATGTGCCTTTTTAGCAGTCAGTGTGATGTTGGATGAATCCCAGTGCCAAGACTCTTTTCATGCATGATTTTTCTTTCCTAAATGAAGAATTTTTCACTTGCTCTACTAAATTTGATTCGTTTTCTTAAATGTGCATAAGTGAATGTATGCGATTTTTCTGATGTACAGATACTAAGGATCAAGTGCAGGGGTGGGTTCCAAAACCTTTTACTACCGGTTCTGTGGGCATGGCTTGCTTGGTGGCCGTGGCTTGGTGGTCATGTGACTGAGTTTGGCTTGCTGGTCATGTGACTGGGTGGGCCTGAGTTGGTGGTCATGTGACTGGGTGGCCGTGGCCAATTCAATGCCACTCATGTCAAGGAGTGCCTTGCCTGGCCCCTCCCCTCCCAGCCATTCTTTGTCACACTCAGCCTCAATGTATCTATAGGTCTGTAAAAATGTTGTTCACCTTTTTTCAAGTTTATTATCTACATACTATAGATGCATTTTCATGGACCACTAAAAGGAGGAAATGGCTTTGTAGTATGCAGCTACTGCGAAGCTTACCAGGCTGCCCCCATCCTGTCCCATCTCCACCGCTGCTGCAAAAGGGGCAGCTTCAGGAGCCACTGGCCAGCAAAAAGGGGGTTGCCCAGGCCGGCAAGTTTTGTAGCATGCGGCTGCTGCGAAGCTTACCTGGCTGCCCCCATCCATCCCACCCCCACTGCTGCTGCAAAAGGGGCAGCTTTGGGAGTCTCTGGTCGGCATGAAAGGGGTTGCCTAGCCCAGCAAGCTTTGTAGCCACATGACATCCCGCGAGGCTGAGCACGCCAGGCCCAAAAGGCAAGTGAGCTTTACTATGTGTGCCCCCCCTGAGGCAGCTCTTCGGCTGAGCATAGTAGGTCTCCCTCCCCCCGCTGCCAGCATCGCCTTTACCTTCTAGATCTTCCACACACCTCTGGAGGAAAGGTGGTAGTGGACGCCTTGGCAGGAGAGGGCAGTGGTGGCAGGGAAGTGAAGTCGATGGCCCAGGAAGCTGAAGCCCCCCCATCCCCACCGCAGCTGCAATGGTGGTGGATTTGGGAGCTGCTGGCAGGCGGGGAGGGGGCCACCTGGCCCAGCAAGCTTTGTAGCTATGGAAAAAGCTGTTGTCATTGCCACCATGTTCTTCACACATGCTCATCCCATTGGACTTGCAAGGCAATGGGATGCGCATGTGTGAAGAACATGGCGGCAACGAACATGGTGGCCGAGATGAGTGAGTGGCAAGCGGGGGACCGGTTCAAGGGCATGGCCGGCCAGCCATTACTACCGATTCTGCAACCGATGAAAATTTTTTACTACCAGTTCTCCTGAACTGGTTTGAACTGGGAGCAACCCACCACTGATCATGTGTTTATTTGTTGTTCAGATATTGTGGTTAACAGTTGGCAGAACGAAGAAGAGAGAGAGAACATGTTTCTGCTATGGCCATGATTTAATCCATTTCCATTTTCAGAAATATTTCTGCCCTTGATTTTTGTCTTTAAATGTGCGTTTAGGATCCTAATTCTTAGTCCTAGATTACAATCTAAAACATTCGGCCTCCATTCTAAAACATTCCACCCAGTTCAGTAAGTACCTTTGTAGCTATATCTTGCAATTGTGACTTTTGAGAGATCCTAATGGTAAAGTAGTATTATTTATTATTTATTTCCATCAAGCATATATTAGATAACAGATAAGTATAAACATAACTATGAATACATGAAATGGATACGAATAAAAGGGAACGTTAGGGCAGGGATGGTAGGCACACTGGTGCGCTTATGCACGCCCCTTAAAAACCTCTTAGGAACGGGGTGAAGTTGACAGTAGACAGTCTAAGGGTAAAGTTTTGGGGATTTGGGGAAGAAACTACAGAGTCAGGTAGTGCATTCCAGGCATTAACAACTCTGTTACTGAAGTCATATTTTCTTCAATCAAGTTTGGCATGCTTTACCATAAGTTTATATCTATTATGTGCTCGTGTATTGTTGTGGTTGAAGCTGAAGCATTCATTGACAGGTAGGACATTGTAGCAGATAATTTTATGTACTACGCTTAGGTCGGACCAAAGACAGCAAAGTTCTAAGTTGTCTATCCCCTAAATTTCA
Source organism: Ptyas mucosa (assembly GCA_012654045.1). Taxonomy (NCBI): domain Eukaryota; kingdom Metazoa; phylum Chordata; class Lepidosauria; order Squamata; family Colubridae; genus Ptyas; species Ptyas mucosa. Next base: position 2,089,312 of record WNWU01013905.1, on the reverse strand, counting down.
AGTCTGGTGGCATAAGGTATCCTGTTACAAGCAGAGGAGTGGAGGACTCTTCTTGTGAAATATCTCTGGACTCGTTCAATTAATGTCTGATATGCAGTGCGGGTTCCAGACAGATGAGCTGTATTCAAGAATTGGTCTAGCAAAAATTTTGTATGCCCTAGTTTGCAGTTCTGCAAACAGTAAGAGCTCTGGCACTTAGATCGTTTGAGATGAGTACTCCAAGGTCCTTGACAGAGTGAGGGTCATCTACAAGGTTGTATCTGCCCAGCTTGTATTTTGTGTTTTGATTTTTTGATTTTTATTTTTTAGTATAAAAGTTTTTATTGGTTAAAAATAAACAATATTATCACTTACAATATGTGGAATTTTCATTATCCTTTTACAAAGATAATATATATTTTCTTTTTTCCATATACAGCAAATCTTCCCTTATTAAAATTTCAAATTTAACAACCGGATTTATACAAAAATATCAGTTCAGTATCCAGAGTAATATTAAAGTTTACAAAAATAAGAGATATCATAAAAGGCACAAAGTAATAGATTCCTCCCACTTCGTCATTTCTTAGTTCTAGATCTCAAGGTTCTGGCCTTAGCACCCCCCTCCTCCCGGACCGCCACGGCCTCGCCCGCCCCTGTTCCTTGATCATCTAGTACCTCCCCTTCCTCGGTTCCTGTATCTTCCCCCTCTAGGAGGGTCTTATGTTGCTCCAGATAGGCCTGAGCCTCCGCCAAACTATTAATTTTCTTCCTACTGCCCTCCCAGAAAATCATCAAACCTTCCGGCATCAATCACCTGAAGCCTATTCCCTTAAGGTACAATTTATTTGATAAAAAAATAATAATTTCTTCTTAATTCTCGTACCTGTCTAGGGATCTGCTTCAGAATGGTGACCTCCTTGCCCCTGTATATCAGCGCCCCCGATCTTTGAATTCTCAGTATTTCATCTCTCGTTTCCCTTCTCACAAATTTAATGTGGACCTCTCTTGGGACACTATGTAAAATTGCATATTGTGAGTTTACTCTATAAACTAGATCCATATCCCATCTCATAAAGTCCAAACCTCTTTCAGTAAATTCGCCCAACAATTTAACCATCACTTCTCGCAGATCTTCCTGGTCCACCTCTTCCACATTTTGAAACCTGAGAAAATAAGACATTCTATCCAGCTGCGAAGTTAAAATTACATTTCCTCTCATTTCTTCCCTCTTCTGGATTGCCCGCACCTCCCCCTCCAAACCTCCCACCTTTTTCTTATTCTCCTCTGCCACCTGTTGAACAGCAATTAAATCTTTTTTTATAACTACAATTTCAGATTTTATTTCCAATTGCCCTTTTTGCAGGTCATCAAGTTTATCAAGTTTGACAAGCTTCTCATCCAACTTTGCCAATTTCTCCAAAATTTTTTCCATGTCACCTGCAGCTGGTCTTTGTCCTTTAGCCATCTTGCAATAATAAAGAATGAGAGGTCCTCAGGTAGGCACAAGCATCCAGAAAGGAGAAGTCTCTTAAAAATCAGCACTGTTTCCTCCCAATCCACCAGAGGGCGCTCACAGGAGCAACGAGTCCGGCTTGTAGAGTAGGTCAAACAGGAAACCAGAGGTGGGTGATGTCATCAATCGTGTACAAAGAAGCAGGAAATCAGGCCCCGGCCATGACTCTCCAACAAAGAGAGGGGCCTCCAGCCTCCCTTCCCGAATTCCACCTCCATCATTCTCCACAAAAAATCAGCGATGTAAGAGGTCTCCTTCTTTTTTCCTCCTCTTTCTTGTCAGCCACGGCGCCCTTCCCAGCTACAAGGGGGGGAAAAAACTTCGCCCCCTCCTCCCACTCGCAGGACGCCTCGTCGCTTCACCAATCAAGGTCTCTCCTTTTCTATTTATTCTCCGGCCTGCATCCCTTCCTCTTCCGATCGCCTCTTTACCTGCTGCCTTAATTTCGATATACACCGGGTCCTACAGGCACATAGTCACGGAACGGCCTTGGGAATGGCCGCTGTGTGCCACCCACACTCGCCAGAGCCTCGGGCGCGCCAGCATTGCCCGCCCAGCCCCTGGAATTGAGGCAGGGGACCCCTGGCGAGCCGCCCTTAATGGCGGATACCCCAAAACCAGGGCACCCGGCCCCGAGGGGCCTCCAGGCGGGGGGATTCAGATGCTGGGGCAAGAACTTACCCAGGCAGCGTCTGCTGCCATCCAGAACCAGAAATGATCCCTTCATGTTTTGATTTTTTTTTGCCAATATGTAAGACAGAGCATTTGTTGGTTGAGATTTGGAGTTGCCAATTGTTTGACCATTTTGACTGATAGTCAAGGTCTTTTTGTAGGGTAGCAGCATTGTTGGTGGTGTTGAATACTTTTACATCATCAGTGAAGAGAACGCAGTTGGTTATAATATGATTGCAAAGGTCGTTTATGTAAAGTATAAAGAGTGTGGGTCCTAAAATGCTTCCTTGGAGGTCACCACTGTTAACTGGTACAGGGTTTGATAGGGCATTCCTTATTTTGACTATGCTGCCTGTTTCATTGGAATGCAGCTATCCACTTATGCAGGGATCTGGAAATGCCATTTTAGTTTTAGAAGTAGTTTGTCGTGTACTACTGAATCAAAGGCTTTACAGAAGTCTATATAAATTGCGTCTATTGCTTTACCCTAGTCGAGTTGTGAAGTCCATATGTTTTTGCAATGTAAGAGTTGCAGATTGCAGGACAATTTTTTTCTGAAGCCAAACTGCTTGTTAGAGAGTAGGTTGTTTGTCTCTAAGGTAATGGATTGGTTTATGATTGATTCCATGACTTTGCATGTGACGCAACATAATGAGATTGGTCTGTAATTATCAACTGGGGTCACTCTTTTTGAAGATGGGGATGCCGCGGCTAGTGACCATAAGTTAGGTAAGGAGCTGGTTCTGAAAGGTATTTTGTAGATTATGCTAAGTGGTTCTGCTATGGTGGTTGAGAGCTTCTTTAGGAAGTAGGCACATAATCCATCAGGGCCAATCGATAGAGATGGTTTTAGGTTGCATAGTGCCTTTTCAACAGCATCTTCTGTGTAATTGACATGTAGTAGATCGTTGTGATTAATTGTGGTATGATTGGGAAATGTGGGGTATGATCTGTTGCTGTTTACAAAGATTGAACTGAAGAATGTGTTGAAGAGGTTGGGCTTAACAGTTTTGTTACAGTCTTTCATTACAGTCTTTCCCATTTGGCCCTTTTAGTGGTGGGATGGATCTTAAGTCTTTAAGTTCGTTGTTTACAAAATTATAGAAGACCCGGGTGGATTTTGTGCGTAGTAAGTTTTCCTCTTGTTTGCTGTGATAATTGATGCATTCTGCCTTTATCTGTCGGAATAAGGATTTGTTAGTTAGTTAGCATTTAGGACTTAGTTGAAATACTCAGTATTATATTTTAACTCAATCTCCCCATAGAAATGATACCCAAAGAAAAAAAGAGGGAAAGAGGAGGCAAGGACTAGAAGCTTACTCTATTGAGCTGCCATCTCCTCTCCCCTGTGGTCAGTGTCCACTGGTTTTCTGGTGGGAAGGATTCTAGAAATATACAATTGTTTGTACTGCTTGTAAGGCACTTTGTGAGAATTGTTACCTATTCTTCACTTTAGAGAAATACCTATGATATTTTGACCCTAAAACAATAACTGCTGGTAATTTAGGCTTTGCCTCTGTGTAATATATGTAATGGCCTTTAATGATTGAGTGACATTTTTAACAAATCTCCTTGTCTTTTTTGCAGCTGTTACAAGGAGCTTACCAATTGCACTATCCTGATAGCTGAGAAACTGGATTGTTACTGGCCAAACCAACTGGTGGATCAGTTCTTCATAACAATTCATAGTCACTACTTCAAAACCTGCCCTGTTTCAGGAAGAGCTGTAGGAGACCCCCCTAACATCATTTTATGTCCATTCATTGTTGTACCAATTTTTATCACCCTACTCATGATGGCATTGGTAGTGTGGCAAAGCAAATACAGTGAAGGCATTATTTAAACCCAAAGGTCCAAGATAACTTTGGTGAAGATGAACCCCAAAGTTTTCAACCTCCAAGCTGTACTGAAGTCTGTTTTGCTGTTTCTTTGGTAGAGTTCTGAATACCAGAACAAAGTATTTTTAGAGACGGTGTATAATAGAAAACTTTCTGCTACCTAGAGGAAAAAAACTGTATGCATCTTCTTGAATTAACAAATATTTTGCTTAAATCAAGGGAATGCATTGAAAAATTGTTCTCACTGTCTGAACTGGTATTAATAATATTACAGACCTGTTTGCAGTATTGCTGCTTCAATCTTCAAATATAAGCTTCTCTTTCCTGGTTCTTTCAATATATATTTAAATGTCCTTGGTAATTACACACTTCTCTTTGGCTTATGCACCATTTTTTAGATAAGGTACTGTATTTTTCGGAGTATAAAACGCACCTTAGTTTTTGGGGAGGAAAATAGGGGCGGAAAAATTCTGCCTACCAGGTATTCATCTGGCTAGCATCCTTAGCCTGGTCAGCTTCAGCACATTAGTTCACTAGCTGGTTTTGAGGTTGGGGCTGGTTGGGGCTAAAAAGCTGATCGTCAGAGGGAGCAGCATTAGAAAAGCAGGCAAAGCACAGAAGATCGCTTCGCTCGCATTGGGGCTGGAAAACAGCTTTAAAAGCACAGCTGATCGTCAGAGGGAGCTCCAGTGACTAAAGCAGGCAAAGCACGGAAGGGGTAAGAAAAGGCAGCAGCTGTTCCACGTAGCCATTTTGGGCACCGTACATCGTGTTTTCAGCCTCCTAACATGTCACGTTTTCGGGCAGCGATCGGCAGCAATGTGCTTTGGCGATCGCCACAGCCCTCAAGGGCTCTCAAACAGAGTGTTTGGAGGCTGAAAACACAACGTGCAGAGGCCAAAAACACAAGCCGTTGTCGGTGGCAATCTCTGCAGCAGGAAGAGGATGCACAGAGGCCGAAGGGTGTGGGACAGCGGGTGGGTGGGGTTACATTCAGAGTATAAGACGCAGCCAAATTTTCAGCCTCTTTTAGGAGGGAAAAAAGTGTGTCTTGTACTCCAAAAAATATGGTAATTTTGGGGGGGAAATGTTGGTGATGCATCAGCACCTGTGTACCATAGAAACAATGTCGATGATGAGATAATAAACTATTTCAATGTATTTTGTTGGTTAAAATCACTGAAAACTAATATAGTTCATTGCATTAATTTTTCTGGCTGAAAAATTAACATAGCAACAATATTTTTAGCAAATCCTAATTCATTCAAATATAATTATTTCTTAGGCATGTTAATGTTTTATCATAACTTTTGTATGAACAAATGTTCACTATAAATATTTTTATATGGACATTAATTAGTGCAGACATTTATTCACAGGACAAATCTTCAGCAGATTATTGGCAAAATATTAAAGTTTGCAATATACCATTCTGAAGAAATACTTTCTAATAAAAATTGTAATAAAATAAAATAAATAGTATAAGTATTAAAACAAAAAATCTAGGTTTCTAATAAAACCTATTGCACTAAGAAATTTAATAGTAAAGTAGTAAATTTATTAATAAAGAAATGCTTGGATTTGCAATACAACTTTGGTGGCAAAAGCTAATTTCTGATTACGTTTAGTAAAATTCCCTACTCTTAGGACAAGAACATCTACATATTGGCTCACAGCTGTTGGCTATTCCATGTGTGCAGCTAGAGACTGAAAATATGCCATAGGCTACAATTATAAATAATGTTGTTTTGAACAATTAAACTCAATGAAAACATGTAAGCTTTGGATTGGTCTGGACTTGGTTTGGATATGATTTATTTTTCATGTTTTGCTCTTTCAAATCCTCCTCCCTAAGCATTGCACTTTCATAGGAAATGCAGTGTATAAATGAGAGAGTAACAGTTATAATCAGCAGAAATTGTTTGTTTTCAGGAATCCAGTCTCTCAGAAAAATGTATATTCAGATGAGAAAAAGAAGTCAGGCTGATGAGGAGAGGAAGGAAGAAGCAAATACTGACTGGCTCCATACCTGTGGTTTATTCAATCAACAATTACTCAGCAAACTATCAGTTAGTTAAAAGAATGAAGTACCTACTTTTCCCCATCAAATCCTGTTGTATTGTTTAAAATTCGACAACTTTAAATATAATTATGCAATTTAGTGATGTTGTTGTTCTGCCTGGTATCGACTGCTGGTGACAGCCTGTGAAGTCTCTGCACTTTTCTTGGCAAGGTTTTTCAGAAGTGGTTTGCCCTTGCCTGCTGAGAAAGAGTGACTGGCCAAAGATGGCTTTGTCCCTCAGGTGGGACTAAAACTCACAGTCTCCTGGTTTCTAGTCTGTTGCCGCAGCCACAACTCCAATGTTTCCCAACATTTCCGGCTTTATGGACCAGCGGGGGGGAGGGGGGTGGTTCTGCATGAGCAGCCAGCGCGCATGTGCACAGCTCCATTTGCATAAGCAGCCAGCAAGTGCACATGTCTGCAGCTCCATTTGTGCATCCAATCTCCCATTGGATGTTATGGGAATACAAAGCATAATAACAAATGGAGCATTGTTATGGAACATCCAGTCTATAAGAGAAATAAAAGAAAAGGAAAATATAATTATACTACTTTGGACACATTATGTGAAGACCTTGATCTATGGAGAAGGCTCTGAAAAGATGGAGGGAAAGAGAAGAAGATGGCTAGCAACAAAGTGGATAGATCCAATTAAGTGGCAGTTGCTGTACTTTTGGAAGACCTAAAGAACCTGATTAAGGAAAGATTCTTCCTGAGAGGTTTGCAGTGTCCCAGAGTCATGTGATCACCTTTTGTGATCTTCTGACAAGTAAAATCAATGAGGAAGCCAGATTCACTTAGCAACCATTTAACTGCAGTGATTCACTTAACAACTATTGCAAGAAGGTTGTAAAATGGGACAAAACTGATTTAACAACTTTTGCTTAGCCACAGAAATTTTGGGTGCAATTATGATCATAAATTGAGAATCTGTACCTTAGACAGCAGTTTCTACAAATTCAAAAGATTGGTAAGTATGGGGATATGTTCCTAAAGAAGAAAATACTGAAAGCACAATTGCTAACAATTCCAAGAAAAGAGGATAAATGGAAGACAGCAGAAAGGTTAATGTTCTTAAGGACTGAGAAGAAAAAGAGTACTTATTCTCTATTAGATTTATATGTAACGTAACTATCAGCCTTCCAAGGTAGACCTGAACTTAGAAGCCAAAGATACACAAGCTAATACTTTTATTATAGAGTTATACTAACAGAAATTAGCAAATCTGAATGCACTTCTCCACTCCCTTTATCTTCATGAGAACTAAGGAGGGTCTTGTCTGAGATGCTTTTTCAAATTATATTTTGCCCTGGATTCAGATTTCTTTTATCCGACCATTTTCTTGATTGTGGTTCTTCCTCCTGTTCCTCAAAGTTATTCCTTCTTCCCATTACAATAGAATATTATTTCTTTCAGAATATCAAGAAAAATGATTTACTGGTTCTTTTGAGGGGTGATACTAACAGAAACATGGCAATAGGAGCCAGGGAGCTCTTGGATAGAACCTCTCAATACCACTGAATACAGAAATGGTGCAAATTTTTCTCTAAGGAGGAAGCATTGCAAAAATGGCATTGCACAAAATTTTCATATTTTTTCCAAGTATCCTTTCAACAACTTTTCTGGTTTCAAGTTTATGTTCCTGGTTCTGCATAATCACAAAAAGATGGAGAATTCAGATCCAAAATACAAAAATGCCATACATTATAGCTATGAGGAATGCCAGCAAAATAATAATTACATCACTGAACTAACAAATTATTACATAAAAATATGTAATAATTGTAAATTATAATATGTAAATCACAGAGGTGACTGTGATTTTTGACAGGTTGTAAAAATCATGAGATTCCATAAATATCCATAGTCTTGTGCACTGGTTCATGATGCTAAATTTATAATTTTGCAGATGTGACGTGTAATAAAGTATTCCAAATTTAATTATTTTTTTATGTCAATGTGTTCTTTCATATTGAAGGTTTTCATTTTTTCATTGTCTCTGTTTTAGCATCTTGCTTGAGACATAAAGCTATCACATTATATTTACCACATAATATCCCCATTAGTGCCAGGCTTCTTCTAACAAATTGTCAATGCAGAGAGAGAGAGAGAGAGAGAGAGAGAGAGAGGGAGGGAGGGAGGGAGAGAGAGTGAGAGAGAGAGAGAGAGAGTGAGAGAGAGTATTTATGTGTGTATGTGTGTGTGTTAAATCTAGATACTAAATCTAGATACATCCACATACCCCAGTATGAAGAATACTGCTTTTCTTAACCCTCTGCTTTTGAAGGCAGGTTTCCAATTAGTATTTTAAAATATTTTAATTAAAAATAAATTTGCAGTAAAATGGGTCATATAGACTCAGAGTTCTACAAAGATTGCATTTTCTTTCTAATCTTTACTGGTATAGTCAAAAGATATATTCTATCTTTCTGTAAAGTATCTAATACACTATGCAGATCTCTTCAAAGAATAAAGGCATCCTTTCATTTATTTCTAGAATGGGAATGTGGTCTTCATTTCTTTTCTCTCACAATGGTTCCAATCAAGCTCTGACCCATTGCAATAATAATCTTTGTTGTGAAGTGGGAGCTTTTTCTCAATACTTGTACAGGGCCATGATACAGATCTTGGATTTCAATTCTTTGTCTTGGCTTATTTACATCGAAATATGTCAAAAACAGATCATGGCAGACAAATATCATTTCATTCTTTGACAAAGAATGACTAAATTAGTAGACCAGCAAAATGTTTGGACAATACATTTGGACATCAGTAAGGCATTTGACAAAATAAACCACAACTACTTGGCAAGATATAAAAATGTGGGTTAGACAGCATCACCACCAGTTGGATTCATAACTGGCTGACCAACCACTTTCAACATGGTTTAATGGAACTACTTTTACATCGAGGGAAGCATACAGTGCAGTACTCCAAAGTTCTACCTTAGGCCCAGTAGTCTTCAGTATCTTCATAAATGATTTAAATGAGGGGATAGGAAAACTCATCAAATTTTCAGATGACACCAAGCTTGGGGGAATAACCAACACTTCAAAGTTTAAAGTTTTAAACCTGGTTTAAAACCCAGGTTTAAACTTCTAGGTTTAAAACCCAGAACAATCTTGACAGACTTGAACATTGGGCCCCTATTTAACAAAATGCAATTCAGGAGTGAGAAAAATAAGATGCATGAAAAACCAAACATATACGTATAGAATAGTGGTATTTTGCTCAATAATTATCATCCAGTCTCCAACCTTCGCTTTTTGGCGAAGGTTGTTGAGAGTGTGGTGGGGCAACAATTTCCCCAGTACCTGGATGAAGCTGTCTATCTAGAACCATATCAGTCGGGCTTCAGGCCGGGGTACAGCATGGAAACGGCATTGGTCGCATTGGTTGATGATCTCTGGAGGGCTCGGGACAGGGGCTGCTCCTCTGTCCTGGTCCTATTAGACCTCTCAGCAGCTTTTGATACCATCGACCATGGTATCATCTGCGCCGATTGGAGGGGTTGGGAGTGGGGGCCACTGTGTTGCGGTGGTTCTCCTTCCTCTCCGACTGTACGCAGTTTGTGTTGACAGGTGGACAGAGGTCGACCTCGAGGTGCCTTGTTTGTGGGGTGCCGCAAGGGTCGATCCTCTCGCCCCTTCTGTTCAGCATTTATGTGAGGCCGCTGGGTGAGATCATCTGTGGTTTTGGGGTGAAGTGCCATCAGTACACTGATGATACTCAGCTGTACATCTCCACCTTGGACCACCCCAGTGATGCCCTTGACGTGATGTCCCGGTACTTGGAGGCTGTGCAGATCTGGATGGGGAGAAACAAGCTCAGACTCTACCCTTCCAAGACCAAGTAGCTGTGGTTTCCGGCGTCCTGATATAGCCAGCTAGCTCCATCGCTGACTATTGGAGGCGAAATCTTGACCCCCTCAGAGAGGGCTCGCAACTTGGGTGTTCTCCTGGATGCACAGCTGTCTTTAGAAGACCATATGACTGCTGTGGCCAGGGGAGCTTTTTATCAGGTTCGTCTGATCCACCAGTTGCGTCCCTTTCTGGACCGGGATGCCTTGCACACGCCCTCGTCCCGTCCCGTCTGGACTACTGTAATGCTCTCTACATGGGGCTTCCCTTGAAAAGCACTCGGAAGCTCCAACTGGTCCAGAATGCGGCCGCGTAGGTGATTATGGGGGCGACACGGCACACCCATGTAACATCTCTCCTGCGCGAGCTGCACTGGCTCCCGATGATCTTCCGGGTGCGATTCAAGGTGTTGGTCACCACCTTTAAAGCGCTCCATGGCTTAGGACCTGGGTATATACGAGATCGCCTTCTGCCACAAATAGCCTCCCACCAGCCAATATGCTCCCACAGAGAGGGACTCCTCAGGGTGCCGTTGGCCAAACAATGTCGGCTGGCGACACCCAGGGGGAGAGCCTTCTCTGTGGGGGCACCTGCCCTCTGGAATGAACTGCCCCTGGAGGTTCGCATGATCCCCAACCTATGTACCTTTCGCCGTACCCTTAAGACTCTTTTGTTCCAACAGGACGGGCTGGCTTAAAAAAAAAAAGAATTTTAAAATGGGTGTTTTGTAGTTTTTAACATAAGGGCCAAATTTATATTTTTATTTTAAATTGTTTTTAAATTTTGTGAGTATTTGTTTGCTTTAATATGGCTGTACATCGCCCTGAGTCCCTCAGGAGAAGGGCGGTATAGAAGTTTAATAAATGAAATGAAATGAAATGAAATGAATAATAGTAACTGTGTGTGGGATCTAGGACTCCTAGTAGATAATCACTTAAATATGAGCCAGCAATGTGCTGCAGATGTCAAAAAATCCAACACAGTCTTAGAATGCATCAACAGAGGGATAATATCAAGACTACATGAAGTGCTAGTACTGCTTTATATTATCTTTGGTAAGACCACACATGGAATAGTATGTCCAGTTTTGATCACTAAGATACAAAAATGATGTTGAGACTCTAGAAAGTGCAGAGAAGAGCAACAAAGATGTTTAGGATATTGGACGATAAAACATGAACAATTGCAGGAACTGGGTATGTCTAGTGTAATGAAGAGAAGAATTAGGAGTGACACCCAATATTTAAAGGGCTGTTACAAGAAGAGGGAATCAATTATTCTCCAAAGCAGTAATAGATAGAAACTAAACTAATCAAAGGGAGATCCAACCTAGAACTAAGAAGAAAATCCCTGACAGTGGAAAAGATTGCTTCCAGAAGTTGTGGTGCTCCATCAATGATGGTTTTTAAGAAGAGATTGGACAACCATTTGTCCAGAGTGATATAGAGTCTCCTGCTTCAATAGAGGGTTGGACTAGAAGGGTCCTTCCAACTCTGTTATTTTGTTATAGATTTCCCTGCTGGTAGTTTGTGAAAAAAACAGCCTGGAGTCATCCCTCACTCTATTCCATTGTCTGCTGGAATTTGCCTGCAGGGCCTGAATGTCTGGCATGGGGATTGGAAGAGAGGCAAGTTTATAAATATTCCAATATGCACCATTTTTCCTTTACTCATAATCCATGAGACTTGTCACTTGAAACATTATTTGAAGAGAGATTGGTTCAATCCTTTTTTAAAAGAATTCTGCTATTCTTAAGTAGGAATGGAAATTTAGGCTATTGAATGCAGTAATCCAAATGGCAGTTTTAGATTAAATTCCATCTCTCTGGGTAAAACTCCTTTTTACCATTATTAATTTTTTTCCCTCCAACATTCATTCAACCTCTGCCTTCTTGTGATACAAACCTCTTATTTGCTTTCTTGCACTTTGAGTCTTTGGAATTTAGTTTTAATTGGGTTTTAAATTAGCTGAAAATTATTTAATTATTTTAAATTGTTTTTTAAATTTTGTAATGTTCTGTTTTATTTTGGCTGTTCACCGCCCTGAGTCCTGCAGGAGAAGGGCTGTATACAAATTTAATAAAATGAAACAAAAATGAAAATGAGTCAACAGAGAACATATTCCGCCTTCATCTTGAGTTACTTGTTCTATTGTTAGCTTCATTTGTTGTTATCCCTGATGTCAATTACTATTTATTCCCTTGCCCTCTGTTGCAGCAGTCACCACTGGCGGCATAACAGGCTCTGTCAGCCACATACCATTCAGGTTCCACTGCATCTGGACTTCTGCATCTGGATTTATGTTTGAATGTGTGCATATATTTTAAAACAATTTGAATAATATTTGTAAACCATAATGGATATTATTTCTACTTCACAATGTTATTTCTTTTTAGGAGAAGAAAAAAAACCATTCACTATTCAACCTTCACCCTCACTAATTTACTTGCATAGGACTGCTTCCAACAAAGGTTTTATAGCTCTGCGATCTATAAATAGGGTTGGACAAAAAGTCTCAGATTTCAGCTGGACTGTATATTTGCCATAGATATGCATGTGGCTTCTTTAGAGAGGATGTGCAGCTTACACAGCTATGTTGGCTTCTCCAGTTCCTTAAGAGAGGAACAGCTGCTAGTGTTGAAGTCTTACTTGTGCAGTGAGTGTTGCTATGGGCACTGTTGTCAGGGTGCATAAAATTTTGAATAAAAAGAGGTTGTTCCCAAACCTCTTAAAGTTACTTCTTATACTGTGTATTTTGTTTCAAATAACATCTTGTCATGAAAGAGTCAGTGCTATTCCTATTCCAAACATTGTTAACAGGTGCATATTTAAAAGATGTTTAGTAAATAGAAGGAAAATACTGCTAAACATTTTGTTTAACTTAAGAATTATTTCTGTTATCATTAAAACAACTTCTATTGCACTGCCTTATAAGTTTTCCTAAGATTTGATCAACCATTCAAAGAGATATACATGTTTTAATGCCTGGAGGCTGGTTGACTTCTTGCCAAAATAAAAAATAAAAAATAAAAATTAAACTTATTTTTTTTTATAAAAAGAAGGATTAGGGGCTGCCACAAAGAAGGGGAGTCAGCCTATTCTCCAAAGCACCTGAAGGCAGAACAAGAAGCAATGGATGGAAACTAATCAAGGAGAGAAACAACCTAGAACTAAGTGAAAGTTTCCTGACAGTTAAAGCAATTAATCAGTGAAGGACCTGCCTCCAGAAGTTGCTGGTGTTACACAGTGGTGAAATCCAAATTTTTTTACTACCAGTTCTATGGGCGTGGCTTGGTGGGCGTGGTGTGGCTTGGTGGGTATGGCAGGGGAAGGATACTGCAAAATCTCCATTCCCACCCCACTCCAGGGGAAGAATACTGCAAAATCCCCATTCTCTCCCCACTCCTGGGGGAAGGATATTGCAAAATCTCCATTCCCACCCCACTCTGGGGCCAGCCAGAGGTGGTATTTGCCGGTTCTCAAAACTATTCAAAATTTCTGCTACTGGTTTTCCGAACTGCTCAAAATTTCTGCTACCAGTTCTCTAGAACCTGTCAGAACCTGCTGGATTTCACCCCAGGTGTTACAACACCGGGGGTTTTAAAGAAGAGATTGGACAAAATTTGTCTGAAATGATATAATGTTTTCTGCTTAAGGAAGGGGTTGGACCAGAAATCCTCCAAGGTCTCTTCCAACTCTGTTATTCTGTTCTGTTATTTTGTTAAGAGTTAAATAAAACCAGAGCTAAGCTAAAGACATTTAGCAGATATATTGAAACCTTGGCATATTTCCAGTATCATAGTGCAGTGATGGCTAACCTTTTCTGGATCGAGTGCCCAAAGAGCAAGCATGCGCACGCGCACGCACACATGCATGCCCGAACCCCCAAAATGCAATGTGTGCACAGCCCTCCCCCATGTGCCCCACTCCCCCGCACATGCGCGTGCACTCCCCGGATGTCCCCGCACATGCTTACTTTGGGCCCCTGCATGCACCCCCCCCTATGCATGCGTGGCAGAGACCCGATGACCAGCTGGTCAGTGGGAGGTGTGTATGCATGTGCTGCAGAGCTGAACTGGGGTGACGGCTCGCATGCCCACAGAGAGGGTGCTGTATGCCACCTGTGGCAAGTGTGCCATAGGTTTGCCATCACAGTCATAGTGTATTAATGACTTAAGCTGATAAACAGGCATTGTGTTCTAAATGCATATTGTCCTGTGAGCAAGTCTCCATCCAAAGAAGCATTTCAGTTATGAGAAGCACACTTTTAAACACTTAATTTCTAGTAAATTCCTAGTAAAGAAAGGAAAATGGAAGCAGGAAGGCATTGATTACAATATCCTGGTCAACTACATGCCACAAATGCAATGCCACAAATGCATATGTAGTTTTGTCTTGTGTTGTGTCTTGTGTAAACAAACATTTACTTTTCAGAATGATTTCTCTAATTTATTTTCCATTTCCTATTAAATAAATTATAAGACACCAAATCATTATATTGCTCACTAATTGCTTAGCCTTCTTTCAGGAAATCTGAGAACTGATGGGTTGGAAACCATACAACTATTTGGGGACTTTGACATTCTCTGATTGCTTTAATTCAATTGTCACTTGTGCCATTAAACTTCCACTGTTTCTTTCTTCCATGGTAAAAGGTTTACGACAGGAAAAAGGAGGCTGCAAACTGCTTTAACCGAATTGTTAAAGGAGACTGTCCTTTAACTATTTGGTTGCACTTTTTCCTATTTCTCTTTGTTTTTATTCCTTATGTTTCCAGCCTGTATATTATACTGTTTCCAGTGAAAATGCAAAAATATTCATAGCAGCAACTAAATCAAAACATACCATAATATAAATACAAGCAATGAATACAAAGTATGAATAATTTTTTTTAACCCCACTTCAAATAATTTTTGAAGAAATGAGAACACTCACCAACACATTTTTTCAACAAATTTTGCACAGGTTTAGTATCTATATTGTTTAACATGTATAAACTGAGTTGGACTGGTCCATTGAGTCCAACTCTCCACTCTGTGTTTCCTTCTTGATCTATTTCATTTTTATGTTGCATTGTCTTGTTTGTTGAATAAAAAAACATGAAGCTCACAGCATTCTAAACCACATAGATTTCAGCTCTACATTTTGTCTGAATCTCTAGTGAGATGCTTTTTAATTTGAACTCATGTCAGAAATCTGATATTCTTCAGGCTTCCTTACTTATTCGCTTTTAACAGATGTATTTCATTTTATATTTTATTAATATAAAAATAATTGCAGCAGTAATTGAAAATCCCACTCTAAATTTCAAGACTGTGCTGCTAAAGAAAATAGAGGTGAAAATTCCAAGTTCCAAGATGGCAGCAATGTTACATGTTACGTGGTGGAACTGAAATTCCTATGCCTGTTGGGGAAAATCCACCCGGTCTTCCACAGTAGTTTGTAATAGGTTCGGAGCTAAGGCCAGTAGCTCAGGCAGCCCCAGGTCCCATCACAGTGCAAGGGGAAACTCATTATGAAGTGAAAAGAATCCTAGACTCTAGACTATATAAGGGGAGGTTAGTACAGTGGAAGGGCTACCCCCTTTCCGAAGCCATTTGGGTGAAAAGTCAGAACGTAAGAGCAGATAGACTGATCAAAAAAATTCCATGAGATAAATCCCCCAAAGCCCAAAGGACAGCCGGATGATGGTGGGGTGGTTAGAAAATATTTTTTAAGTCTTTTTATTATTTTTTAAAGGACAGAACATGACAAACACAAACATAAAACATATATTTCATTTTTACAACAGTTTCATAATGGTATTCTTCTATTATTTACATTTTCCCCCTGCTTTTCTTTAACTATACTTGTCTTTATAGTCCCTTTATTCCTTATTTCACACATAATATTATATCTATATATTATTTTACAAACATCCATTTTGTGACATTTTCCCATTCGTTCTTATGTACTATTTCTTTCTTCTTTTTTTTGCAAAAAGTTTTTTTCCCCCCAACACACAAATTACATCTTTTCGGAACAGAGCCCTGATCCGGTCATCAATTTATACAGTTTTTTTCCCCATCTTTAACAAAATTTTGTATATTCTATTTTGCCATAACACTTATTTCTTAATCTTAACTCACCTAACTCAACTAATACCACCTTTAAAAAAAATTAAATCAGATTTACTTAATCAAAACAATTACCCTTCTATTAACCCCCTTAAATCTTAATTCAATTAATACTTCATAGTACATTTCACAATTCTTACCCTAAATCCTCACTATTAACAATACTTAATCTTAAATCACCTATCTCCCCTATTACCATCTTGTAAAAAGTTTACTCTTATTTATTTAATCAAAACAATCTTCTATTAATCCATTTTAAATCTCAATTCAATTAATACCTCACAATACATTTCACAATTCTTAGCCTAAATCCTCACTATTAAGAATACAGGTCAAACATGTTTATGTTTCAAAATCTTATTTCCCTTTCTAAAACTTCCCCACATTTTTTACTTCGTATAATGCTCAATAAATCTTTATTTCCCTATTACTTCACCAAATTTAGATCCTATCTCTAATCCCAAAAATATAGCAATTTAACACTGAAACATAGTTCTTAATTCAGATAAGACTACAATACAATTTTTGAATTATTTCCCACAATTCTATCTTTTTAACCATACCATTTGTATAAAAACCAGTTTGAGTAATTCTTATTTGTAATTCATAGTCTTATATTATTTCAGTCTTCTTTTCTCTTTTGCCTAGATAGATATATTATCAAAAATATTGAAAATGTTAAAATATTAGTTATTGAAAATATTCAAATTATTGCAATTGTTATAGGTATTTAAACAATATCCCAGTTTTTATAGTCATCAATTATTCTCAAGTAATATCATGTAACATCTTAATAAAAATTGATTCATTATGTTCATTGATATATTTTCTTTTAACATAGTCTATTTCTCCTATATTATAGCTTCCATCCATATTTCAATTTTAAGTATCTGTAACATATTCTTCTCATATTTCTGTTAACCATCATTAATCTCAATATAGTTATTTTGTAGATCAAAGTCTTGGACTTTTCTATTTTACCCCATATTCCCCAACGAGCTCTGGTGGCTCAGTAGACTAAGGCAGTCATTAACATCCACTTAACATCTGCTGCCTGCAATTACTGCAAGTTCAAATCCCACCAGGCTCAAGGTTGACTCAGCCTTCCATCCTTTCTAAGGTAGGTAAAATGAGGACCCAAATTATGGGGGCAATAAGCTGACTTTGTATAAATATACAAAAGTATGAAGGCTATTGCTTAACACATTGTAAGCCGTCCTGAGTCTCCGGAGAAGGGCGGCATATAAATCAAATTTTTTTAAAAAAATAATCTTTCACTGTTAATCCCAGTGTAACCACCTTTATAACTATTGTTTTTCACAATATAGTCTCTAAAAACCTCCTTTTTATTATTACTATCCACCTGTGCATTACTTATTCATATTTAATCATGTTGTCTTTGTCTTCTTTATTTCCAGCCGTTATGTCTTGTTTCTTCATTTTCTTGTCTGCTTGAGTATACTTAATTTCAGCTTCAATGTCCTCTAATTTTGTCCTCCATGTGGCATTTTAATTATTTTTCTTATTTCCATTCCAAGTCAAATACATCGATTTGTTCCTTCTCTAATTCCTGCACCATTTTATTCTTTTTAAGTTGATGTTATCCCAATTGTAAAAGTTCCGCTGTGGTTCCTCTTTTCTCCCCTCCCCCCCATAGTTAAGCCGCCTGCAGACAAAGAAATCATCCTCCACAAATTCTCATGGTTGTTATCTGTAAAGTTCACGATTTCCCAAAACAAAAACCAAGTTGCAATGTTCCTTTTCACTCCAGAAGGTGTCTTTCTGCAATCCACAATTTCCAATTGTTTAACAAGTATCCATCTTGTTTCAGTTACATAACAATCTTACTTGGCTTCTCTTTTTCTTTTTAGTTTTAAAAGTATCAAATTTTTTTATTAAAGTCCAGTCCAAATTTAAACTCTTCCAATCCTTTGACCATGTCTCAATGTTTAACATTTCCAATTAGCTTTATTCAAAAATCAATTTGAATAAAGCTATAATAAAACTCAATATTGAGTTTTTTGTCTCTTTAAAGTTACATTTCACAATCTTCTTTGCCCCTATTTTATCGCTAGGGATCTTGTAGTTAAAAGATGTTTTCCTTGATGTTATTACAAGCCTGGGTTGGCTGTCACTCACCCGGCTTCCAAAAACTCCGTTCTGTTCCACTTTCCTCCTGCTCAATACTTGATCCAGTTGTCCCAGCTTCATGGCAGCCGCCATAACTGCCATCCCCCACCACTGAGTCACAGAGAGTTCCCTCCGACCTCCAAGGAACTTGCCTGTTCCGCTTGGTCGTCCGAGGTGCCTCTCTTTCTTCCCCATCCCTGCAGGATGGTTCTGGTCTGAAGACCCATCAGCGGCGGTTTGTCAGCCGGGGTTTTCGCAAGGCTCAACGGAGCCCGCTAATTCCCCAACTGTCTTGCTGCCATGCCAAACCGGAAATCCCTTATGTACTATTTCTAATCTCCAGCCAACTATACCATTTGTTTCATACTGCATAGTATTCTGTATCCTCCTTTTCTTTTATCTCCTTCATTAATTTGTCCATCTCAGCACAGTCCAGAATTTTTCTTATCAGTTCTTCCTCAGTTGGTAAATTATTATTTTTCCAGTTCTGTGCATATGCTAGCCTTGCTGCCGTTATTATATGTAAAATAATATTGTATTTTTTTGGTATATTTCCTGGTGGATGTTCCCAATAAGAATATCTCCGGTTTCCAATCTATGGGTTGCTCAATTATCTCTTCCAACCATTTTCTAATTTTGGTCCAATACCTTTTTGCGGATGGGCATGTCCACCATAAATGATAATAAGTTCCATATGCCTTTTTACATTTCCAATTTACGTTGGTGAAATGTTTGGAAACATCTTGGCAAACCTTGCTGGTGGGACATGCCATCTATAGAACATCTTGATCTGGTTTTCCTTGAGTGCCACAGACATAGTCAATTTTATATTTGTTTCCCACATTTTTCCCATTTCTCCAATTCTATATTATATCTAAAAAAATTTGCCCATTTTATCATTGTCTCCTTTTTTTTTAATTGAAAAAGTTTTTCCAATACAGATTTTCCCCCTTTTTCACCCCCCCTTCCCCCCAACAATTATACATTTAAAATATGTAAACTATAAAATACACTTCCCCCTACCCTCCCATCCCTACCCAACCACCCCTTCCTCCCCCCTTTGGACTTCCACTATAAACTATTATAACTACAAACACAACATAGATTGTTCAACCCCTTTATATTCTATCCTCTTTAGTCTAGTATGCATAATCATATTTATCTAATCTCCTTCAGCTGAAAGCTATATAATATTTTCTAGTTTGATATTTATTTTGTATATAATCAATCCATTTTTTCCATTCTTGTACATAATTCTCTTGTGTATGGTCTTTTAAAAAAGTGGAAATCTTCGCCATCTCTGCAAATCCGGCCATCTTCTGGATCCACTGATCAATAGTAGGCAGGACATCTTCCTTCCAATATTGGGCCACCAGCAATCTGGCTGCTGTCACCATATACAATATCAATTTTGTTTCCCCCCTTGTAAAACTCTTAACTATACCCAATAGAAACAATTGTGGAGAAAATTGTAACTTTTTCTTCAGAACTTTTTGCATAACCCATCAAATTTTTATCCAAAAAGCCTTCACTTTCTTGCAAGTCCACCATATATAGTAATATGTAGCATCTAAACAATCACATCTCCAACATTTTGGTTGAACATTAGGATACATACACGACAATTTCTTAGGATCTAAATGCCATCTATAAAACATTTTATAAAAATTCTCCCTCAAATTCTGCGATTGTGTGAATTTAACATTCTGAACCCATATTTTTTCCCAAGTATCCATCATAACTGGTTCTGTGAAATTTTGTGCCCATTTAACCATACAGTCCTTAACCAACTCTTTTTCTGAATCCCTTTCTAGCAAAACATTATAAACTCTCTTAATATGCATCGGTCCTTTCTCTTTTATCTGTCTAACCAATTCTGCTTCATACAACATTATACCAATTTTTTGATCTTCTTTCCATCTCATTTGCAATTGATTGTACTGTAACCAAGTTAAAGTAGTTCCATCGTCCAACAGTGTCTGTAGTGTCTTCAGCTGCCATCTACCCCCTTCAATAAAAAGTAAATCTTTGTATAAAAACCCCCCAAGTGACTTAATATTTGTATTCCACATGGTATCAGCAAGATCCAGCCAAAGCAGTATTTTGTAATCCCATTTGAATCGGTGCTTTTTCCATATTCTCATCCAGGCACTTCTAAATATATGAGTATTAAATACTTTGTCCACTTTATGATCATAAAATAAATATGCGTGCCAGCCCCATTCCAAATCGTGGCTTTCTATATTCAATATTCCATTCTTTGTTTTCCCAAACCAATCACTAATATGTGTCAATGCAGCTGCTTCATAGTATAGTTGAAGGTTTGGGAGTTTGAGGCCACCTCTCATGAATATCTTGCATAATTTTCAGTTTAACTCTCGGTTTTTTCCCATTCCAAACAAACTTGTTCACTCCTTTTTGCCATTCCAACAATTGTTTATTAGTTTTAAGCACCGGTATCATTTGAAACAAAAAAATAAATCTGGGTAAAACATTCATCTTTACTGCTGCTATTCTCCCAAGTAAAGACAATTGCAATTTTTTCCAAGTTTGCATTTCTTTTTGTATCTTTTGCCACAACGGTTCATAATTATTTTGAAACAATTTTATATTTAGATCTGCTACTTGTATTCCTAGATATTTAACCTTTGATACAATTTCAAAACCTGTCATACTTTCGAGTTCCTTATTTTGAGTCATTGTCAAATTCTTTGTTATCATTTTAGTTTTTCTTTCATTCAATCTAAATCCTGATACCACACCATATTCTTCTATAATAAATTTCAACTGGATTATTGATTTCATCGGCCGTGTTAGGGTAACCACCAGATCATCTGCAAATGCCCTAGTCCTGTAGTCTTCTTCCCTTATGACTATTCCATTTAAAGAGTTCGAGTCACGTATTGTGTTCATCAAGACTTCTAAAGTTAAAATAAATAACAATGGGGATAATGGACACTCTTGTCTTGTACCTTTTTTTATGTTAAAATTCGCAGTTAAACTTCCATTAATAAGTTGTGCAAATTGTTCTTGATATATTGCTGCAATTGCTTGTATAAAACGAACCCCAAAGTCCATTTTTTCCAAAGTCTTTATTATAAAATTCCAATTCACTCGATCAAAGGCTTTTTCTGCATCCAGAAAAGCTAGCACTGCAGGGATCTGTTTATTCTTTTCTAGATAGTCCAACAAATCTATAATTTGCCTGACATTCTCTTTCATATATCTGCCCTCAATAAATCTTGCTTGATCATGATGAATCACCTCTTGAATAGCTGGCATTAATCTGTTGGCCAATACTTTTGCAAAAATTTTGTAATCCGTATTTAAGAGAGAAATTGGTCTAAAATTTTCTGGTTTCTTTGGACCTGCTTCTTCTTTCAGTATCAATGAGACAAAAGCTGTTTTCCATGAGGAAGGTATATTACCACCTTGCTGTATACTACAAAATAAATCTTTAAGGTGATCAATCATTTCGGCTTGTAAAGCTTTGTAGTAAACTGCAGTTAGACCATCTGTTCCTGGTGCTTTTGCTGGTTTCAATTGTTTTATAGCAAAACTAATCTCCTCAGCTGTTATTAATCTGTCCATTCTTTCCTTATGAACAGGTGAAATCTTAGTCACCCTTTTTCCCTCAAGATACTTATCAATAAGTTTATTGTGTATATTATCCTTAGCATATAACTTGGAGTAATAATCCAAAAAAGCTTCTTTAATTAATTCTTGCTGAAAGACTTCCTTCCCAGCGTATTCAATGGTGTCAATCGTTCGTGTAGTTAGTTGCTTTCTCAAGGTATAAGCCAACCATCTGCCCGGCTTATTAGCATTAGCAAAAGTATTATGTTTTGCAAATTGTAAATTAGTTGCTGTTTGTTCCGCTATAAGCGTTTGGAATTGATCTTTCAAAAGTTTTATTATTCCTTGTAATTTTCCATCTGTTGGATTTTTTATCAATAACTGTTCCTTTTTCTTTATCTCTCCTTCCAGTTCCATTCTCTTTTTTTGTCTATCTTGTTTATGTTTAAAATTCATTTGTATCAGTACCCCTCTCATATATGCTTTACCTGCGTCCCAAACTGTTTCAATAGGGGTATCTTTATTTAAATTCCATCTAAAAAATTCCACTATATGATTCTTTAGTTCCTTTATATTCTTTTCATATCTAAATAAATTTCATTTAAAGCCCAAGATTTTCTTTCTTTCTTTCCCATCTCAATTTCTATCCATACTGGACTATGGTCTGTTAATGTTCTAGAAAATATCTTTGTTTTCTTCGCTTTAAGTAGTAAATCCACCGTTAACAAAATAAAATCTATCCTAGAGAAGGATTTATGCCTATCAGAATAAAAAGTAAAGTCCAAATCATCTGGATTACGGATCCTCCATATATCTTTCAGTTCCAAATCCTCTTTCATATCAAAAAAGGCATGCGGTAATTTAAGACCTGTTTTAGCTTGAGTCTTTTTATCCTTTTTGGGTTGAATAATTCCATTCCAATCACCCATAATTAAAATAGATGTAAAATTCCAATCTAAAATCTTCGAGTGAAGCATTTTATAAAAACTTTCTTGTTGCTGATTAGGAGCATAAATTCCAACCAACAAAGTTGGACCATTATCTGTAAAGAGTTCAATTGCGAGATATCTCCCAAATTCATCTGCTTCTATAATTTTAGCTGAAAATTTTTTATTTATATATATCACCACTCCATTCTTCTTTTCCACATTTGAAGCAATAAATTGCGTTCCTAATTTAGAGTTTATCAGATATTTCTGGTCTTGTATTCTAATATGAGTTTCTTGCAAGCAAATAACATCATTATTAAATTGTTTCAGATAATGAAATATTTTCTTTCTTTTTTGTGGAGAGTTCAATCCATTCACATTCCAAGACAAAAATTTAATTATCATTTGGACTGCCCTGAAGTTTTGAGAACATTTGCTGGAGATCCCTTTGAACACAGGTGATCTTCGGCTTTGTTCCTCCCACAATTTCAACTTGTACCTTATCCTTAACCTTCTTTGCACGTGGTGGCTTGGATCTCTCCTGTTGGAGTGCTTCCTTCAATTGCTTAGAGGCTGCTCTGGTTATACGTTGATCATCCGCTTTAGATGCCATCAGTTCAAGATCCAATGCCACTTCTCTTGTAGTTTGCAATATATCCTCTGGAGAGGAAGCTGGAAATGGTGCAAAAGGGTCTACCAAAATACCCCCTATAGCTCCCTGGGCCTCCTCTGCTTCCTTTTGTGACTGTTTTATGTGTTCTTCCGTCTCCAAATCAAACTGTCTCTGTTCTTCAGCTTCCTTATTTAATGGAGAAGATGTTCTTGGAGTTGTTGAGCCCGCTTTCAAAATATTGTAGTAAAAATCTTCCGCTTTTTCTATAGTATTTAAACGATACCTCACTCCTTGCATCCTCAATATTATACCAACTGGTGCATCCTATCGAAATTGTATGTTTCTATTCTTCAATTCAGCCACCAGAAATCCAAAATCTTTTCTATCCTTTAACATCTTAGGAGGCAATTCTTTAAAAATTCCAATTTCAGATCCATCAATTTGAACAGTAGAGGCAAATGACCTTTGCAAGATATCATTTCTTATTCTTCTGTCTGTAAAATATATCACCACATCTCTAGGCAGTTGTCTATAAACTGCCACTCGAAAGTTCACCCTGTAAACCTTGTCAATTTTGAAAAAAATCTCATCAGGGTCATCAACCTTCAATAACACTGCCAAAGCATCAGCACAAACTTTCCTTAAATCTTCTCTACTGTTCTCTTTTATGCCTCTAAGCCTTATAGCAAATTCCATTTGCCTGAATTGCATCATTGTTATCTCATTTTCAAGTCTTTGATTTTTTCCATCCACTTCACTAATTTTGGAATCCGTGTCCTTCAGTCTCATATCTACTTCCAGTACAAACTTTTCCACCTTTTTATCAATCTGCAAAACTATGTCAGACAGGCCTTTCAACCACTGTTTGGATGTCCTTGTTAACTAAATCAAACTTTTCTTGAACAAGCCCTTTAACATCCTTAATTTCTTGGGTAATAAATTCTTTTAAATCCTGGAAGCCATCCCCCTTTGTCTGGCTTTGTAGCTGTTCTGGCTTATGAGTGGGGGAGCCCCCCCCCTGCTGGCTTAGCCTCTGCTTTTGTTTGCTTTGATGACATTTTGACACGATTTCTACTCCCAATACAAGAACCAAATCTTCCCAATAATTTCTCCAGGTTAAGCCAAATCGATAATAGTCTTTATAGTTAAAGTTTATTTTGTTCTTTCCCCCTTCAAGCCGAATCTGTGACTTTATAACTTGTTGCTTTAAACTTGTTACAATAGATAGACCAATTCACTTTCGCTTTCAGCTGCTCCTTCCGCTGAAAGCAATCGCCATTTTTTTTCTTCCTTTTCCCCACTCTCAAAGTTTTGAAGTTTCAAAAATATGATTCTTTAAATTAATCCACAGGGCTAAGAATACTTGCGTTTTATTTTAAAGTCCCGTTTCCACCCTGCTGTTGTGTTTTGTCAATTTGTTGGTCGCGCTGTCTGGTTCTGCTCGAAGCAGAGTTTCCCCGTCATCTGGAGCTGCAGCGACTTGAAAAGGGAGTCCCACCCTGTTAACTCCCCAGGGCACCTGGGGGTCTCACAGGGGACTCTACCTGAAGTTGCCTGCTCTTCTCGCCGGATCCTAGAAGATTGGGAGTTTTCCAAGCCGTTTCTGTTCTTTGAAACGGCGCTTTTAAAGGCGGCGGGGCTGGCGGTCTTCAAAGGACCGTCAGCGACGAACGCGGCTCAACCGGAAGTCCCATTGTCTCCTTCCTACCTCATCTTCCATCTTGTATCTCAATAAATATATATTTTGCTAATTAATTTTTCCTCCATTCCTTGTATAATTTTATCCAATTTGGATAAAATTATCCAAACCATTTTGAATTTCATATAATTTTATATCCTCTTTGCATTTAGAGTGAATTTGTGTATATGTCCACCAGTCTATCTCCCTACCTACATCTTGCTCTAGTTCTTTTGTTTTCAAATTTCCCTGTTCATTTAACAAATCCTTATATCTAATTACCTTATCTATATCAATTAAGTTTGGATGTTTCAATGCTTCCATTGTGGATAATACGTTGGAATTTTTATATAGTGCTTTTTTTTATTGTTTTCTGTCAAATCTGTAAAAGAGCATTCCTTAATATATGCCTTTGAAAGTAATTATGTGTTTTAAACTTTTCATCCCAAAGGAATGTGTGCCATCCCACTTGTAGGTCTCGTCCTTCTATAGCTAAAACCCTTTTATTTCTTAATTCCATCCAATCTTTTAACCAAGTTAAAATAGATGCCTGATACTATATTTCCCACTCCGGTAATGCCAGCCCCCCTTTATTTTTAGTGTCCTGTAAAAGTTTTAATTTAATTCTAGGTTTTTTCCCCTGTCATATAAATTTAGTAATTAATTTATTTAGGTTTTCAACGAATGTTTTCCCTAGTTATATTGAAATAACTTGAA
Organism: Ptyas mucosa; assembly: GCA_012654045.1. NCBI lineage: Eukaryota > Metazoa > Chordata > Lepidosauria > Squamata > Colubridae > Ptyas > Ptyas mucosa. The sequence goes on along the minus strand of WNWU01013905.1, from coordinate 2,063,627 downwards.
ACAAGAATAATATTTTCGGCAGTATATTCATTTTGACAGTTACAATCCTCCCAAGAAATGAAATCTGTAAATTTCTCCATTTTTCCAAATCTCTTTTTATTTGCCATAATATTTTACCATAGTTATCCTCCTTAATTGAGGAGCACTTATCTGTTAGCCAAATCCCTAGGTATTTTATTTTCTTGGTTATTGTTGTGGCTCCGACCTCCGAGCCCGTCTTATTGGAGGAAGAAGGCTCTGAACATGAAGGAGAGGAGTTGGCCAGGTCTCCCTCTCCAGGACCCTCCTCTCTGGCAATGCCTCAGGTGTCTCCTGAAGGAGAAGAGATTGGCCAGGAGCCAGGTATCCCCAAGCAGTCATAGTTGGACAGTGAAGGGGATAAGTCTTGGCTGGATCCATGCCAGCGTCAGAGAGATAAACGCACGCAGCAGAAAAGGAGGCGTGCCAGAGATTAAGCTGAGTCAATGGACCACACCCCACAGGGTATAAAAGGGAGTGTGGTGGCCATTCAGACTCTGATGGACAAAGCTAAACTTCTGGCGAGTCACTTTGTACCTTTGGAAACAACGCTTATCTGCCTTGGACTTAATTACGGATGTGACGTGACAATCCTATTTGACTGTGTGTATCTTGTCTGTATTATCTGGTGGAGGAACAACCACTCCTTCTCTGAGTAAAGTTCTTGGTCTGGATGTAAATAATTATTCAGCACTTTTTTAATTCTCTCAGCTATTATCGATGGAAAAAATTTATAATCTGTATTTAATAATGAAATCGGCCTGTAGTTTTGAATTTATTGCTGATCAGTATCCTCCTTTGGAATAAGAATAATGATCGCTTCTGTCCACATTACCGGTACCTTAGCCTCCTCGAGAGCCTCATTAAATATCTCCAGCATTATCCATTCTAATATCTCTTGCACATTTTTATATAGCTCAACGGGGAAACCATCTGGACCTGGTGATTTATTGGTTTTTTTGTTTTTTCAATGCAACTCCTAATTCTGTTGCAGTTATTGACCTGTTTAACATCTCCCTTTGTTCTTTGGTAATTTTACTCATATTTATTGTCTCTATATATTGTTTAATTTTATCATCTGCTATCTCCTCTTGAAAATATAGCTTTGAAAAGAATTTTTGTATTATTTTCTTTTTTTCTTCCCTTCTATTGTCCTGCTGTCATCTTGTAGTTGGTGTATTATTCTTTTTCCTTTTTCCTTTTTTAGTTTAAACACTAGCCATCGGCCAGTTTTATTTGCATGCTCGAAATAATTTTGTTTCACAATCTTAATTTTCTGTGCTATCTCTTCTTGTGTTGTCAAATTGATTTTATATTTTATAATGTCCCATTTTTCTTTTACCTTACTATTTTGGGGGTCCTTCTGTAATTCATATTCTGCTTTTTAAAGTTCCTCTTGTAGTTTTTCTTGTTGAAATGTCCTTTCCTTATTTTTCCTGGCTTTATATGCTATTGTCAATCCACTTATATAAGCTTTTGTAGTGTCCCATAAGTTTTGTGTCAAAGTGTCTTCCTTTTTATTTACCATAAAAAATAATGTCAATTCCTTTTCTAACATCTGTCTGTATTCTTTAACTTTACACAGGCTTTGATTCATTGTCCATCTCTTTTTCTGTTTCTGGATTTCCATTTTATTTTTATTGGGTTATGATCTGCCCACTCATTGATTCCTATTTCTATTTAATCTATCCCATTTTGTAATTCTGATGTCATCCAGGCCATATCAATCCTGGACCAAGATTGATGCGGGTGTGAGTAAAATGTGTACTGATTACTTGTCCTGTGTGTCTCTCTCCATACATCCTGATGCCATATCAAAAAATGATTTTGGTAGTATATTTTTCTTCTTTTTCTTCTTCTTCTTACTTTTATAATCTTTTTTAACATTGACTATTGCATTAAAGCCCCCACTTATACAAATATTTTCATATTCCAAGTCTGTTATTTTATTATGTATCTTTTTGAAAAATTCATATTTATTTTTATTTGGTGCATATATTACCATAAATAAAATTTGTTTTTGTTCCACTTCCAATTCTAACATCAAAATTCTGCCCTCTTCATCAGAATATATTAATTTGGATTTTATTCTTTCTTTAACATATATTGCAATTCCTCTTTTCTTTTTTTGTGTGAGTGTTGTAGAGAGTGTCCCTATTTTTCTATTATCTAACAATTTACTGTACTCTTTTTAAATATGCACTTCCTGTATGCATATCACGTCTGCCTCTAACTTCCGTAATTTAGCAAACGTTTGTGTTCTTTTTCTTGGTATATTTAATCCATTTATATTTACAGAAAAGAGTTTAATTGCCTTTCCTATTTCTTACTTAAGCTACTTTTTTGTGTTTCTTGTCTCTCTTAATACCCTTCCTTTTGTGCCTTCTCTTTCTACTCATTCTCTTTCTTCTGTCTTTTTTGCTTCTCTTTCTTGCTCTACTTCCTCTATTTGATCTTCTTCCTGACTTCTACTCTCCGACTCTTCCCTGCTTTCTTGGTCTTCTTCTTGTGCGAAATGGTGTTCATAGAACTCCTGTGCTTTTTCCAGTGTATCTACCTTATTTTTTTTTCTTGTCAAGTTATAAGTATCCCTTCCAGCACCAGCCATCTGAACTTTATATCTTGCTAATTGGGTTGTTAAAAATTGGTACTGTCTTCTCTGGTTTCGTATCCTACGTGGTATTTGTTTCAATGTTGTGATTTCTTTGCCCTTGTATATTATCGGTTCTTCTCTTGTTTTTTTATATATTTCGTCCCTTATTGTACCTTTAGTAAGCCGTATGTGAACTTCTCTTGCCAATCTATGCCTTCGTGCATAATTCATATGCACTCGGTAAATTTCATCTATATCACTTCTTATGTCTTGTTTATCCTTTTGCAACATCTCAGCAAGTATCTCCACCACTTTTTCACCTAAATCCTCTTCTTTTTCCTTCGTAATATTTTGAAATCGTAAATAGCAAGACACTTTTTCCATCTCAAGGAAGGCTATTGACTTGATCAATTCTCTGTTCACTTGCACAGGCTTGCATAATTTCCATCTTACAGTCAATCTGGTCCATTTTTGTTTTGACTTTTTTAATTCTCTGCTCGTTTTCTATCATAGCTTGCTGAATAATCCCTATTTTGTCATTCATGTTTTTAATATCACCTTTCATTTCTCCGATTTCATTCTTGATTGCTTTATGATGTGTTTTCATTTCCTCATGGTTGTCTGCTATTGCCTCTTGCGTCTTCATCATTGTTTCTTGAATCATTTGCAGGGTGACCTGCATAATCTGAACATTCAATGCCGACTCTGATTTTTCTTTTCACAACATGGTGTCTATTGTTCTTTGACTTGAAGGCGACACTATCATAGGTATGGGGTTTGTAGCTTTTTTCCCCCTACCTTAGATATGGTCATTGTGCTCGTCATTTTTATCACCTGGCTGATATTTCTCCACAGTAACATATAATGATTAATAACAAATTATTTTTATTGTTTGAGTTAATTTTCAATCAATACACTACACTTATTTTATAAATAATATATAAATATTTCTGAGGTTTTCGCGTGTGTTTGTATGTAGGTCTTTGGTTATTCGTGTTTTCTCCCACATAAAATTGGAAGTGTCTTGGCGATGTTTCAACGAAGTCTCATTCGTCATCTTCAGGCTGGTGTTTTCGGCTTCATGCTTCTAGGAGCAATGTGTGATCACAGCTGTTTCTTCCTTTTAACTGCTAGTGAGGGTGTGAACTGATTGGGTGGGAGCTTGGCTGTGTTCTGATTGGGTGGAGGTGTGTTCTGATTGGTTGGGGGGGTTCGCATATCCCTCTTCACCCCAGTGCCAATCAAAGAAGCCTTGACAGCTATCCAAAACAAATATAACCCCCACCCAAGCACATCCTATATCTGACCAGCCACTGCCTATCCAACACATACTTCATCTATAATGGACAAAAATACAAACAAACAGAAGGAGCACCCATGGGATCACCCCTCTCACCTGTCATTGCAAATCTCTACATGGAACACTTTGAAACCCAAGTTCTAGAAAAATCTGATCACAAACCCAAACTCTGGCTCAGATACGTAGACAACACCTTCATAATCTGGCCACACGGGAAAGAAAAACTGGACAACTTCCTCACGCACCTCAACAGCCTACACCCCAAAATACAGTTCATCATGGAAACAGAAGCTAACAACCAACTTCCCTTCCTGGATGTCTTAGGCTCCCTAAGACACACCATCTACTAAAAGAAAACACACACAAACCACTATCTGCACGCACTCTCACACCACCACCCAGCACAGATCAACTCCATAGACAAGACACTCATCCCCAGAACAAAATGCTTAGCTGACAAACAACACCTAAAAACCGAACTACACACTCTCACTAACGTACTAACATCCAATAGATTCCAAAGAAATAAGATTACCAACCTAATCCAAAAAGAAACTCCCACTAAAATCCAAGACAGAGAAGAAGAAAATGGCAAAGCCCTCCTCCCATATATAAAAGGCACCACAGACAGAATCAGCAAGATTCTCCACAAACACAACATCAAGACAGCATTCTGCACAAACCGAAAAATATCCACCATCCTAAGAAATCCCAAAGACAAAATTGAGTTAGAAAATCAAGGAGTATATGAAATCCCATGCACCGCCTGCCCCACCACATACATCAGACAAACCAACAGAAGAATAAGTGCACGCATTGAAGAACACAAGAACTCAGTCAGAAAAGAGGAACCATCTTCTTCCCTGATCCAACACCTTAAAGCCACAGGACATGAAATTGACTTTAAAAAGACCAGAACTATCATCAAAACTGAACACTTTAACACCAGAATAATCAGAGAAGCCATCGAGATAGAAAAATGCCCACACGCCATAAATAAACAAGATACCTCCCGCCTACCAGCCATTTGGAAACCCGCCCTTATTGACAAATGAGTCCCTAACACGAGGAATGACACCAGACCCACACTCACGAGGGCCACCACAGGATGTCACCACTACACATCCACGCGGAAAACAGACTCAAACCCACACCAATGATGAGGCATGACCACGGACCAGAAGCCAGACCGCAGCTGCATCATTAGCCCCTTTAAACCCCTCCAATCCATACATGAAGCAGACTGACACCCACCTTGAAGATGTGGCATGACCACGAACGCGAAGCCAAACAACAGCAACGCAGCTCAAATCCCCCTGCGACTCAGACTAACCCGAGCACAACCAAGCCCCCACCCAAACAGAACACACCCCCAGCCAATCAGAGCACAGTCAAGCCCCCAACCAATCAGAACACACCTCCACCCAATCAGAACACAGCCAAGCTCCCACCCAATCAGTTCACACCCCCACTAGCAGTTAAAAGGAAAAAACAGCTGCGATCACACATTGCTCCTAGAAGCACGAAGCCAAAAACACCAGCCTGAAAATGACGAATGAGACTTTGTCGAAATGTCGCCAAGACACTCCCAATTTTACGTGGGAGAAAACCCGAATAACCAAAGACCTACATACAAACACTCTCAGAATATATATAAAAGGGTAATAGAAATCCAGCAATGTATAAACCTATAACCTTAATATTATATTATATAGTTCCTCAGAAGGGTCATTTTTACTTATTCTGTATTCCTTATTATATATTCTTTTTAATTGCACGCAATCTCTATCAAACCATTTTTTGTTCTTTAAAACTGGCTTTTTGGAGTGAGCTAGTATTCTCTTAGTGAGAACCGACTTCAAATTTGAGATTAAAGTTTCAAACTCCTCTAAATATGGTCCTTCAAACTTATTTCTTAGTAGAGATGCATGTAATTCTATGGTTTCACTCACTTCTTAAAACAGATGAAAGCACAATATAAGACCCTCCTAAAAGAAAAGAAAAGTGCGGCTTTGAAGGAGTCTTGGCAGAGATTAATTACATCAGTCAGGACAAAAAATACATCCCTCTTTGGTACATCACCAGAGGATTGGGGAAATCCCCCCTACCCCCAACTAATCAGGTACCGATTCAGGCCTGGGAAGAATATTTTAGAGACCTATATACAGACCCCGACTATGTAAGTAAGGAGAGCCAAATTAGTTTGGACCAAACTGCTTACTGGCCTCCTGTAACACCAGAAGAGGTATCCTGGCTGATCGAAGCCCTCAAGACTAATAAGGCACCTGGTGCTGATAATGTCCTCCCAGAAATAATCATAAAGAACACCAGTTGGTGGGCTCCACTTTTAGCATCACTATTTACATTTATAGATAAAACGGGCCATATGCCAAGAGATTAGGGATTAGCAATAATTATACCAATCTATAAAAAGGGTAATAGAAATGATCCAGGAAATTATAGACCCATTAGCCTTTTGAGTGTTATTTGTAAATTGTATGCTAAACACCTAAACAATAAACTCCAGGATTGGCTAATTTCAGGAGAGATAATCAAGGATGAACAAGCCGGTTTTAGAGAAGGAAGATCTACAGTAGATCAAATCCTGATACGTTACCATCTGGTGCAAAAATATACCCACAAAAAAAAATCCTCCCTCTACGTGGCTTTCCTTGATTTTAAGCAGGCCTTTGATTCAATATCCAGGAACACACTATGGGAGAAATTAGAATCCACTACAATTGATAAACGTCTCCTTTTTCTCATACAAAAATTGTATGCCAATTCCACCTTGAAAGTGAGGTGTAATCCGCAAGGGACTTTAACTGGCCCACTAAGGGTTCAAAAAGGGGTACGGCAAGGCTGCATCCTGTCCCCCTCCCTTTTTAACTTCTATATTAACCCCCTGATTGATCTCTTACAGAACCCTGACCTACATCTTCCTAACATAGCACAATGCAAAATCCCGATTCTCCTTTATGCCACCGATGCTGCTATAATTTCACAAATGCCCATAGGACTGAAGAGAGCAATTAGGGCAACACTTGGCTTCTGTAGACAGAACAAACTGGTCCTTAATTTTGATAAAACAAAAATTTTAGTTTTTGCTAAAAGACCCAGACAATACTCTTGGAAAATTGAAGGACACAGATTGGAACAGGTTAGAACATTTAGATATCTTGGGGTGGTCTTCCACTCGCAAGGGACATGGAAGGCACACCTGGAGCAAACATTGCAAGCAGCCAATAGGTCCTCAAATGCAATTAAACACTTCTTTTATACAGGCGGAGGTCAGTTAGTACCTGCTGCCTTAAAACTTTTTGAGGCCAAAACATTGGCACAAATGCTTTATGGGGCACAAACAGGAATCCTAGCAAAGAAAAACTTGCTAGAAACTATACAAACCAAATTCCTGCGAGCCATCTTAGCTGCACCCAATGGAACTCCAAATGCCCAGATAAGAATTGAGACAGGTATGCCTCAAATTCAGGTAAGAGCCTGGAAAATGATGATCATTTATTGGCTGAAAATTCATTACTTTCCAGAGGGACTGTCCCCGCTAGTGCTGACTGACAACTTCCCCTCCCCCTGGAAACAGGCAATAGATCACAAGCTGGGCTCTTATGGGCTTTCATCTGTATTCCTAATGTCCCTCAGCTTTGACAAAGCAAAGCAAGTAGTAATTGACAGAATGAAGGACATGGAGTTCCAAGAAGAACTAAATAGGTTGCCTCTCCACATTAAGGACAGAATCAAGCAGGGTGTGTGTGAATCAGCAGGATATCTAAATGATCTTGATGTGAATAAAGCAGGAATTATAATAAATAAGAAATAATGTGAATAAAAGTAGAAATCATACAAAGTCAAATACCTAAAGTCAGATACATGAACTCTGAAAGACCCTCTCTATTCACATTATTATAAAAGAGAAACATGCTGGTTGAAAAGGCAGCTGAACCCCATTGGTAGTAATATATCTTCTAATGAGGCTTAGCTGTCACCCATCAGGAAATCTAAGAGTAGTATTCTGGTAGATGACTGACTCTGATAATGAGAAGAAGCTAAGCAATTACATTATAGAGTTCTTCATAGTTACCTGACCTATGACCCTCTGTCAAACACACTGATTCTACACAGAACCAAAACTACAGAAATACAGCCATATGGAAGGGAAATGCATATGAAACAAAGTTACATATACTTAAGATAGAGCCATAAATTTCTGCATTTGACCATTACAGCTTTTAAAGGAAAGTTGTAAACTATGAAGTGATGGGTTAGTAAAATTATTAACTAACATGTATGGTTTTATAATTAGTAAAGTATATTGTATGTAATGGTTTTATAATTAGTAAAGTATAATGGAAGTATAACATGATTATAATGTAACGGAACTATGTAACTATATATGGAGAATGAATGAGCTCATTGAATCCTGTGTCTTAGAAATGTATAAAAACAGAGAAATCAGAATCATTCTTTGTTCAGATTTGCTGGAACCAAAATCGCACTGAACCTTTGCGCAAATAAATGTATCTGTCTGACCCAGGAAGGTTTTTCAGTCTTTCATTTCTATAACAATCTGATCTTCCCAAAACAAAGAATAGCTTTCTTCAGAGCCAGATTTAATATTCTTCCCTCAGCACTTCTCCAGGGCAGGTACAAGAGAATACCAATAGCAGAACGGGTATGTATATGTGGAAAGGGAGAAGTCGAAGATATCTCACATATTTTATTGCACTGTGAGTTATACAGAGTATGTAGGTCAATATACATTCTCCCCTTACTAGAGAGATTGCCAGGGAGGACAGAGGACTTTTATATAGGCTTTCTCCTCCAAGATTCTAACCCGGCTATCACGCGTGCAATGGCAAAATTTTGTGTCGCTGCAATATCCACAAGAAAAAAATTGGTTACTGAATTATAATATCAACTGATGCCAATATTTTGAGATCTATAACAATACATTTACCCAGATACTTACAAGCATGTAAATTAGGATTGAGATAATGTATTTTCATAACAGAGATGTTATTCACAATTAATGTCAGAAGTAATTTTAATTCATTGTATGTCTATTGCTGGTTGATGACCGTAATAAAATTTTATTATATTCTATTCTATTACATAGTTAATAATACACTTAGTATATTTAATATAAAATACTATAGCTCTAACCACAATGCATATAAATATATTATTCTAGAATCCTAGTATTTTATCACCGCTCTAGATCTCAGTCAATATCAGTCCTATATACGTTTATAAGTAAATTTAAATAATCAACTTTATCTATATTTTATTACTATATTACAATTATTGTCTCAATTAAATTACTTACTATTGTAATTATTCAGTTGCATTAATTCATTTCTTTCTATCTCACCAGTATTTGTATTTATAAAAGCTCTTGTTTTATTCTCACACCTTTTCTTCTTATCGTTCAATTTCTGCTTATGTCCATATGCTGCAATATTGCATCAGTCTTACTTTCTGTTTTCACATACAGTTTATTGATCAAATCCACAAGATGGCACCGCTACTTTCTATCTTTGCCTCTGCATATCCAATATTCCAGTAATCTCAATTGTGATAGTTTATAGTTATATATCAGGGGTGGGTTCTAATTTTTTTTACTACCAGTTCTGTGGGCATGGCTTATTTTGTGGGCATGGCTTGGAGGTCATGTGACTGGGTGGGCGTGGATAGCTGGTCATGTGACCGAGTGGCCATGGCTATGTGTATAGGTGATGCAGGTGGGCCCCAATATCTGTACCCATATCTGGGGAATAATATCAAAGTATATTAAAGCATAACTTGATTGACCTTTAGCTAGGCTCATCTCTGTCGCAAGGTTAGGAAAGTACCAAACTGCACAAAAGGACTACCCAGAGGGCTGAAAAAAGTGATTTCTGACAGGTTTCTGACAGGTCCTTGCATAAGTCTTCGCACTTATGACTGGTCATCATTTATGCCCATTGTAGCATTCTTAACAACTGTGTCACTCATTTCACAACTGCTTCTCTTCACCATGGTGACAAGATAGGGCAAAAACGTAAAATGTGAGGACAGTCATAAGTTTGAGGACTGGTCAAAAGTGCGAGGACCAGTCAAAAATAACTTTTTCAGCCCTCTGAGTAGTCCATATGCACAAAAGAATACAGCAATAGAGAGGGATGAAGGAAGGAGAGAGAGGGAAGGAAGAGAAGGGAGGAAGAAAGGGAAGGGAAATTAGAGTAGGAGTGAGGGTAAGAGAGGGAGGAAGAGAGGAGGAGAAGGAGAAAGGAAAAGGAAGTAGGGAAGAGAAGAAGAGGGGGGATGAGAAAGTAAAAAGGAAAGAAAAGAGGTGGTAGGTTTTTTTTTTATTGAAAAAGTTTTAAAAATTTTACATACATTTTCTCCCCCCTCCCCAACCACCCCCCCTGACTTCCCAGAGCAAATACAATTACAAGATAAAATACAGCTCAAATTCTCTAAGTTAAACTCCATTTCACACTTATCATAATCCTAATCATTAAACAAGTAGATAAAAGGAAAGCAAGTCTTCTTTCTTCTTATTCCATCTAATTCAACAGAATTAATCTCCATGTCTCCATTTATAATTACAGCAGTTAATAAAACAATTAAGTATTACGTAATCACACCTATCATTACTCAATATAACTAATTAATACTTAGCAAATTATTAAGTTTATATGATCTAACAAGATATTTTATAACTTCTTTCATTTAAAACAGAGAAAAAAAGAACCCCCAACAACAAAGAAAAATAAAGAAACCCTCAATCAGAAACCCCCCCCAAATTTAAAATAAAATACTATATAAAGTCTTCCGTCCTCCATTTTTAAACCATCAAGGTCCTGTTATAATTAAAACACTTAATAAAAAAAACAATAATAATACATTTTTAGTCAAAAAAAGAATATAACAATCAAACCTCTTATAAATTTATCAATACAGATAAAACATCATTTAGTAACTATATCAAACATTTAAATTCATCATACTAGATTAAACCAGTTGCTAATCTTCTTGTCTTCACATCTTCCAACAGCGTATAGAATATCTTCATCATTTACGTCTACCCACCTAAATAGAAAGTTGCTTCTTTATAAACCCCCCCCGAGTGACTTTATAATTATATTTGTAATAATATCCATCATATCCAGTCAAAAGTTAAATTAGTAGATTCATCAAACGTATTAGGGAAACCACCAAATCAGCTGCAATTGCTCTAGATCCATAGTCCTTTTGCCTTATATTTATTACCATCAAACAAGAAGCTCCAGTTTAGTATATTCAATAAAACTTCTACATTTACAGTTAGATCCAGATTTATCACAGTCCTTAATAAAATATTCCAAATCCTTCAAGTCAGGGCATATTTCACAGCCCAACACACCAGCATTGCAGTGATCTGTTTATTCTTCTCAAAATATTCCAATACAGCTATAAATTGCCTCCTCATCGTTCATCACTTGGTTAACTGGCATTAAACTGCTGTCTGCTTTTTTTTTCCCCCCCAAAAAAATTCAAAATCTTTAAACATTTAAACAATACTTTTTAAGGACCATCATCTCGTCAAGCAGGGTTATTTTCCATTTCTCCAGGCTTTCTTCTTTTCCTTTTTACGAACTTTCTTCTTAACTTTGATCCCTCTGCCTTTTTTAACTCCAGAAAAATTTTGCGGTTTTTGGGATTGGATATTATAAACTTTTTGCAGGAATGTAGCTTCTTCTGGGAACAGCTCTTCATCAACTTCCAGAGTTTCTTGCTCCTGCTCAGCCTTCATCTTTCTCTCTTCTGTAAGATCGGCTATGGTCTGTTGTTGTTTTTTTTCCTCTCCCAGCTCTTCATTCAATCCCCCACTGCTAGATTGCAACTCAGTATTTCCATGTATTTCATTGTTTCCAGCTTGAGAAGCCTGAAATATAGTATCAATTCTTTTCAATAAAGCAGAGGTAATTGAGCTCAAAGTTTCCTCAAAGTCAGACCATTGAGGGTTAAATAACCCTCCTTTACTTTCTTTGTTTTCAAAAAGCCCAGCCATCTTGCCCCCCTTCTTCCTTCCCCTCCAGAAGGACGGGAAAAAAAAGAAGAAAGAAAAAAAAAGAATTTCAAGAAGAAAAAAGGAAAAAAAAGACTTTTTAATTTATATTGCTGCTTAAATTATTATTATTATTTCATCCACTTTTCAAAAAGGAGTTTTACGTTTCAAACAGGGGCTTATCAATAGTTGCTTTTAACTTTCACTTCTTCACGCCCTGTTGAAACTCAAACGCCATCTTGCTTTCACTTTCCACTTAGGAGAAATCTTTTAAAGAAAGTAAATCCTTGGAGTTAGAAAAAAAAGGAAAAAAAATACTTGCTGTTTCCTTCGTGCAACTTGTGCTCTGCCATCTTAGTTCAAGAAGTATTTGTTTAAAGTTGTTTAATGGGGTGGCCGCGGCATCTAGTTCTGACAGGGAAAAAGTTCCCCGTCAGAGGCATCCCAGGTCCGGAGCTTTGACAGGCTTCACGGGGAGCTCTCATCTTCGAGCACCAGATTATTGGCAAAACCTGGTGCTCTTAGGGAGCTCTACCCCACCCGTCTGCTCTCCTTCCCCCCTTCTTCCTGGGGGGAAGGATTCCAAACCGCAAGACAGCTGATTTTCGCTGTTCTTGCGATTCTACGGAGTCTGGGGCTGGCGCTTCACAAAGAAGCGTCTGGCGATGCCGGCGGCTCAGCCGGAAGTTCGAGAGGTGGTAGGTTTGAGGAGAAAGATTGATGTACAATAAAAAAGATGAAAGGGAAGAAAACCAACCCCAAACAAATATAAATATATTAAGATAAAGAATGAATTGTTAAACTTTAAAGAATAAAAGAGAACAAATATGAATAAATAGCAATAATTAGAAACACACATACAAACTTACAATGTATTTTCTTTGAACAGAGTATTTGGCCGGTTCACAAATTTAAACAGTGTTTAATCATTTCAATTAAATTTACAATTTCTATATTTCCTTTTTGCCATATTTATTCCTCATCTATTTTTTAAAAAAACAATATTACCCTTCATCCTCATCTTTAATCTTAATCAAATTCAATTTTCCCTTCTATTCTATATTATACCTCTTCCCATTGTCATCTATTTTTATATCCATCCTCACATTGCTTAATTATGTAATATTACAGTTGTTTAATACAAATTCAACATTTTAATATAAATCAATTAGTTATATAACTATCTTTTTGTATATTAATCAATATGAACATGAATATTCCAATTCTTTCCATGCAATCCAATTTCTTACAAATCAATTAATTATATTTATCAATAATAATAAACCAAATAATTTCCCCCATATATTCTTCCAAACCACAACTTAACCATTTCTGCTTTCAACACAATATACAATTAATAGTATCTCAATTATTACAATTCCCTAGTTAAATAGAGCTATTTTTCTTTTGTGTTTTAAAATCTTGAACTCTCCTCTTTTGCCCTAAATTTCCTATTGTTTGCACCTACCTTTTTTGGTGAGGAAAAAGAAAAAGAAATCTCTCCCTGCCTCATTTTGTCATGTTGCAGCAAGGAGCCTGCTTTACTTTCAGTTTCATTTTTTCAGCATAGCTAGGGGGAAAAAATCTGCTCCAGTACTCTTTGCAGCTAGCAACAGAGCTGTGCGCAAATTAGCTGAGAGCAAATCAGCTGAGAGTCGGGTGGCCGATCTAATCAACTTGTGTTAATTAACCTATGCTGAAGCTGAAAGGGGCTGTTTTTTCTTGCTGTTTGCTTGCAAGGAGGTAACTGCTGCGAGACATAGGCCAAAGGGTGGGGCCAACCTCCTTGCCACTTAGCCCCCCGTCACCCCCTTTTGCCTCTACCACCCCCTAAGGCATCCCACCGCCCCCCAGGGATGGTACCGTCCACTTTGGCAACCACTGGCTTAACTACTTAACTACTTAACAACCGGTTCTATTGAAGTAGAATCCCACCACTAGGTCTACCCATTTATTTTTGCAGGCATCGGTCTACTCATTTGTTTTCTTTTAACACTGATCAGCTGTAGGGTGGCCCTTTGAAGCCCCGTGGCAAGAGTTTACATGGTTTTTTTCCCTCTAGCCATCAGCTGGGACTCAGGAGGCAACAATAGATTGGGAGTGGGCAGGGTAAGCAAATGGCGACCGGGCCGGGAACTGGTTGGTTGGTTCTGATTGGCCAGCCAATCTTATTACCGGTTCTCCGAACTATTAAATTTTTTTATTACCGGTTCTTGCGAACTGGTGCGAACCAGGAGCAACCCACCACTGTTATATATCCATAATAGTTATATTTAATATCTTTTAATTTATCTTAATTTTTGTATTGTATGTATTTTAATTCTGGCTGTCCACCGCCCTGAGTCCCTTCTGGGAGAAGGGCGGGATACAAATTAAATAATAATAATAATAATAATAATAATAATAATTATTATTATTATTATTAATGTTCTCTCTCCCAAAGAAAGTTTCAATACTAGGTATTAGCTTTCTCCATTTTTCTAAAGTCCCTTTTTAATCCTATGTAGTCAATTTTTCCAAGTCTCTTAATCACCGCTTATCTCCTCCAATTGTCTATCTTCATGTTCTCCACTCTCCACTTCTTATAGTCTTTTTACTCCTTTATAATCCTGTCACAATTAATTTTGATCTTTCACGTTTTGTACAATACACTGTTTGGGCTCTTCACTTCTTCACTCTCATTCCACTCTGTCACTCTGCTCTCTGCTCTATTTCATTTTAGTTGCCGCTGTTTCTGGAAACACTCTGCCCATCTCCTTAGAGCCTAACTCTTTCCATGCCTTCAATCCACAAAAAAGTCCTCACCTCTTTTCTGGGGTTTTCTCATCGACAGAATGAAGCTGTCGTTTTCCACTTTTTGCTTCCTGCTCATGCAGCTGTCATCGCTCCAGATCTGTCTTGAAGGCCAATTCCTTCTCTGCCAGTTGTAAGAGGGTTGCTCCTATCCTCACAGAGGATCGCTTTTCACTCGGCATCTTCAGAGTTTCCTCTTTATTTTACCGATCTCTCCAGGATCCGTATTGCCCTTAAGGGGCTCCTGGCATAGAATTTTCGGGTTTTGGGTATGGAGCTCTGTTCCCTCACCCACTCCACGATGACATCACCACCAGAAGTCCAGTTAGAAAATATTTTAACCTGTCTGCATTTGGTAATTTCCAGATACTTCTCACTAACTAGGGGGGAGAGCTGACTGTCAACTTCAAACTGAACCTGGCAGTAGCCATCTTTCTATTCATCAGTTGCCACACAGAGGGGGAAGAGGGGAAGGAGGTTGGAATGCATTACTAGACACAACAAAGAGCTTTCTCATCAGAACCAAGGTCATCTCTATTGCATCTGTTAAGGTTGGGGAAGGAGTGCCTGAAGAGCTCACCCAATTGGCCAACGTGACCTGTAACACTTGGGGATGGGGTTATTTCCTTTTTTAATTATACTGTAACTGTGGGAAAGATCTAGATTTGGTTTTTCTTTGAAGCTATGATGTACAATATGATGTACTCATTAAAGAAGAACTTTGAGAAGGAACCAAGTCCCAGAGTTTTTACTTGCTTGGATTTATTAGTCAGAGCCATGACACTTACCTTGATTCATACATCTTACATTCCAAGTTTCTTTGCAATATTGTTCTTTACAGCATTGGACTTTCCCCACCAGACACATCCAAAGCTGAGTGTCCTTTTGGCTTTGGCTCAGCCACTTCACTCTTTTTGGAGTGACTTGTAATTGCCCTCCACTCTTCCCCAGTAGCATATTGGACACTTTTTGACCTGAGGGGCTCATCTTCTGGCATCTTTTAGCCTTTTGGTACTGTACACGAAGTTTTCTTGACAAGGATACTGCAGTGTGTTGCCATTTCCTTCTCCAGTAGATCATGTTTTGTCCGAACTCTCCATTATGACCTGTGCATCTTTGGTGGTCCTACAGAACATAGCTCATAGCTTTTTTGAGTTATGCAAGCCCTTTTGCCATGACCAGGCAGTGATCCATGAAGGGATATTGTTATGACCGAGGTGGTCATGCTTAGACAGGCCTCCAGAGAGTTCTCTATTTCTCTTGGTTAAACAAATGGCCCTCCACCAACCAGTAAGGCTCCATACTCAATCCCTCAAACAACAGCCCATAAATTACCCAGCAGGTCCACAAGCCAAAAGTCCAGGCATAAGACAAGAGCAGTCTTCAGTGCACACAAGGCAAAAGTCCAAGCATAAGACAAAGGCAGTTTCATAGGGCAAGACAACAGCAGGCCATAAAACAAGGAGGTGTCCAATGCAAAAGCAGTTCCAAAGGCAGTTTTCAAGGCTAGGGCAAGAGGACTTCCAGTTGACATCATGGTGAGAACGGCTTGGAAAATAGTGGGCTCCACTGAGCCCTGTGAAATCCAGCCGGTAACCGCTGTTGGGAGACCCTATGGGGTCAAAGCCACCTTGTAGGGGTGGCAAAGAAAAGAGAAGCACTTTGTGGACCACGAGGAACTCGCAATTTCCTCGTTAGGTCAGAAGCAAGTTCTCCCGAATGGCAGCAGGGACAACAGCCATTTTTGGCAGTTACAAGCTGGGAAAACTGGGACCATAAGGTTTCTGCTGAAGTGGTCCATGGACAGAGCATTGAAACTTGGTGAGATAACTTCTAACTCTTACTCCAAAGTTCTAATTTAAGTACAAGAATTTTAAAAGATAATCTCCAAGCATTAAGGAAGTGGCAATTAGATACATGGAGAAGATTAAAGGCTGAAAATTAAGAGGCAAAAGAAATGCCCAAGGTAAGCTTTAAAATAGAAAGCCTGGAAAAAAGCTTAAACAATTTGCAAGGTGATTTTTGGGAGAAACTGTCTTGCTTATTTGTATTTTTAAACCCCCTGGGCTTATTGGATAATCAGCTGTTTTTGATATATCATTTAATGTTGGACTTTGGAGCAGGAGAGCCATCTATTGGAAGAAGAGAAGCACTACAGCACTACAGCATCAGTACTCTTAGTGAAAGTGAGATCCAATACACATAAAGTCTAATACACAAAATAGAAGAAAATAAATAACACTTGGAAGGCAGCCTGACCTTGACTCTATTCCAGAAGACAATTTGGATATTTTTAAAATAGCTAATGAGTTTCTTTTTCCACTTGAAGATTTCTAAGATGAATTAAATTACAAATAACTAAACTTTATTGAAACTGGCTATTGGATTATGGATTTGAAAGATTGGAGGAACCTAGTGAATTAATTTGCATTTGGATTATTAAGGCTATTTGACAGAATATTCTACGAGGCAAAAGAAGAAAGGTGATAGAAGAAAAGAGAAAGGAAGAAAAGTTAAATAAGACTTTAAAATTTGGACAATTGGGAAGATATGTAATTGGAAAAACACATGGCTGTAAAATACTAAAGAATTTTAAAGATTATAAATTTAGGGGATTTGGAGGTATAACTATGGGATTGATTGAATTTTATTAAATTGGAGTTTTTAAATATTGAGACATTGGAACCAAAGAGGTATATTGAGTAATCTTTATTCAATTGTTACAAAATGGATGTCAGCTTTGAAAGCCATATTAGGCCGAAAACTCCAATGCTGTCACTTTCTCATGTGTGGGAAAGTAGGAGGGGGGATTAAGGAGAGGGGTTGTTAGTAGACATAATAGCATTCTTCCTGTCAGTCAAGGTCAGGGCGATCCCGCATCTGGAGAAGGAGTGGTCAGGGGGCTGGATCGGGATGGAACGGACGTTGAGTGGAGCATGTGACTGACAAGGTGGAAAAGGGGATGGCTTTGGGAGCTTTGACTCACTGAAGGAAAACCCGGGCTTTTCAGATTTGGGTTTCCCAAATCTGCCAGTTTGCCTATTCTAGTAAAGAGGACTTTGGAAAATGCTTGCTTCCGCATCTTTACTTGGAGTGGGTTTTTTTCTGGAATGCTGACATTAACTTGAATCTCTCTAAAACCTAACAGCACCCCATAATGTCAGGGGTACTGAGCCCCAGCATCTACCTAAACCCTGGGTGATGTGAAGACTCAGTGAAGATGGAGGAGAAAGGAGACATCAGAGGGAGGCCCGCCAGGGTCCTGGATGCTTACAGAATTGCCGATCCCTTGCTTTCTCTTTCTGAAGAAATGGGACGAGCCATGGAGGCTGCAGGGGAAGCCCTTTGGCTTGGCACTTGGCCCAAGGCATCAGATTCCTGGAAGAGTTGCCAGTCCAACCCAGCTCCAGGAGGGGAAATGAAGTCGCCCCATGAGCCAGACTGGAGGATGGGGGCTGCTGTGGAATCCAGGAACTCCCGGGACTGGGACCAGCTGCAGCCGATGCAGAGCAGTCCTTAACTGGGCTCCCTGAGAGTTTTGAGTGGATGGAAGTGGGGAGCTTTGCCCCCCCTTTCCCAACCCTTGAAGGTGAGCTGCAGGCTAGCGAAACTGTCGGGGTGGCATTTAAACCCTGTTCCCCTCCTGGGATAATTGCACTTAATTAGAGGTGGATCGTGGCCTTTCTCTTGAAGTATATGAAATAAGCTTGATAAGCAAAATAAGCCCGAGATTTATTCTAAGAAACTCATTTTAATATAAAGAAAATAAAAAAAATCTTACTGGCTAATTAGTTACATTTTGGCAGCGTTTCCGATGGACTTTTTGGCAGGAGAATAAAAAAGATTAGAAGAAGAGAAGGAATGTTGACATGCGCAGTTAGCTTAGAGATAAGAATTCTGAGCATCTACGGAAAGTCTGAAAGTTCAAGCACAGCTGGCAAATTAAAAAACGCAGTGACAATCCCCTTCTTTGCCAGTTGAGCAGGCATCAGGTACATCAACAAATAAGGCACATCTTCTTACGCAGATACTTGTGCTGAGCTGCTGGAAGCGGTTTGTTGAGCATGTCAGCAATCTGATCATGTGTAGATATATACTGCAATTTAACAAAACCTTGTTTCACCAATTGTTTTATGTTTTGATAACGGATGTCAAAGTGTCTGGACCTAGAACCTGTGAAATGTGATTCAGAAATATAAACCACCGATTCATTGTCTTCCATCACGGTGATTGGTTGGATCGGACGTGTCCAGATATCTGTGACCAAAGCATCAAACCAAGTTAGAGAATTACGTGCATCTGAAACACAAGCATATTTAGCTTCAGTAGATGAACAAGAAACAAAATTCTGTTTACGCACTTGCCAGTAAACAGGACATCCATTTAAGAACATCATATAACCTGAAGTACTTTTACGTGATTTCTTATCACTCGCCCAATCAGAATCTGCATAACAACATAATTCTGCATAATCAGTATGTATTGGTTCTAACAATAACTTCATGTGTTTAGTGTGCTTTAGGTATTTCAATAATTTCTTAACGCATGTCCAATGAAACTGTTTTGCCTTACCTACGTGTCGAGACAAAAGATTTCAATGTGAAGTATCTCTGCAAAGGTTTGGCAAAACTTTCACTCATCTGCTTATTTGGACCAATATAAACAATGTCATCAACATAAACAAGAACTATTTCATATAAATTGTTAGATCTTTTTGTGAACACGCACTCATCAGTTTCGGACTTAATAAAGCCCATTGAATTTAGTTTGTCAGTAAGACATAAGTATCACATTAAACCAGACTGTTTCAGACCATAAAGACTTTTTTGTAGAAACCAGGTATCCCCTTCTTGCTGTCAGAACCTTGGAGGACGTCTCACGTAGATCTCTTCATCTAGGTCAGCATGTAGATAAGCCGTGTCAACATCGAACTGGAAAACTTCTAAACCAAGAATAGTTGCAGTTGCTAAAGCAATTTTTACACTTTCAGTTCGAACTGTCGGTGAGTAGATATTTGTGTAGTCCTCAGGATAACGTTGAGCGAAACCCTGAGCTACAAGTCTGGCCTTGTACAATGACTTACCATTTGGCTTCTTTTTGATTCTGTAGACCCATTGAGTGCCAATGACCCTTTTGTTTGCTGGAGGTTTTGCAGGAGTAAACACCTTAAGTTTCTTTAGACTGTCCATTTCAACCTGCATTGCATCATACCACTTCTCTTGCTCTGAATCAGGAAGATACTTGATTTGTGTGAACGTATCAGGTGGAAGTGTAACATTGCAAATCAAAGGCAAGGGTGCTTTTGTCAGTTGCCACGAATATCGCTGTAGAGGGATTCCTTTTGTGGCCCTCTTGGAACGTCTTGGAACAACAGTCCATTCTTCTTGTGCTTCGTCCTCGTCCTCACATTCGTCGCTAGTGTCAGCATCCACGGCTCATGAAGACAGAACATCAGGTGGAGAAGAACTTGTAGATGGAACATTTGCCTGTGAATCTTGATCATCAGGTTGTGTGGCATCAACAACATCATCTCTAGGAAAATAAACTCCAGGACCATTGGAATGAATCCTGGATCAGTCAACATCTTCCTCAAAATTAGCAGATTGGGAAATCACAATTACATGTCTGGAGTCAATACATTTGCTCCATTTTGAGTTATCATCAATACTCATAAATCTCAGTCTCTTTGCTACTGGACCTCCTTTTCTTCTTTGAGCTAAGGGAATGTTCACCATAGTGTATGAACCAAAAATATGGAGGTTTTTGAGATCGGGCTTGTAACCATACATCATGAAGAAAAGAGTCTGATTTATTACACTGCTCCAAGTATGGTTGACAATATAATTTCCATATTTGATAGCTTCACTCCAGTATGGCATACTAAGGTTGGCATCTTCTAGGAGACAACGCATCATGGTTTGCAGGACCCCTTGTCGTCGTTCTACGACTCCGTTATGAGCTGGTGTGTAAGGAGCTGAAGTCTGGTAAATAACAGAAGTCTGGTAAAAGACGGGAGCTGGAACTCATTGGGGACAATTCTGGGTGGCATGTCCCACATGATTACAGATGTAGCATGTTGGCATCCTTGGAACGTAGGCCCTTCCTCAGACGGGATGTCTTGCTGGAGCTCTTGCTGTGGGTGGTCCTCTCAAATGTGGTGTGGCTAGCATGAATGCTTCTTCTTCAGTTAAAAGTCTACATACACAGTCTACTGTGCGTTGAGCATTAGGCACTTGATTAATCTTTGTAATGGCATCTTTCCATTCATAATTCAATGAGTTAATGATAATGCTGATCATTTGAATATCATCAATAAGATAGCCTCTTTCTCTCAATTCTCATTCCTTTCAGTTTGGTCAAATGTCCTCCAATTTGTTCACCAGGTTTCAATCTCGAACCATGGAACTCAGACATGAGCAAACATGAAGATTCAATTGAAATAGGCCTGTAGCAATTTTCCAATTGGACCCAAATTTGTAGGGCTGTTGCATCAGGTGGAAAAGTAACCTGCAGTTCAGTATCCATGGACATCAACAATGTTGTGCAAGCTTTAGTCTCTAAGTCTCTTATTGTAGGAGTCCATGGCTGTGCAGGTGGATTAAAAACCATACAGTGGGTGCCTTCTCTGCAAAGCAATAGTGTAACCTCACTGACCCAAGCTTTATAATTCTGTCCTGACATCTTTAGTTTTGACTCACTAGCCAGTGGAGCAGTAGAAGATGCCTGTTGAGGAATATGCATTTGGTATGCTGGCTATGCCAGTAAAAATACTTGCTGTGGACCAAAAAATGGCCTTGGTTGTGCCACTGGAGGTGGAGCAGGAGCTGGTCCTGGTTGCATGGCTGGAGGCACATGTGCAGGCACTTGAAAATGTGGCTGCTGTTGCATTTGAGTTGCAATATTAACATGGCCTGCTGGAGGCACAGTCATTTGCCTTTGCTGCATTAAGTATTGTTGTGCTCCATCTAAAAGGACACCAGCACCACCAGGGGGTGCTGAAGATTGGGCCTGTGGAGACACTTGTTGCATTGCAGTCTGAATAACTGTTTGATTTAGAGGCATCGCAGAAAACTTCGCTTCTCTATCAACATCATGTGAAATCTGAGAAGGGACATCACTAGGCACATCTGACGTGTACACAGCTCTCTGTTCTGATTTGCCTGACACAATATCCCCTTGGGGGTGTGGCTTAGGCTTCAAAGAAGCTAAGATGGCGGAGTCAGGAATTTGAAGAACAATAGACTCTCTCTTAACTGGCTCGAGCATAGATAAGGCCATTTCTGCCTGGGATAGCTCACGTTCATAAAATCCCACTAGATCCCGATAGCCTTTTATGGCTTGTTCATGTAGGGCTTTGTGGTGGATAAATTATTTCTCTCTCTGTGTGGGAGGAAAAATGCTCCTCGGTTTGTGAAAACTTTGGCTTTGCACCAAGCCTTTCAAATCTTTGGGCTTCTGCAGGAATTGTTTGTGAAAATGCATAATCAGAAGGGGATATCACTGACCTCAGTCATTCGTCGCCTTCAAAAGCAGCTTTTTCATATTCTTCTCCCTGAAGCCTTTGCAAGAGCATTTTTTCAGAGTCTTCTCCCATGGCTCCTTCTAATCAGGTTGCTGAAGCAAGCGACCGAAAACTTGAAAACCTCCTTTCTATCTCTTCTTGGTCAGAAGAGTATAAATCAGTTGTAGACAAAGCTCTGGGCTGCATTTTTCCCTTTTTCTTTTTCTTTGGCATATTTGCGATAATTAATTAGTGTTCCGCAGTTGCAACTAATCATCTATCTAATGCTTATCAGTTAAAGTAACAAGCAAGGAAAAAGCCATAATTTGAACTGTCCATTTGCTGCCAAATGTCAGGGTGGCATTTAAACCCTGTTCCCCTCCTGGGGTAATTGCACTTAATTAGAAGTGGATCATGGCCTTTCTCTTGAAGTATACGAAATAAGCTTGATAACCAAAATAAGCCCGAGATATATTTTAAGAAACTAATTTTACTATAAAGAAAAAAAAAAATCTTACTGGCTAATTAGTTACATTTTGGCAGCGTTCCTGGCAAGGAGAACAAAAAAGATTAGAAGAAGAGAAGGAATGTTGACATGCGCAGTTAGCTTAGAGATAAGAATTCTGAGCATCTACGGAAAGTCTGAAAGTTCAAGCACAGCTGGCAAATTAAAAAACGCAGTGACAGAAACCAACATTCACCCTTCCTGATCCAGGACATGGAGGGGGGATTAGTAGGATGCAGACCCCCCCTTACCCACCCAGAGGCCAAACAACAGGATTAGCACAGCATTCCAATCCTACAGCAGTGGGGCATCAGGCTCAGCCAGCATATGGAATGCAAAAACCCCCTTTCGGGGGCCCTCGCCAGCCTGCCTTCACGCTATCTCCTGCTGAGAATATACAGCCCAGATGGGGTTTCTGTCCCAGCTAGGGATAGATCCAGTGCCAGTGGTATCCTGCACCATCTGTTCCAAGCTTCCAGGGTTCCCCCTGGCCCCCCTCCTACTGTTTAAAGAAAAAAATATGGTTTAAAGAAAAAAATAGATTTAGGTCCATGAACTCCATCTGCATACAAAATACCTCCCCCCACCCACTAACGAAGGACTTGCTGAACCACTTATCAAAAGGAAAAATTTTCACCAAGCTAGATCTAAGAGAAGCCTACTACCGAGTTTGCATAAAGGAGGAAGACGAATGGAAGACTGCTTTTAACTGCCCCTTGGGCAGCTTCCAATTCCGGATCATGCCTTTTGGACTCCAGAGGCCCCCCATGGTCTTCATACAACTGATCAATGAAATTTTGCATGAGCATTTATATCAGGAAGTTCTTGTTTATCTCGATGGCATTCTTATATTCAGCAAAAATATGGAAGACCATGTCAAATTGGTCAGACAAGTGCTGAAAAAGCTCCTAGCAGCCAAACTTTATGGAAAGTTGTCCAAATGCGAATTCCATAAGGAGGCCTTGGACTACCTGGGATACAGGGTGTCGTCAGGGGATTGAAATGGACCCAGGGAAGGTGAGGGCAGTGCTGGACTGGCAGCCCCCATGCACCCATAAGCAACTCCAGAGCTTCCTGGGGTTTGCAAACTTTTACAGACAATTCATTCCTTCCTTCACTGAGGTCACATTCCCTTTGACAGAATTGCTAAAAACCGGCCCGTCTCCCAGCAAGCCAAAACCTAACCAGCCCTTAGCTTGGACAATGGACTGCCAAAAATCCTTTGAACGGTTAAAATGCCTATTTGCGGTGCAGCCAAGCCTACAGCATCCTGACTCAAATAAGCCCTTCCTGGTTCAGGTGGATGCAAGTGATGTGGTGGTGGCTGCTGTTCTACTGCAAAGGGACTCCCAAAACATTCTAATGCCGTGTGCTTACGTTTCAAGGAAGTTAACGGACACTGAGTGCAGATGGGTGGTATGGGAGAAAGAGGCATTTGCGGTGTGATGGGCTCTCCTATCCTGGAGACACTTCCTGGAGGGAGTGGATGAGCCTTTTGAGGTTTGGACTGACCACAAGAATGTCGAGGCGCTGAGGAAACTTTCTCCCAAGCAGGTTCGTTGGGCTCAATATTTCAAACGCTTTAACTTTAACCTAAAATACATCCCGGGGGGTAAAAACCTTCTGGCTGATGCTCTCTCCTGTAAGCCGACAGGAAGAGATAGTTCACACCATGATCTCGGAGACTCAGCCAGCCACCCAAGCCAACACCAGAGCGCAAACGCACCAGGGTTCCAACCTCCCTGAAGACAAGTTGATAGCGGAGCTAAAAGTGGCACTTTCCACTGATTCCTGGTTCAAAGAAAACCAGGTGGACCTAACCTTAAGGGACGGGTTGGCATGGAAGGGGAGTAAACTTTACGGGCCCCGCAGCCTGCGGCTCCTGGTGCTAAAGAGGTCATGATTCTCTACTAGGGGGCCACTTTGGGTTTTTAAAAACAGTCCATTTGACTAGGAGAAAATTCTGGTTGCCAAAGATGAAAGCTGATGTGGAAGACTATGTGAGGAGCTGCACCACCTGCGCCACCATCAAATACCAACCAGGGAAGCCCCCTGGACTTCTCCAGGCTGTAGCCAAACCCACCAAGCCCTGGGAAGAGATTGCAATGGACTTCATAGTTGAGCTCCCTGATAGTCGGGGTAACCGGGTTATTTGGACTATCATTGATTTATTCTCCAAGCAAGCACACTTCATGGCCCGCAGCGGACTACCCTCAGCCAAGAAACTGGCAAAGCTGTTTGTGAAACACATCTACAGGCTACATGGAGTCCCAAGAGAATAATACAGGACTGTGGGGTCCAGTTTACCGCTGAGTTCTGGAGGGAGTTTCTGCGATCCATTGGGTCATCCCAGGGACTTAGCTCAGCTTTTCACCCATTGACTAATGGATCGGCTGAAAAATTGAACTCAATGCTGGAGCAATACATTAGGTGTTATGTAAATTATCAACAGGAGAACTGGGAGGACTTGCTACCATTCGCAGAAGTGGCTTATAATAATGCAGTACACACCAGTACTGGGTTGACTCCTTTTCAGATAACTATGGGCATGGATTTTGTGCCGATGCCTGAGTTGCCTAGAGAGTCGCCTACTTCTATGTTCTTAACGGAGTGGATGACCTCATTGAAAAAGGGTTGGGAGGACACAAAAAAAGCTTTAGCAGAGTCAGCGGAACAATATAAGGCCCCGGCCAACAAACACCGGTCCCTCCAACCACCGTTCCGAATAGGCGATAAGGTTTATTTGTCAACCAAGTACCTAAGATTGAGGGTACCCAGCAAGAAGTTTGGACCCAAATTCATAGGTCCCTTCCCTATAGTAAAAGTTATTAACTCAGTGACTGTCAAACTTAGACTCCCTCGCATATTAGGGAAAGTACACCCCATTTTCCACAGTAGCTTATTGAGACCTGTCAGAGGATCTAACCTAAGACCCTTGCCAGCTGCTCCATCCCCTCCTTTGCTAGTGCAAGGGGAGACTGATTATGAAGTGAAGAAAATCCTGGACTCTAGACTCTACAGAGGTCGCTTACAATATTTGGTGCATTGGAAAGGCTACCCTTTGGCTGAAACTACTTGGGTTAAGAGTTGGGATGTAAATGCTGATGCACTCGTGAAACAGTTTCACGACAAATTTCCTGACAAACTGGAAGGTCCTCCTGGGGGGGGGGAGGGGGTTAAAGGGAATTGTGCTAGGCGTTAACCCCTTCTTTTGTGTTTTGTCTGGAGGAGGTGGTTCTTTTTGCAGGGGAGGACGCCTGTCAGCTTTGGAAGCCATATTAGGCCGAAAGCTCCAATGCTGCCACCTTCTCAAGTGTGGGAAAGTAGGAGAGGGGGTTAGTAGACATAATAGCATTCTTCCTGTCGGTCAAGGTCAGGGTGATCCCGCATCTGGAGAAGGAGTGGTCAGGGGGCCGGATCGGGATGGAACGGACGTTGATTGGAGCATGTGACCGACTGGGTGGAAAAGGGGATGGTTTGGGGAGCTTTGACTTACTGAAGGAAAACCCGGGCTTTTCAGATTCGGGTTTCCCCAGATGTGCCAGTTTGCCTATTCTAGTAAAGAAGACTTTAGAAAATGCTTGCTTCTGCGTCTTTACTTGGAGTGGGGTTTTTTTCTGGAATGCTGACATTGGATCTACAGGGGATAATAGAGGCAAATGAAGAAATAATTTTGATACTCAAAAACATGCATGAAATTATTAAGTACAATAAGGAGACAAGGGGATTGTCTAAAGATGAAAAAATGAGTGTAGAAGCCACTCAACAATTGTGGGCAAAAAATGATTCAGGAAACTTGATATTCAGGAAATAGATGAGAAATTAGAAGAAGCAGTGGAAGGAAAAAAATCAAAACAAGATGCAAGAAGATAAAGATAACGAAGAGAAAGGATTAATAAGTAGGAATCAAGCAGATAATTCCTTAAACGCTTAGAGTTTAGAGTTTATTTGATTTATATACCGCCCTACTCCCGAAGGATTCAGGGCGGTGAACAGCCATAAATTAAAACACATAAATCCAGCATTTAAAACAGACTAAAATCGAATTAAATAATTTGGCCATATACAAATTTTAAAAACCCGCAATAATTTAAAACAAATTAAAATTTATATTATTAAAAAGAGGGAAATTAGGCCAGACCAGCCTGACGGAATAAAAAGGTCTTAAGAGCACGGCGGAAGGTACGTAGGTCCGGGATCCTCCGTATCTCCAGGGGGAGCTCATTCCAGATAGTAGGTGCCCCCACAGAGAAAGCTTTCCCCCTAGGGGCTGCCAGTTGACATTGTTTGGCCGATGGCACCCAGAGGAGCCCCTCTCTATGAGAGCGTACCGGCCAGTGGGAGGCCACTGGTGGCAGCAGGCGGTCTCGTAAATAACCAGGTCCTAAGCCATAGAGCATGCTAAAGGTGGTAACCAAAACCTTGAAGCGCACCCGGAAGACCACCGGGAGCCAGTGCAGCTCGCGCAGGAGAGGTGTCACATGGGAATGCCATGTCGCTCCCGTAACCACCCGCGCGGCCACACTCTGTGCCACTTGGAGCCTCTGGGTGCTCCTCAAGGGGAGCCCCATGTAGAGAGCATTACTGTAGTCCAGGCGGGAAGTGACGAGAGCATGAGTGACTGTGTGTAAGGAGTCCCGATCCAGAAAGGGACGCAACTGGCGGATCAAGCGAACCTGATAAAAAATCCCCCTGGTCACGGCCGTCAACTGCTCTTCTAAAGACAGCCGTGAGTCCAGGAGGACGCCCAAGTTGCGAGCCCTCTCTGTGGGGGCCAATGATTCGCCCCCAATAGTCAGCCGGGCTGGCTTGATCCCATTCATTTCAGTTTTAATTTGGAAATTGGTTTTAACTGGGTTGTTTTAAATTGAGGGCTGAAATTATTTAATTATTTTTAAATTGTCTTTTAAATTTTGTATGCTTTGTTTATCTTGGCTGTTCACCGCCCTGAGTCCTGCTGGAGAAGGGCGGTATAAAAATCAAATAAAATCTAAAATCTAAATCTAAAGGGTTGCGGCATTAGGAAGGTTGAGACCCACTGCTCTAGGTGAACCTCTTGAGGAGGAGTAGGGCACCCTCCTCCAAAGTAGTTGGTTCACCCTGCGCTGATTCTGCCTCCTCTCCTTTTTCCACATTCAGGGATTGAGAAGGGGAAGCATTTGCTCATCTCTGGAGCTCCGCCACTCCTCTGCTTCATTGTCTGGCCTTTCCATCTGCTCCCCCTTCCTCGGTCAGCCTGCACCCTCCCTTCCTCCCTGCCTACTCTTCAAGGCCCGAGGGACCCAGGACTGCCTCGTCCTTGTCCCTAGGTTGTTCCTCATGGGTCATAGGGACTGTGCCGTCCCCCTCCATTGGCCCAGGCTCGCACTCCTCCTCTGCCTTGGACCCTGGCTCCAATGGGGCCATTTATTTATTGATTTGATTTGATTTGATTTGTATACCGCCCTACTCCCGAAGGACTCAGGGCGGTGAACAGCTGACAATAAAATACATACATACAAAATTTAAAATAGAAATAAAATTGAATTAAATAGTATTGGCTCAAGATTAAAACCCCAATCAATTTAAAACCAAATATTAAATTTAAATATAAAAATATTAGAAAATATTTAAGATATTAAAATTATTTAAAATTATTTAAAAGAGGGAGAAGTTAGGCCAGGCCCGCCTGGTGAAATAAAAAAGTCTTTAGGGCGCAGCGGAAGGTGCGCAGATCCAGGATCCTCCATATCTCTGGGGGGGAGCTCATTCCAGATAGTAGGTGCCCGCACAGAGAAGGCTCTCCCCCTGGGGGCCGCCAGCCGACATCACCCGGAGGAGTCCCTCTCTATAGGAGCATACCGGCCGGTGGGAGGCTATTGGTGGTAGTAGGTGGTCCCGCAAGTACCCGGGTCCTAAGCCATGGAGCGCTTTGAAGGTGGTAAGCAGAACCTTGAAGCGCACCTGGAAGACCACCGGGAGCCAGTGCAGCTCGCGCAGGAGGGGTGTTACATGGGAGCGCCACGTCGCTCCCATTACTCCCAGGTTCAGCGGATGGAACAACAACTGCTTAAAACAGATGGAAAGGTGGTCAATATCCAACAAACAATGTCAAAATATGAAGAAAGGTTGGTAAAACTGGAAGAAAAAGATGATCAAAAAGAAGAAAAAATTAAGGAAATAGAAAGCAGGTTGGGAGAGATTGGACAAGAAACATCTGCTTCAATTGGATGGGAGATGGATCAAGCAGAATTTTTCTTAAGATTTCAAAACATGGAAGAAGAAAAAGGTGAGAATCTTGCAGAGGTTATGAATGGGATGTTGGCCGAAGCTCTAGAAATAACTAAAGATAAGATGATGGATGGGATTGACGAGATTTATCGCGTTTATACCAGATATGCAATGCATAATAAACTGCCAAGAGGAGTACATATAAGATTCACAAAGAAATCGATCAAAACACAAATTCTCCAGGCAGCTAGAGATAAGATCTTGAAATACAAAGGGAAAGAAGTGACAGTTTTGAAACAGATACCAAGAAAAGTGAGAGACTTGTGAAGAGGCTACCAATTTTTGACAAAAATTCTATTGCAAAAAGGAATTAATTATAGGTGGTTAATTCCAGAAGGATTAGTTTTGACATGGCAACTTCAAAGATACAGGCTGAACACAGTTGATAAAGCTACAGCTTTCTATGATGAATTCTTTAAAGAGAAAGAAACTGAACTAGAAGTTGAAACTCAATCTACTGTGATCCCAATAAAATTTACAGAAGAACTGGCAATACTTGAGTCAACAGAGTATTGAAGTTGGCGGAGTTGTGGAATATAAGGAGCAACGGGAAGTTAGATCAACTAGAGCAACAAAAGCTATATATAAAGTATGAACATGGACGAAAGAAAACTAATTTCAATAAACGTAAATGGACTTAATTCAGCTAATAAAAGAAGAAAAGTATTTCATAAATTAGAGAAATTAAAATTTGATATAATTTGTTTACAGGAAGTACACATCAAAAAACAACATGAACAATTATTGATCCAGCCAAAACTTGGGAAAACTTTTTTATCTTTGTCACAAAGTAAAAAGAGAGGAGTTGCTCTATATATTAAAAATACAATAACAGCAGAACAGAAATATGCAGATCCAGAAGGTAGAATATTGATTGTAGAAATAATTGATAACAATATAAAACTTCTTCTGGTAGCAATATATGCCCCAAACAATAATCAAAGTGACTTTTACAGAAAACTTCATAATAAAATAATTGAAATGGACTATGATAATATATGTATGATGGGTGACTTTAATGGAATTGTGGATGAAAAACTGGACTTTAAAACACACAAAATAATGACACACTAGAAAGACGCTACTGAGCTCCTTTTTTAAAATGGTAGAGGAAATAAATCTGAAAGATATATGGAGGGAGAGAAATGGGCAAAATAGACAATATACTTTTTATTCTGACAGACATTCATCTTGGTCTAGACTGGATATGATATGGACAATAATGGACTTGATCCTAAACATTGAACAAGTGAAGATAGAATCAAATTTGTGGGCAGATCATAGCCCTGTGACTGCCATTTGGAAAGGGTGGAAAGGAAGAGCTAGATGAACCTTAAACAATACAATATTAAAAGAGAAAGACTTTGTACAGAAAATGGAGAGAGAGTTGGATTTCTTTTTTAAAGAAAATAAGAAAAGAGAAACATCGATACAAAATCGTTGGCACAATGAAGGCCTATGCCAGAGGATTAATTATAGATTATACTAGAAAAAGAAATGGGAAGAAAAGACAAGCTTTCAAAGGACTGACTGACGATTATAAAAGATGTGAAAAGGAACTCCAGAGAGACCCACACAAGAAAGATGTTAAAATTAAAATGGACATAATAAAACATAAAATAGACTTGCTGGAAAAGAAAGATCTAGCTCAAAAAATAAGAATCACCAAACAGAACTATTTTGAAAATGCAAATAAGCCTGGAAGATGGCTAGCTTATAAACTGAAAAAGGATAGAAAATCAAGGAAAATAACGCAATTACTTGATGACCAAGGACAATGTAAATTTGTCAATAAGGAGATGGGGAAAATCATACAAGAATATTATAGACAGCTTTATAAAAAAGAGACAATAGAGGAGGGAAAAGTGATAAGGTATATACAAAAAGCAAACCTACCACAGATTCCCAAGGATATTGAGGAAATGATGGAAAGAAACATTATGATGATGGAATTAACAGAGGCAATTAAGAAGCAGAAAAATGGAAAGGCACCAGGACCAGATGGTTTGCCGGCTGAGTATTATAGGACGCTACAAGAATCCTTAAGTCTTCCATTATTGGAAGTTATGAATGAAGTAATGACAAACAAGGAAATACCCAAATCATGGACAGAGGCTTATATCACATTGATCCATAAAGAAGATACAGACCCACAGCTAGTTAAAAACTATAGGCCTATATCCCTGCTAAATTCAGACTATAAAATTTTTGCTTCAATACTGGCAGAAAGACTTAAGAGATATTTGAATAATTTTATACATTCAGATCAAAATGGATTCCTACCCAAAAGACAAATTAAAGATAATATAAGAATAATACTGAATACTCTAGAATATTATGAAGTGCACCCTGAAAAGCAGATGGCTGTGATATTCTTAGATGCTCAAAAAGCATTTGACAACGTGAACTGGCGATTTATGATGTTACAAATGGAAGAGATGGGCTTTGGTAGGAAATTTATTCAGGCAATTGAAGCTATATATTCTAAACAGACGGCGAAGGTTATGATTAATGGAGATTGACTGATTTTATTGAGATACAAAAAGGTACCTGTCAAGGATGCCCATTGTCCCCATTGTTGTTTATTTTGACATTGGAAATTTTAAATAGAAATATTAGAGAAGAAAAAGAGATAAAAGATATGAAAATTCAAAAAGAAAAATATAAATTACAAGCTTTTGCTGATGACCTGGTCTTTATTATTGAAGAACCACTAGCATCAATTAAAAAACTGATAGAAACTATTGGAGAGTATGGGGAAGTTGCTGGTTTGAAAATTAACAAAGACAAGACAAAAATAATGACTAAAAATATGTTAAAAAAACAAAAAGAAGAATTGATGGAGATTTCTAAGATGCAGGTCACAAACAAGGTAAAATATTTGGGGATACATTTAACACCGAGGTGTAGTTCACTTAAAGAAAATAACTATATTTATTTAGATAGGGTTAGACTTGGTGAAATGGGGAAATTTGCAGTTATCTATGATTGGTAAGATTGCAACTATTAAGATAAATGTTTTACCTATTTGGAGAAATGGCAAAAATTGTGGTCACATAACTATAAAATGACAATGTCTACAGCATATAAGGAGAATTTGTATAAGATGTTTTACAGGTGGCACCTACCCCTGACGAGGATAGCCAGAATGTTCAAGAATAAATCGGAGAAGTATTGGAAGTGTCATCAGACCCAGGATCTTATTACCATACGTGGTGGACATGCATAGAAGCAAGGAGATTTTGGATTAAGATACACACGTGGTTGGAAAAAATGACAAAGAGACATATTAACTTAAAACCAGAGATATTTTTATTAGGGATCTTACCAGAGGCATTCAATAAAGAATTGCAATATTTAATTGTGAATATTCTAGAATTGTATTTGCAAAAAACTGGAAAGGAGAGAAGAAAATTGCTGATGAAGAAATTATTAAAAAAATATTGGATTGTGCTGAAATGAGTAGATTGACATTTGAAATAAGAAAACAGGAAGATAAACAATATTATTTGATATGGGAGCTATTTTACCAATGGGTAGATAATAAAGAATGGAGATGAAATATTACATGTGAAATGAAATTTGGATAAAATGTGTAAACATTTGTTTTTAGTTAGATGAAAGAACACTTGTCACAATTGAAATTTTGAAAATGTTGAGAGCACAAAATGATTTTAACCGACCGAATCACTGTCTGTAAGTATATGGAAAGATGATGTTTTTTATGTTGTTATTGTTTAAAAATAAAAAACTTTATCAAAAAAAAAAGACAAGGATAAAGCTCGAAGAGCATTCTTCAAAATGAAAAAGGTCTTCTGCAGTCACGACATAAGCCCAAGACTGAAAATCAGGCTTGTCAGATGTTACATCTCTTCTATCCTACTCTACGGAGTAGAGAGTTGGCCTCTGACAGAAAACCACTTGAAGAAACTAGAAGCATTTGAAATGTGGATTTACAGACAACTGTTACGTATAAGAAGGATTAACAAAATCACAAATGAGGATGTGACAAGCCGCATGGGAAAGCAAAGGGAAATAATCAAAGTCATTAAAAAGCGAAAGTTAGAATATTTTGGACATGTGATGCGACACCCAGAAAAATATGGCATCCTTCACTTAATCCTCCAGGGAAAGATTGAAGGCAAACGAGGTCCAGGCAGAAGAAGAACATCATGGCTTCAAAACCTAAGGGACTGGTTTGGACAAAACTCAGCAGCACTTTTTCATATGGCTGTTGACAAAAATAGGATTGCCAACATGATCGCCAACATCCAATGATGGATATGGCACAAGAAGAAGAAGTAGCCTAGAATCTAATATTCTTTAGGGCCTCGAGGTTTTTGTGATCAGTCCAGACCTCAAAAGGCACCTTACTCCCCCCTAGGAAAAGTCTCCAAGAGAGTAAAGCCCACCAAACTGCATAAGCTTCTTTTTCCCAGATGGACCATCGCCTCTCTGTGTCATTGAGCTTTTTGGACATGTAGGCACAGAGCAGCAATTGTCCTCTGGTGTTCTGTAGGAGTACTGCAGCCACTGCTACATCGCTGGTATTGGTTTGTATGATGAATTGCTGCTCTGGATCTGGATGCTGCAGGATCGGTTCTTGGGCAAACAGTCTCTTTAGGTTCGCAAAGGCTCTTTGGCGATCCATTGTCCAAGTGATTGGCTGGGTCGGCTGTTGCTTTGTTGGCGGGGACCTTATTTTTAAAAGTTTGATTAGGGGTACAGCCACCTCCATGAAAGCCAGGATGAATTGCCCATAGAAGTTAGCAAACCCCAGGAAGCTCTGAAGTTGCCTGCGAGTGCGTGGGGGTTGCCAATCAAGAACTGCTTTCACTTTCCCTGGGTCCATCTCTATGCCTCCGCTGGAAATTTGGTAGCCCAAGTAGTCTAGGGAGGTTTTGCAAAACTTGTACTTTGACAGCTTCACGTAAAGTTTGGTGGCAAGGAGTTTTTTCAGCACTTGCCGGACCAGTTTCATGTGCTCATCAAGGTTCTCACTGAATATGAGAATGTCATCTATGCAAACAAGGACCCCCTTATAAAGGTGCTCGTGTAGCACTTTGTTAATGAATTGCATGAACACCGCAGGGGCTCCTTGCAGTCTAAATTACTTTAAATTGGAAACTGCCAAGTGGACAGTTGAAAGCTGTGGGAGACTTTTCATTCATCCCCCTCCCTGATCCTTATGCAGAAGTAGGCTTCCCTTAAGTCCAGTTTGGTAAATACCTTGCCCTTTGACAGGTGGTTAAGCATGTCTTTCATGAGGGGGAGGGGGTAGGTGTTTTCCACGCACACAGCGTTGATTCCATGAAAATCAATGCAGAGCCTCATCCCCCCATCTTTTTTCACTTTGAAGAGCACTGGGGCCGCCATTTTAGATTTTGTGGCTGGATGAATCCTCACTTCAGATTGGTATCTACTGTATGTACTCCCTCAATTCCTCCATCTCTTTTGGAGTCATGGAGTACATTTTCGGCTTGGATAATTTAGCCTCTGGCACAAACTTTATTGCACAGTTGGTTGAGCGATGAGGGGGGAGGAAATTGCAGTCCTCTTCGCTAAAACCTCCTCATAAGTCTCGACACTCCTTGAGCACTTGTTGGCTGCCAGGTAGGGCGTCTCAGGCTGGGGCTGCAGGTTCCGGTGCAGTGGTCTCCTTTTGGGTGATGACTTCTAGGGGATGGTCTTGCCTTGCAGGTGGCAATGGGCCAAAGCCAATGACTAGCCTCCTATAGCTGCCATTCCAGGAGATTGTGGGATCTCATTTATCGAGCCATACGAGTCCCAATATGACTGAGTTTGTCATCTTTGGGGTGACCACAAACCAGAGGAGTTCCTGATGGTGCCTATCTCTAGTCTGACGAGCTCAGTGACCAAGGTGGCAGGGCCCCACCAATTAGCATTGTGTTGACTTGCTCAAAGCTGATGGGGTGCACCTGGGGCCTCATGTGTATGCCCAACTGTTCAACTATGAGGAGACTGATTAGGCATCACATGCACCCAGTGTCTATGACGGCTTCTACTTCCCCTTGGACCCCCATCTCTGGGACTGCTAATATAATTTTGAGGGCAAAGGAGTGGATGGCTCCACTTACCATCAGGTCATTGTTGCCAC
This sequence comes from Ptyas mucosa, assembly GCA_012654045.1. NCBI lineage: Eukaryota > Metazoa > Chordata > Lepidosauria > Squamata > Colubridae > Ptyas > Ptyas mucosa. The sequence continues at coordinate 2,028,482 of WNWU01013905.1, read as the reverse complement.
TGCTGTCCCCTGGGGAGACTGGAGGAGATCTGCTGGCCAGAGTTCCCTCTGCTTCGATGGGCAGGAGTGGGACTTCTGCAGCCTGTTTGATGCTCTGTCCTTTGTCCAGTGATTTCCATGGGGTTTTCCTTGCTCCAGCTTGAGCAGACAACCTGTTTGAGGGATGCCACATCAGCATCTTCTAGCTCAGGAGCCTCCTCATCATCAAGCTCAGCTCTCCAGTCCTCCGCCTCTCCTTCATTCATGCCATCCACGATGGCGGAAATCAATTCCCAGTCAGATGGGTATTGAGTTCCATATTGGTTGATGTGGGCCCAGACGTGGTTGAGGAAGTACGCCAACTTCCCAGGGGTCCCATCAAAAGTCACCCAAAAAGGTGAGGGAGGAGTGGCTGGTGGGACTGGCAGCTGGGCTTGCACAGGTGGCTGGCCAGGTGCTTGCTGCTGGACTGGTATCTGCTGCGGAGCTGCTGGCACCTGTTGTTGAGCCTGGACCTGTTGAGGGATTGCAGCTTGAGGATGCAGGTGTGGTTGTGGCTGGAGTGGTGCTGGCTGTGGCACAACAGCTGGCTGCTGAAAGGGACCAGGCTGTTGGAATGGCATTGGCTGCTGGATCGGGACCAGTGTTCACTGGCATTGCACCCATCCTTGCTCCAAGTAAAAAGCCCATCTGGGAGGGATTTGGCTTGCTGGTGGCAACCCGAACCCAAGTTGGTGCTGTGGGGCAGGCAGACTTCAGAACCCCTGTGGCAGACCCTGCATTCCATGGCTGGGCTGGCTCAGCAGGGTTGGTTGCTGGGTTGCTTGTGCCCCTTGGTGGACGGAGCCCACCACCGGGCTGGGCTGGAGTATAAGGCTGGGAGTCAAGCCACTTGGGGTTGAATGGAAAGAGGCTGATGCTCCGGTCCATTGTGCTGCAACTCCCTGGCTCAGAAAGGTGAATGTGCCAATGTCCACCTAAGCTGCATGGTGCTGAGGGGCTGGGTCATCCCATTCATGCTGAGTTGGCTCATCTGCTTTGGAAGACCAGCCAGTGACTGGCCAGTGGCTGGAAGCCCCATTCTCCAGAGCGCCTACTGTTGCACTCCCCGGACGAGGGTCGAGGCTTGTCCTGCACCCACTCGTGGTTCCAACAGCAATTCCTGGATCAGAGCAACTCCTGCAGCTTTGTTCTGCAGAGTCAGGTCTCACAGCAATCTTTGCTCTGGCATCAGCTCCTTTCGTCAGGTGCCCAGCTGGCATTTGGCTTCTGCAGTTTAAATGGCTTCCTCTATAGCCAGAGAAGGAAAGTAGAGGGTCTCAGAAGAAGTTGCTGAGCCCATGCCAGCTGCTCCCTCCATGGACTTCTTTCCCTCCTCCATCTTCCCTGAGGGTCGACCCGGTACCGGGTTGACGCTTGGGGCTCAGGACCCCGGACAGCACCCCGTAGCTCGGGGGAGCTGCCTTAGATTGAAAGGGGTTTGGGGTTAATGTCAAGGTTCCAAATAATACCCCCAATGAATTCAAACTCTGAGGCTTGAAGTTCCTCAAAGCTAACTTTTATTAGTGATGTCATATTGGCACATCTGGGAAAACCCAAATCTGAGAGCTTCTGGGTTTTCCACACCCAAAAGAAAGTTCAAGACCTTGCCCCTCTCCCACATGTCCACCACACATCCAATCAGGTACCATCCGGAACAGAAGATACTTCCTCATTCTTCTCAACACAGCTGCAGGGCACCATGGCCTTGACTTCCCATAAAGAATTTTATTTTGACTACATATTTTCTTCCCTCTATGCAATCCTCCCTCCCAGTTTCTCACAGCAGGATTTGTGGCAGGCCTGAAGCCTGAAGGCACAAAGGTAGAAAGATGGCTTCCAGGTCTGACACTAATATTGGCAATATAATCTCGAGCTCTACGCCCCTTTCTAAAGCCAACTTGTAGATTGGGTAACTTCTGATCAATGATATTATAATTTCAGAATACGGGGATACAAGAAACCACATTGAATGCTGCATTGGGACTAACGAGTGTTTAACAGTGGTAGGTTGCTACTGGTTCGCCCTGGATTGGGCAAACTGGTAGCGGCAGCAGCGGGAGGCAGAAGCGTTGCGCACATGTGCAAGCGCACATGCACCCATGAGCGAACCGGTAGCAACGGGTTTTGAAACCCGCCTCTGGTGTTTAAGTAAATGAAGCCTTGACTCAAGAAGTTAAAAAAGCTGTGTCATTGATGGCTGCATGGGTGCCTGTGGGCAGGATAAAAACAGTTAAAATGGTGATTACAAGTGCAAAATTGAATCCCCAGTTCTTTTGTGCATGCATCAACATAACATACAATACAAAGGAGCAGGAATTCGGTTGCAACTCCCATCTTAACTCAGAGTCTGCTAGAAAAGGCGGTGTGTAAATGAGAGTTTGGCGGATGGCTTGTGACTATGGCTCCAAACTGTATTTTTATGGAAAGCATTGTTCTTTTCTATTAATCAAATAGAGGGTGCTAGGTAAAAGTATTTATGCTACTTACTTTATTTAAACTTCTAGAAAAATTAGTGCTGGTCTACAAGGATTAAAGGCAAAAGGCATGCCAAAGTAATCAAATCATAATAGAAGATCACAGGCATGTTTAATGAATCAATAATATTAATAACCCAATATATTATACTCATTTCAGACCCTTTTTTATTTACAAATTTAGGCACTGTGATGGCTTTTATACACTAATGGATATTTTTTATCAACACAAATAGGAACATGTAGCGTGTGCTTTTTCTTCAGTTAGGTTTGAGAAAATCTGACCCTGAATGTAACATATAACTTATGAATATTGCTGGTGTTTATGTCAGCTTTGGAAGCCATATTAGCACCAGATGCCAACTTGCCCCACTGCCAACTTCTTGCGCTTGGGAAAATGGGAGGGGGGATTTAGAGGAATGATTGTAGTTAGACATAATAACATTCTTTTGTTCAGTCAAGGTCATGGGGTTTATGCATCTAGTAGTTGCAGGAATGGCTCTAGTTGGGACGGATGGTGATTGGGCCATGTGACAGACTGATGACTGCAGGGGCTGGATTGGGGGTTTTGATTTACTGAGGGAAAACTGGAACTCTCAGATTTGGGTTTTCCCAGATGTGCCAATTTATCTTCTCTAATAAATGGAAGGCATTTCTCAAATGCCTGCCTCAGAGTTTTTACTTGGAGTTGGGGACTTTCTGGAACTCTGACATTAACCCGAATCCCTAAAATGAGTAACAGCTCCCTGAAAGGGGGCTGTCCAGGATGCTGAGCCCTAGCATCAACCTAAACCTACTTATCGAAGATGGAGTAGATCGCAGAGGGAGCCATGAGGACTGATACCGGAGGATTTATCAAGACCCAGTATTCTCCTTCTGAAGAAATGGTGTAAATCATTGAAGCTGCAGAGATGACACGAAGGCTAGGCCCAAGGAATCAGATTCCTGGAAAAATTGCCAGTCTGATCCAACTTCAGAAAGGGGACAGGAGGAGAGACTGCCTGAATATCATGCTACGTCCAGCCCAATGAAGTTGCCCCAGGAGCCAGAGTGGAAAGATGTGACAACTTTGGGATCAGGGGTTTCCCCCGAGACTGGAACCTTTTGCCTCTGTCACGAAGCCAATCATTAACTGGACTGCTGGAATGTTTTGAACGGATGGAAGTGGGAAGTTATGCCCCCCCCCCCATAACCTCCTCAAGTGAGATGGCACTTAATGCAACCCACTTTCACTTTTCCTGATCGAGGAGCAGGCGGAGGAATTAGCAGCCATTAATATTTAATTAATATTGCTAGCCAGCCAGAGATGACAGGAGGAGCAGCTCCGCACAGCCGGGCAAAGCAGCATTTGGGAGACAGCAGACACAGCAGGCATGGGGACCACCACCACTCCTGCTGCCCCCCCAGCCTGCTTTTGCGCTACCCAGATCCCCCCACAAACTGGGGATTTTATCCCAGCAAGGGGTGGGTCCAGTGCTAGTGGTTGCCGGCACCTTCTGCTCCAATTTTCCAGGGAAGCCCAGGGGCCCAATTTATCCCAACGATCCTGATACATCAGTGGGGGATAATCCAGCAGCCGACTGGAGCTTCTCCCCTCTCTGCAGCCCAACAAACAGCACAGCAACTGGCTCTTGTCCTGCCTGCAGCCGCAGTCCAACAACAAGCTGGAGCTCTGCCACAGATTCCAGCTAATCCACCCCACCTTCTGCTGGGGTGCACCAGCAGCTCCCAGCCCCACTGCCCGTCACTGGGGCCAATCCACCTGCAAGACCACATCTACCTCATTTTAGGGCCACCTTAGATGGTAAGTCTTCCAAACTGGCTTAGTTCCTCAGCTGAATCTGGGCTCACATAGATCAGTATGGGGAACAATACGAAACTAGTCATGACCTAGTATCAGCAATTTCAGAGGGGATGATTGAAGGAGACGCTTTGGACTGGATAACCCAGCTGCACAACAAGGGAGCGGCTGAACTAAATGATGCTGAAGGGTTTGTTGAGCTGCTCTGGGCCTGATTCAATGACCCTGACCGGATCCATGAAAACAAAGCCACAATAAAGGAGATGAAGCAAGGTAACCAACCCATAAAAGACTTTGTATGGAACTTTAGACAGGTCGCAGGGAGCCTTGTCCATTGGCTGGACCGCATGCTCCTACACTATTTTAAAGAAGCGATTGACCAAGAAGTCAGGAAAGCATGTGGCATCCAAGGGGTGCCCGAGTGACTGCAGGACTGGTATACCATGTCCATAGCTCTGGATAGAGAAATTCACCCCCTCTGCAAAGCTCCAGCAGAAAAACTGCCTCAGAGAACTCTGGCTAGACATCTATTTTCAAAGCCTGCTGAAGTCCCTCCCACTCAGCCTGCAGGAGTGATTAAATGCTATGGTTGGACAAATGGGTCATCAAGCTTCTGAGTGCCTGGCACCAGTTCCACAACAATGCCATGGCCACCCGAGGCAAAGGGCTCCAAGAAAGCCCCCAGATACCAGCGTATTTGCCAGACAAGCTGTAGAGATTCCCCTCCCCATTGAAGACAGCGAGGAACTTCTGGTTAAGGAAGGCCCTCCCGACGAGGCGAGCAGAGAAGATGATCCGATGGTGAGTTCACCCATCCCCTCTTTTTCAATTAAAGTGAAACTGGTGGTGCCAGAGACTGGGGAGCAAAGAAAACGTACCAGCAATAATAGATATAGGCTGTACCAGATGTTTAATTGGACTTCCAATTTTGAACACTTGGGAATAAAAACAAAAGCCTTAAAGCACCCAATTAAGTTTGAACAGGTGGATGGGATATTAATTGGGGGAGTCCCAGCCACCCAAATCACCGAACTGGTTAGATTGGAATTTGGGAGACATGATTTATAGTAGCACCAAAGATGTCAGGATTAAAAGAAATAGAAGTCCGCACATACTTGCCGAGGCGGTTGTTGAAAACGTCCTGGAATTCACGGAGCAGGCTGCCCATCAGGCTGTTGGTGATGGAATAGATACTGGTCACTTCCATGCCCAGGGCCTTGAACCAATCAAATCCGAGGAGACTTGGCAGGCGTCCGCTGACCATAGTGATTGGCAACCGCTCGTTGAACTTGCCCAATTTTACCTGGAATGTCCCATAGCCTTCCACAGGGATGCGATTACCCTGGTAATTGTTCAGTCTTAGACACTGACATTTCACCTGGTGGTTCTGCAGTTTCAGAATTGGCTGCCTTTAGTTTGATCCCGGACATGATGGTGATAGGCAAGCCGGTGTCTATCTCCATTTGGCATGGCGATCCCTCAGTTTTGACTGTCACATGCAGCTTCTGCTCCGGGGATGTGGTAGCCTGGGCGATGTGAGTCTGGAATGTCTCGGGGGTTTTAGCATAGGCGCTTCTCCTCTGGAGGTTGTCCCTGTCCCTCTTGGGAGGTCGTGGTTGGCTAGCCTGGCTGATAGACGTTCGCTGCCTGAAGTTGGACGGTTGAGTCACCCTGCAGATTTGTGTCAAATGCCCTTTCTTATTACAGCGCCTGCAAATGGCATGTCTTTCTCTGGTGAAAACCCGCACAGCTAGCACAGCTCTACTTCCAGTCATCATTATCATTCTGTCTCTTGCTTTCTGTTTTGAAAACTTCTTCCTCGCTTTCTTCAGCACTGTCAGGTTGAGCTGATTCATTATGGATGGGGGTAGATTTTTGTGCTGCCTGGGGTGGCACTTGCTGCTGCAGCGACTCTGCCACTTTATTTGATGATTCATGTTCCTGGCTTCATCTAGGGCAGTGATGGCTAATCTTTTTGCCATCGCGTGCCAAATGTGGGGGGAGCGCGGTGGGGTCACATGTAAGCGTGCCCACATCCATAATTCTATATGCCCCACCCCTGCTACTCCCCCCGCTTTTGGCATGTGATGGCCCGGTGGGCCCAGTAGGCCCATCTTTTGCTCTCCCCAGGTTCCAGAGCCTTTCTAGGAGCCTGGGGAAGGCAAAAATGACCTTCCCCATCCCCCAGACGCCCTCCAGAGGCTGGAAACAGTGTGTTTCCTGACTTCTGGTGGGCCCAGAAGGCCCGAAAATCAGCTGGCTGGCGCACGCATGTGTGCCGGTGCTGAACTCGTGTGCCCACCGATATGGCTCCACGTGCCACCTGTAGCACCCGTGCCATAGATTCGCCATCACGGGTCTAGGCAATATGGAGAGTGAGGGTCGTCTTGGCCAGCAGTCACCTCTGGAGGTGAATGTCCTTGACCCCACAGATTAGTTGCTCTAGGAGCATATCATCTAGATCACAGTACTTGCAATGTGTGGTGGCATTGCGTAGCGCTGCCATGTATGTATTTATCAACTTGCCGTCCCTCTGGAGTCTTTGCCGGAATTTGTAGCGCTGAACGAATTTGGATGGCACAGGAGCATAGTGTGTCCTCAATGTGGTCTGCAGGACCTGCCATGGTACAGACTGCACAGGTGTTGGCTCTGACAGCGATTTGGCTGTGTCAAACACTTCGGGGCCACAGTGGCTCAAGAAGAGGGCTCGCTTCCAATTATCAGACAGCCCTTGGAGGTAATTTGCTTCGAGGAAGCATTCAAATCACGTCATGTACGATCCCCATTTCTCTTTTGCGGGATCAAACGGCATTGGCAATGCGAAGACGGATATTTCTCTTCTGTGTTCGGCTTGTGCAGATTTTCCTGCCTGGCTGGATTCAGTTGTCAGCTCTTATTTGTGCAACCTGTCTACCTCAATTCCACCTTTGTCGCCAGTATTAATAGGGCAAATAAGGAGACAGGAGCAGGTCGAAGTGAACAACAACTCTTTAATATACAATGAGAATCCAGCAACTTTTCAATCTAATAGCTCTTCTTATATAGCTACTTGTCAAGTGTGTTAGCCAATGATCCTCAAGCTTTTTCCTGCTCTAATTTTCCCTCCAAAATTAGATACATAACAGAAAGAGTACCCTTTGTCAGAAGCTACATGGGTCAAAAGTTGGGATCTGAAGGCTGATAGACTAGTGAAACAATTTCATGATAAATTCCCTGACAAACCAAAGGGTCCTCTGGGAGGGGTAGAAGAGGTTAAGTAGTTTTATGAACAATATGCTAACCCTCTTCTTTTGTATTTTGTCCATTTTATTTTCCGTAGCATGGTCTTTTCAGCAGGATGGGATGCTTGTCAGCTTTGGAAGCCATATTAGCACCAGATGCTTCCCCACTGCCAACTTCTTGCGCTTGGGAAAATGGGAGGGGGGATTTAGAGGAGTGATTGTCGTTAGACATAATAGCATTCTTCCCTTCGGTCAAGGTCATGGTGTTTATGCATCTAGAGGAGGAGTGGTTGAAGGGATGGCTCTAGTTGGGACAGATGGTGATTGGGCCATGTGACAGACTGATGGGTGCAGGGGCTGGATTGGGGGTTTTGATTTACTGAGGAAATCCGGAACTCTCAGATTTGGGTTTTCCCAGATGTGCCAATTTACCTTCTCTAATAAATGGAAGGCATTTCTCAAATGCCTGCCTCAGAGTTTTTACTTGGAGTTAGGGACTTTCTGGAACACTGACAGTTTAACGTTTTTATGTGTATATATTTTTTATGTGTATTGTGATATGCAAATAATTTTTTTCAAGTGTTAGATTTTCTTGATGTTGCATGCAAAACATTTTTGAACATCTGAACAAATCTTTTAACCACTTTTTCAAAGCTGGATGATATTGAAGGGACATAATAATAGTAGAATAGGTAGAATTACTGGGACATAATAATAACTTGCTATTTCACTTCTGTAAGAACTGCTTTGTTCCTGTAAGAATTAGAATTGCCTCTACCATTTGCTGTTACCAATGATCTAACTCCTGTTTTTGTGTACAACTCAGTGCCTGGTGTGGGGTATGTCATGGCCTGGCAGGGTTACATTGGGCAAATACCTATGTTGCTAAGCATAGATTTAATATAATATTTTCCTATTTCATTATCAAACTCTTTATCTATTTCTCTTTTCTATCCAATCATAAATTCCCCCCCATATCTTAAAATATTCTGTATCGTCTCTCTCTTTAATCATCAAGGTTAATCTATTCATTTTTGCACAGTCTAAATTTGTTTTAATTACTTCCCCTTCCAATGGGATTTTTTCTACTTTCCATTTTAGCACAAATACTATCCTCGCTGCAGTTATTATATGAATAATCAAATATATATTTTCTTTACTAATTTTCTCTGGTAGGATACCCAGTAGGAACAGCTCCGGTTTTAAATCAATATATTGTGGGTCATTTCCTCTAACCAAATCTTAATTCTGTTCCAATATACTCTAGCTTCTGAGCATGTCCACCACAAAAACCATAAGATCCTGGTTTTTGATGGCATTTCCAACATTTAGCTGATTTCTCTTTAAACATTTTTGCCAATTTTTCAGGGGGCATATGTCATCTGTAAAACATTTTATACTGATTCTCTTTGTATGCAGTGGACATTGTTAGTTTATAGTTCTTTTCCCATAACTGTTGCCATCTATCGAGCTCAATTGAGTATCTGCAATTTTTCGCCCAAGCAATCATTGTTTTCTTTACTTGTTCTTCTTCTAATTCCATACTAAGTAGAAAATTCTAATTTTTAAAAATTATTTTATCCTCTGTTCCCATGAGTATCCTATCCAGATCTGTCATTTCTAAATAAAAGCCATATAAACTTAGATCTTTTTCGTATCTTGCTTGTATTTACATATACATATACCAGTCTATCACAATCCCTTGTTCTTCTTGTTTCCCTTTCAATTCCCCCTTATCTGTAAGTAAATCTTTATATCTAAAAAACTTTCCAAAATTAACCATGTTTGGATGTATCAATGCTTCTATTGTTGATAACCATATTGGAATTTTCAAATAGTATTTATCTCTAACTTTCTCCCACACTAATAACAATGCATTTCTTACACAATGTCTATGAAAATACGTGTGTATCTTACTTCTGCCATACCATAAGAATGCATGCCATCCCAATTGTAAATCATGTTGTTCCAAAATTAGTAATCTTGTATTTCTTAATTCAATCAATTCCTTCATCCAAGTCAATGCTGCTGCCTGATAATATAATTCCCAGTTCGGCAGTCCAAAACCTCCCCTTATTCTTGAATCTTGTAACATCTTTATATTAATTTTCACCTTTTCCCCCTGCCAGATAAACTTCCTCATTATTTTGTTGAGGTGTTGAAAATAGGTCTTTTCAATTTTTATTGGAATTGTCTGGAATAAAAACAATAATCTCGGTAATATGTTCATTTTGATTATTGCAATCTTCCCCATGAGTGATAACTGCAAGGCTTTCCATTTTTCCAAATCTTTCTCAATTTGCCTTTTTAGGTTATAATAATTGTCCTCTTTTATTGTTGCACATCTTGAAGTTAGTTGTATTCCTAAATATCTAGCAGTATACATAAAAAACATTTAAAAACAAAATAAGTATACATAGACATGGAGGGAAGAATCTTAATGATTGAAATACAAACAGAACAAAAAACATTATTACTGATCTCAATTTACGCACCAAACAATAATCAAAATGAATTTTATAAAAAGATACATAACAAGGTAAAAGAACTAGAATATGAAAACTTCTGCATAATAGGTGACTTCAACACGATTACAGATGCAAAAAAAGATTATCAAAGCAACAAGAAAAATAAAACTAAGAAAAAGACATTACATTTCACGAAATGATACAGGAATTATTCCTTCAAGATACATGGAGGGAGGTAAACAAGGAAAAAAAACAATACACATTCTATTTTAGTCCACATCAATCATGGCCTAGGATAGATATGGTATGGATGATCTACAGAAGGAACCTCAAAATAAAACGATCAAAGGAAAAATACATTTGAGAAAACACAAAATTAATTTGATCACACAAATAGAAATAGTACAGAAAATTAAGTCAGCAAAGCAAAACCACTTTGAACACGCAAAAAAAACGGGACGATGGTTGGCATACAAACTGAAAAAGGAGAAGGAGAAAAGATCGATATATCAATTACAAGACGAGAAAGGAGAGACACACTATAGAAATGAAGATTAAAAAAAATATAGCAAAAAATTCTTTCAAAAGCTATATGCGCGAGAGAATATACTAGAAGATATTAAATGTTGTCTAAACAAATCAGATTTAATGGAATTAGAAGAGACGCAGAGGGAAATACTAAATGGGCCAGTTAGACTGAATTAATGGAGACAGAAAAATAACAAAACTCCAGGTCCAGATGGCATCCCAGCAGAATTCTATAAAATATGTCAACAACCACTAGCCAAAATTTTATTAGAAACTTTTAATGATGCACTCTTGAAGGCCAAAACACGCAATTCATGGACTGAAGGTATTATCACGCTTATCCCAAAAGAGGGGACAGATCAATCACAAATTAAAAATTATAGACCAATATCGTTATTAAACACAGATTATAAACTATTTACATTGATAATTGCGGAAAGACTAAAAAAAGTATTAAATTAATATATCCACCCTGACCAGAACAGCTTTCTGTCAAAAAGACAAATAAAAAATAACATGAGAATAATAATTGATGTATTGGAATATTATGAAGCAAACCCAGACAAACAAATGGCATTAATATTCCTGGAGGCACAAAAGGCAAGGGATAAAAAAGGACCATTATGATAAAATTGCTTAACGCATTGTAAGCCGCCCTGAGTCTCCGGAGAAGGGCAGCATATAAATCAAATTTTAAAAAAATAATTCCAGAATGGTTATCCACTATGGAGGCACAAATTTATCCAAACGCTTTAGATATAGGTAAAATGAAAACTTACAAAGATTTGTTAAATAATCAAGGGGAACTAAGAACAAGTCAGGAATTGAAAGAACAGGGTACAGACATTGATTGGTGGCCTTATATGCAAATAAAATCTAGATATAAGACAGATTTGACACAATTTGGATTTCAAAAGGAAACATATGAATTAGATAAAATTCTCCAAGGTACAGAAGACAAATTGATAAAAAAAATTACCGTATATACTCGCATATAAGCCGAGTTTTTCAGCCCGTTTTTCAGCCTGAAAAACGCCCCCTTGGTTTATACCCGGGTCACGGAAAAAAATGACTTTTTCCCTACAACCGTTTTGGCTCCCGGGGTTGCAGGGACACTTGCTAAAACCAAAATGGGGTGGGGGGGTGCGGTGCCCCTCCCCCGTGCCCCTTTTTGGCTTTAGGGGTTGCAGGGAGGTGTAAAATCAGCGCGGTCGGGGATGCGCCCACCCCCCCACCTGCTGCCCATTACATGTGTACACAGACTACCTCCACCGCCAGGCCGGGGACCCTCTTCCCATGCGCACTATTTTTTTCTTTTTTCCGGGGAGCCTCCCCATTTCCTCGGGCGTGGAGGCCCGCTTGCAGCTTGGCTAGCTGGCCGGCTGAGGGGCCGGGAAAAGAGGAGGGGGCCTCCCCGGAGGCGCGCGTGCTCCACCTCAGCTCCGTGCCACCCTGCCGAAGGCTCGCCTGGATCAGGGAGGCAGCGTGAAGAAGCAGCAGCCGCACCATGGCGGGGCTGATCTGAAGCGGCAGCGAGGGAGGAGGGGGAGCACTCTGCCCATCCCTGGTGGAGCTGGGCTGGGCAGGGCTGGTGCTGCGCGTCGTGGGGCTCCTTCCCAGCTGAGCCCGCGCGATCACTCGGGCACCAGAGCCCGGCGCACGGGGTTGGGGAGGGCCGAGCGCTTTTGTACTTTTCCCCTCACTCGCTCGCTCACTTGCCCGCCTCTACCTTTCCCATCCTTCTTCCGGGGCGGCTGGCAAGCTGGAGCACGGCTGCTGCTCCCACGATCAGGGGAGGTCCGGAGGGAGAGGGAGCGCCCATCTTCCGCTGGAGAATGTGTGGGTGCTCCCGAGGCAAGGGAATCAGCGGGGCGGCTGGAGGGCGCGAGGCTGGGGTGGCGCGTAAATGTGCAGGCACTACCTGGAAGGTGGATCTGTCTCCAAAGCGCTGCCAGCGCGAGGGCTTTGGAGACAGATCCACCTTCCAGGGATGGGCTGGAGGAGGGTATGCAGAGCGCTCTCCCTCCTCCCTCGCCTCCGGGGAAGCCTCCTCCTCTTTTCCCAGCCCCTCGGCCGTCTGGCTAGCCAAGCTGCAAGCGCGCCTCCGCGCCTGAGGAAATGGGGAGGTGGGGAGGGCCGGTGCTTTTGCCCCTCACTTGTTTGCTCGCCCTGCGCCCTTCTCTGCTGCTACCTGGAGGGTGGATCTGTCTCCAAAGTGTTCGCGCTGGCAGCGCTTTGGAGACAGATCCACCTTCCAGGTAGCGCGTGCACATTTATGCGCCACCCCAGCCTCGCCTTCTCTGGTTTAATATTGAGCCTAGGCAAACTATTAGAAGCGCGTTATACGGTAAAGAAAGCCGTCAACTCGGATTAAGTGTGTGTGTGTGTGTGTGTGTGTGTGTGTGTGTGTGTGTGTGTGTGCAATTTACAGGTGAACAGATTTAATTCCCGAAACGATCCCAAACGCCAGTTTGCTCAGGGACCAAGTCCTGCCCAGCAGGGTCGCGTGTAAGAGATTGCCGGCTGAATGAGTGGGGTGTGTGTTTTAAACCAGAGAAGGCAAGATCCGCTGGGAAGGTTTACGATGGAACGGGGCGAGGAGGACCTGGAGAGGCTTCTTGACCCTTCCGCCTCCTCCTACTAATGGGGGGCGAAGCGATCTACTAACGGGCGAAGCGATCGGAGTCTTTTGAAGGTTGGGGAGAGCGCTGGCGACTCGTTTGTTTGGGCAGCGGCGGCTCAGGGGGGTTAGAGGAATTGAAGGCATGATGGCCAAGTCAAGGCGAGGCAGCAGGATCTATGATGGCCAAGCCAAGGCGAGGCAGGAGGATCCATCGCCAAGCTAAAACGGACTCTTAAAAGCCTGTTTTCGCTGTGTCCGGAACCTGCCCAGGGAGCAGGCTCCTTTAACCCCGCCCGAGACGCCCAACCTGCTCGCTGGGCAGGAGAGTCCCTTTTAGCTTGGCGATGGATCCTCCTGCCTCGCCCTCTCCAGCTTCTCCTGCGGTGGCCGAGGCTCCTCCTGCCCGGTTTTGGTACCCACAAGCCGCGTATCCCGTTCCCTCCCTCCCGCCCGCCCGCCGGCGGCTCTGAGGCTGCAAGAAGCGTTCCATTCCGAGGGGTTTCTTCGCACCCATGCCTCGAATTGGAACAGTTCAGCCAGGGGAGGGAAGCGGGGAGCCTAGGTGAGGTGGGGGACCCGCGCCCCTCTCCCTCTCCCACCTCGGAAAGGAACGCTTCGGGCAGGCTCGGGGCGACCGGAGCAGCCTTGCCCGCCTGTGGGGGGAAGGAAAGAGGAAGGGGCTGCGGGACGAGGGACGGCGCAGGGAGACTTGGAGAGCAAAAGCTGCTCCCCGGACGCTTCTTCCCGCTTCTGCCACCCCCTCTTTTAAAAGCGAAAATGAGAGAGAGAGAGAGAATCAGAATGAGACAGAGAGAGAAAGAGACAAAGAATGAAAAGGAAAGACAGAATGAAAGAAAGACTGAGAGAAAGAGAAAGAGAGAATCAGAGAGAGAGTGAGAGCATGAGAGACAGAAAGAGAGAGAGAATGAAAGAGAAAAAGAGAGAAAGAATGAGAGAGAAAGGGGGAGAGAGAAAGAATGAGAAACAGTGGGAGTGACAAGATAGGGCAAAAACGTAAAATGTGAGGACCGTCGTAAGTT
>WNWU01013905.1:1939824-2008554 GCA_012654045.1 Ptyas mucosa | reverse complement strand
GGCTTCAGATTGCTCCCTTCCTCACACACACACACACGCACACACACACACACAAAGGTTGGAGAGCTTTTTTGCTCGCTCGCTCGCTCTCCAAGCGCCCCATGCACAGCCCATTTGAGGAAAGGGCATGCATGGCTGGGCGCGTTTGGCTGCAGAAGGAGGCGCAGTGCAATGGGGTTGTTTTGTTCACTGTGGTGGTACTTCGGGAGGGCAGGCGGACGTCTGCAGCTGACAACTATAATGAATATGTCCACCTGCCCTCCTGAAGCACTATGGCGGTGAACAAAACCACCTCATTGCTATTGATGCATAGCTTGTCGGGGCTGAGCTGGGAAGTCACTGCTTGAGCGGGGGGGGGCAGTAAGGTGCTAGCTCCTTCCCCGCAGCCCTGCCATGCTTGCCTGTCTTCCATGTGGGCTTCTGCTTGCTTGCCTTCCCAAGCTGGCCAACGGGACGCCAGGAAGGCAGCATGGAAGGCAGCAAGCATGGCAGGACTGTGGGCCGTGGACTGGTTCAGGGGCGTGGCCAGCCAGCCATTGCTCCCGGTTCGGCAAACTAGCCTCAATCTCTGCTACCTACTCACCCGAGCCAGTCGGAACATTTCACCTCTGATCTTGAACCAAAAAGCCAGTCATAGCTGACAGATTCAAGGATTTTGAAATATGAGAGTATGCTTAGGGATCAAAATGATTTAGTATTAACCATTGATGTTCCCTTGAATCCAGCTCAGTTTAAAGAAGAGATTTAAAAGGATGATTGGATATTTGTGCTGAGAAGGGGTTAATTTGTTTATAGATGGAAAGAGAAAGTAGTAGAAGATAAGAGAAGGAGTTTTGGTAGAAACTAGAAAGTTAAGCTGGTCTGCACAGACTTGTGAATTGTATGCCTTAAATCAAGCTTTGAATTCCTTTGAAGCTTGAGGCAATAATTTAGCTGACTTGGAAGCCAGGATGGTAGCGGCAGAAGGAACTGAATGTTTAATGTTAGGTGAGAAGAATGGTTAGAGAAAGTGTGAGCAGTAAAAGTGGAGGAGGTAAAATGGTAGTACCTGATGAAAGGCAAATGTTGATTTTGGACGTATTATAGTAGTCAGGGTAGTCATTGGGGGACTAAGGTATGATGTGACTTGTTTGTGGAGGCTGTGGAGTGTGACAAATATGTGAAAAATGTATAGTATGTAAAACAGTTAGTAAACAAGTTCTATACATAAAGAAAAGGGAGGGCAACTTTAGCGTGAGACCATTTCAATGCATTCAAGTTGATTGTATTAAACTACCTCAAGTGGGGAGACTTAAATATTTATGGCCACTTGACTGGATGGGTTGAGGCTTATCTAGCCATGAGAACCACTGCAGCAGTAGTCACCAAAATTATATTGGAATAGATTATACAGAGGTATGAAGTAATAAAAGCTTTAGACAACAACCAAGGAACTAATTTTACTGCAAAAGTGCTTCAATCAACATAGAGGCAGTGGGAATGTCATGTTCCGTGGAATGCAAAATCATCTATGCCATGAACCAAATCTTTACCCTTGACCATGCTCAGACTTTGAACCTGCCCACAAAGGGTTACTGGTATTTTACCTTCTGAAATGATGTTTGGATTACCACACTTGGAAAGAATAGGGGAAATTCCACAATATGAAACTAAAGATTTGTCTGTAAAGAACTGTATACTTGGCCTCTTCTTTATCTTGCCTCAGAAACAAAGGACTACTAGCTCAAACCCTACCTCTCGATTTTGCTGTTCATAAGTTCCAGCCAGGTGATTGGGTCCTGATCAAACCTGACCTGAGGAAAAACGTAGCTAAGCCTGGGACAGATCCTACCAAGTCCTGCTGACCTGTTTATGAGGAAGCAGCCCACAGAAAGATGATTGGTCTGTAGACAGATTAATTTCAGTATATGGACCAGCTACCTGGGCAGAAGCTGGAATGTATGGTTATAGAACTCCCATTTATATGTTGAATAGAATTATAAGGTTACAGGCAATGCTTACAATGTGTGGAAAATTTAATCTCACAAACTGTTCTTTGCAAATAGATGATCAAAGACAAGCTTTAGAGGAGATAACTGCCAAAGTGGGGAAGGTTGCACTCATCCCAGTGCAGCCTTGGACTGGGGCAGTTGACTTAAACTGGTTTGGCAGTATCTTCTTTGACTGGTCAAGGATTGTTTCTAGTGTTGCTAACCTTTGGAGGTCTCCTTCTCCCCTTTAATCCAATGCATAGTGTCTTCTATCCCTCCTGATAAACCAGCAAATATCATGGTCCTCCAGACCAGTGGTTACCAATTTGTGGTCTGTGGACCACTGATGGTCCACGAGAAAATTTTGGTAGTCCACAGAAAAACTATTTGTGTTTTTTATATTGCACTAAATCAGGGGACCTCAAGCTATGGCCCGACTTCCGGTTGAACTTCCAGCGCCTTCAGTGCCAGATCCGCAACCTCCGCAGGTCCCTTCCGAGCTCTCCCTGTCAGAGGCTTCACTAGAGGGTGATGAAGCAAAGGGGGGCTGCCTTTCAGATTGAGGGGAGCCGCATCTCCCCTCCCTGACTTGGAAAACCCCTCATCCGAAGACAGCGGCAGTCAAAATGGCTGCCATGAAGCTGGGGAACAGCCAAAATCATAAGTTTGTGCAGGAGTAGAGAAATGCTGAATGGTGTGTCATCTGGGTAAGAAAAGATTTACAGCTGAAGTTGAACCCCCCAAAAAATTTAAGGGGAATACCTTTTAGAACAATTTGCTACAGCGGCCTGCAACTATTGTGGAAAAAAAGCATATTGGAAATTTAAAGAAGTAAATATCTGTTTAAAAAGAAAATTAAGTGGGAAATGGAATCCCCAAAATAAAAGGCATGATATTAAGAAGGCATATTAAGATGCTGGAACTGTAAACCTACTTTTTCTTCAAATAACGGAGCTATAAGATAAACTAAGCAAGAAAAATAAACTGAGTGTGTCAAAATAAAAGTAGAACGGCAGCAGAGTCACAATAAATATTGAAATTAGGGGAAATAACGATGTATATTTACTTTCTAACCACTGGAGACTAGAATATTAAAAAAAGAATTGGTGTTTGGACCCCTAAATACTATTGAATATACAGAAATGACTTGAGGAGTGGAGGATTCCTGAAGTAACTAACTGATCTGATTGTACATTGATGAGACATTTAAACTTGATTTGGCGGTCTGGTTTCTGAACGGATGATTGAGGAGACCTAAATGAAATGGAGTTAATGACTCAAAATAACAAAGACATTAAGGACCTTATCCTGGAACTGCACAAAGACATGGTGGAAAGATTGGATCGTATAGATAGAAGTCTGGAAAATTGTATACAAGAGATGAAGAGCAAAAATCAGGACAAGAAGGAAAAAATGGAATTATCAACTGGAATAGAAGGGGAATTAGAACTGAGAAAATGGGAGATAACAAGGAGGAGACATTATTAAAATTAATAAGAACTGAGGAATTAAAATGGGGAAAACACTTTAAAAGATTTTAAAAAGAAATGGGAGGAACAAGAAGAGGAAATGATAGGATTTAGAACAGAAAGCTCTTAAACAGTGGGGAAAGACAGGGCAAGGAGGAAAAATTAAATTATGGATTCAGAATATAAACCTCGAAGTAGATGGAATGAAAGACTTAAGAGGAAAACAGGGAAGACAAGTTTTTAAAAAAGATAGGATTAAAAGAAGGGATGTGGATAAGAGATAATGGTTAAGGGGAGAAAGAGTTATAGATATGTCATGATTATATGGTAATTGTATTAATATTAGAATGATATGGTTGAATGATGCATTAAAAGTGTATAAAATATCACTATTATGTAGGTAAAGAGAAAGATTTATGTGTATTAAATAAAATTTAAAATATATAGAACGGAAGATTTAGAGAATGGGAATATGAATGGCAAAACAAAGTATCATGTCCTTGAATATAATAATATGGAAGGGGGGGAAAGAAAAATATTACTGGAAGTTTAGAATGGAAAGGTGTAAAGCAATGTATCACAAAGTCAAATAAGTTAGGAAAAGAAATATGAAAAATAGACACAAAGAATGAAAATAGTGGTAAGCTTGAAATGTGAGGATGTAAGAAACTGATATTTAGATGGTATGCTGTTTGATTAATGAAGTGAAGTTAGTATTAAAAGAATAATATTGCAGTTGCATTGATATATGTGATTAGAATGATGATGTGTATAAAAATAACATGAAGATTAATCAATATAATGATAGTATAACTATGATGATTATTATTAACAATGTATGTTTAAGCAATTAAGTCTGTTTCTTTGATTTTTGAATGCAATTTAAAGAAGCTGTATGGTTATAGTTGAAAGAGTTATTAATTGGAAAATACACCATATTCTATAGGTATTGGGAATATTATATACAGCAATGAAAAGAGAGGGAAATGGAGCGGAGTGGAAGGGAGTAGGAGAAGAGGGGAGAAAGAGTAAGGGTAGAGAGGGGAAAGGAGAGAGAGGAGTAGAGGGGAGGAGAAGAGTAGAAAGGGAGGGAGATAGAAGTGGAGAAGAAGAGAGGGGAAATAGAGAGGGGACAGGAAAAGGAGGAAGGAGAAAGGGAAGTAGAGAGAAGGAGAGGAGAAAGAAGGAGGGAAGTAGAGAGAAGGAGAGGGGAGTAGAGAAGAGAGGGAGGAGAAAGAAGAGGAAAGGAGAGGGATTGTTGTAAAAATGGGTGAAATATGGTGTACAGGAGAAAAGAAAACAGACGGGCAATTTTGTATTTTTTTTCTCTTGAGGGTTATACTATTGAAACTATAATGGAAAATAATACGGCTGCTAAAGCACATCGGTTTAGATGTTATTGCATACTAGTAAATATTTATATGAAAATTAAAATTTTGTGTAAAAGGTAGGAGTAAATAATATGGAATAAGTAAAATGGAATGTAATAATTAGGAATATGTTTATATGTATTGAAATGTATGATACCCAAACATCATGCCATTCACACAATGATATGTATAAATTTTTAAAAAATAATAAAAAACTTGATTTAAAAAAAAAGCTATGGCCCCTGGGCCGGATACATGCAATGAATGTTTGTGTTGCTGCAGAGAGTCTTTTTTTGTGGGTTGGAGGGGGACAGAAATTCTGACTTGGCTGCTTCAGACTCCTGGTGCAGAGCTTTGGGCAAAGGCTGGAGGGAAATGCTGCTGATGGCAGAGAGCCAGAGGGCCTTGTTTCAGTGGGACTGCATCATGGCCTGGAACTGGCTGACCATCTCAGCCCGTTGAGCTTCCAGGTGCTGCTACCTGGCCTTGCACTTCCACAGGTCTTCCCTCTACTTGGAAATCCTAAACTCGTAGTCCTCAGTGAGGTGCTTCTACTGAGCCGCCTTCTTGGTCAGATCCAATTTGAACTGAGCTGTTTTGCCAACTCTTTCTTGTGGTAGCTTGCTTATCTTCAACAACTGCTTCCTATTGGGGCCCTAAGGAGCCCAGGTGGGGAGGCCAGGAGTGGCTGGGAGGGGAGGGACGAGTAGAGGCTGGCAAGGCACCCCTCAATGTGAGTGACATCGAGTTGGCCATGCCCACCTAGTCACACCCACCCAGCCGCTCATAAAGCAGATCATATTAGTGGTCCACAGGATTTAAAATTATGAATTTAGTGGTCTCTGAGGTCTGAAAGGTCGGTGACCCCTGCTCCAGACCATCCCCATTAAATATACACCCCTAGTCCACCATTGACAGAACGCATCCTGTCCTAAAAGAAAAAGGAGGAATGAAGGGACTAATAATAGTAGAATAGGTAGAATTACTGGGACATAATAATAACTTGCTATTTTGCTTCTGTAAGAATTGCTTTGTTCCTGTAAGAATTAGAATTGCCTCTGCCATTTGCTTCTACCAATGATCTGTTATCTTGTTTTGTGTACAACTCAGTGCCTGGTGTCATGGCCTGGCAGGGTTACATCGGGCAAATACCTATGTTGCTAAGCAGTCAGCCCCCCTGTTCCTTGCTGCACGGCCAATGCAGGGCTACAAGGAAGGCATGGGGCAGGGGGGCAGAATTGGGAACGAAGCTGATAAAGTAGGAAATGCGGGTCCAGCTAGATGACCACTGAAGGACCCTCTTTAATGGTAATAATGATGATGATTAATGTGGGATTTTCTAGATGAACACTGGACATCTTTCTACTCTTTTCTATTCATTTCCAAATGTATCCAGTGTAAAAATACAAAAGCCAGCCAAACTCCTCTGTATAAGCAACATTCTGTAAGGGGGGATTCCCTCGCTGTCAGAAAGATCCATATCTTGGGTGACATACTGTTTGAAAGTTACAAATGTCAAGGATATCAAAATGAGACAGTGAGTCTCTATTACCAAAGATAATTTTCAGAAAAGTTATATTTGTTTGGCAAGACATGTAAGGACCTCTAATCAGGAAGATATCATTTCATGTAACAAATGTTTTTAGTAATTAGAACCGCTGTGTTAGCACTTTCCTTTGTTTGAAACTGTATAAAGACCAGGGTCCCCGACCCATAATTTTGTTCAGACTTCCAGGTATGAATCGGACTCTGAATCTATTATTGCAATAATAAAATCTGATTCTGTTTGCCCTTTGGGATGACTCTCAATCTCTTCATTCCATAACACTGATGTCTCTGAAGATATAAAAGGATGCCATATCTTCCCCAAGGTGTGGCTGTTCACTGCATGTTCTTTGTCTGTATGTTGTGGTATGGTTTACCCAGCTTTTCTTTGTACAAATAAAAGCTGATTTTTTTCCCAAGCCTCTTCTTGGGTCTCTCTCTCTTCTGGTGACTCAAGTACATTTTGGGACCTTATAATATGATCATGATTTTATATTTATATATTGTATACATTTCAGGAATGCTTGAGACTCTTCAGCTATAAATTATCATCTTGTCATCCACCCATTGTCTCAAAGAAAGATTTCTCAATATATCTATATATGTATACTTGTTGAAGAAATTGAATACACTTTTGGCCACTTTGACAATACTTACTACAGCTAAAATGGTTATGCCAAAAATGCCCCCAAAATGTAAGGAATTATTTCACATCTACAGAAATATACAACATTGTTTAAAGACTCCACTGGTCACTTCAGCAATTTTTTTTAAAATCAATGTTTTATAAACCAATGAGAATATAAGATTCCAGAGCAGTGTTACATCACAGGAATTCAGTCAAGTTTGAAATGTTTAGCATATGCGTAGGACGGCAGATTGCTGCTTCCCCCGAATCGTGTGAAAAGACCCCGGTAATGCGAAGAATTTATATCGATTCAGAGAAGGACGTCCTACTTCCGAAATCTTCCAAATATTGTGCAATCCCAAGGCTACAAAACTTGTCTCCCTTTCCCTTCTAAAGGTGGGGGGGCGAGCCGCGAGGGACGGCGAAGAGGAAAAATCGGAGTGCCCCTATTAATAGTTTCGTTCTCCCATTGGCTTAAAGGGAGCACGAAAAAAAATTGGTCTGTACCACGTGGGTTACTATGTGAAAATTCCAAGATGGCGCGTTCCGTCATGAGCTGACTCCGTTGGTGGCGCGCGCACCGTAGCGGTAGCGCCGAGGGCTCTTCTAGTCCTCTTCCACCCCAACGGCAACTTCGGTGGGGTCATTCGTTCCTGATTCTTGTTTTTTTTCTTCTGTTTTCAAACACAGGTCAGTATCTGGCGGACAGGCTTCCTGGAATATCGCGGTATGCCAGTTATTGCCCAATCGTTACGGCACCTTTCCTTTAAACCACGGGGAGAGGTTGCGTCTGAAGGGTCTCTTTCTGCGCCTTTAGGGCAGGGAATGGATCCCCTCGGAGACATCTGGGAAGGATTGGAGCAGGGGGAGGGGAACAGAATATTCAGGGCCATGGGGTGACTGACGCTTTAGACACTAATCGAGGCCTCGTTCGAAGGCTGGCGGGTGGTTTTGAGCCATCATCCGAGTCGTCCCTATTTCGGACATCGGTTCCGTGGGGGCCGTTGAAACCAGGGTGGGGTTGGGCTTTTTTAGCAGCCCGTGTCTAACGAAGGGTGGAAGGCGGGACTTAGAGCCTTGATCGACACTGGTCCCATCTTGTCCCCCTCTCCCCTCCCTTTGCCGTGAGTGGCGGGTGTCACCTCGGAAGCTTGTGCTTCAAGCGCCGTCTGTTTATTTGCATTTTTTATGAATGATGCGGGTGGATCCAAGAACCGCACCCGTCTAGCGCTCCAAGAACCCCATTCCGTCCTGCTTAACCGGGGCTGAATGAGCCACGGCTGGACGGGTGAGTGCGAGGTGGGCATGGAAACGCCCCCTGGGGTGAGGCTGGGCGGTGTTCCTCCCAACAAGCCCGGCGGCAAAGGCGAAGCTGGTGGAGGAAGAAAAGGCCGAGACGCTAGGAAGGGCATTCCGCCGGCTGGCCGGCCGGGAAGAGGTCTTCAGTTTTTCAGTCCCCAACTTACTGGAGGATAGCTCCTAAATCTATCTCGCATCTTCTCGTAGAACGGAAATTTTGGGATTAACCGTTTTCATTTATATATAGTATTGCCACACTAGTAAGATTAAAAAGTGATATTGCCAAGGAGTGGAGGGGGACCACATTAAATCTACCGGAGCGAGGACAGCAGTTGCAAAGAAAAATGTGTACCTTTTTACACAGTAAGACTTAGGATCGCATTAAATGTTTGCTTCATTCACTCAGATGCATAATTGTATTATTGGAAATACGTGAGAGAATATTGGACTGGAAAGGTTGAAATCTCCATGCGGGGGCTCATTTGCCTAATCCCTGTATGTTGGCAAAAATTTACCCATTGAAAGAATGGGGGAGTTAGATTTTTGGAGAAAGGGTGAGATAACACTTTAATCGTTTTCATAATAATCTATTATATATAATGGCCTCTATGAAGGTATTGTTGTTACAGTTGATAGCCAGCTTATTGTGCTACTTGCAGTATTTTTCTATACTATGTGGCAAACACATCTAAAACGGGTGTTGGCAACCCGTGGTTCCGGAGCCTCTTTGGGTCCTCTGTTGCGGCTCCTTGTCCCATCACTGCCTGCCCCTTGCCCTCCCCTCCTAGTCACTCCTCGTCTGGCCTGAGAAGGTAAGGGCAATGGCAGGGGGTGGAGAAGCACCCGGGGCTGATTCTCTGGCGCCTCATTCTTGCTGGAGCTGCTTCTGGGTCTTGTTGGTGCTGGGCGTGCCTCGGTCACTTGAGGAGATGCGCAACTTGCTCTCTGCCCCGAGACACTGGCTCGACCGGGCTGCCTGCCCTGTGCACGCCTTTGCTGCGCTTTGGCTGAGCCCGCTGGCTCACTTGAGCCACGGCTTTAAGAAGCCCACGGCAGCGGGAAAAGGCTGGTCCTGCCAAACCTCGAATGCTTGCCCACCCCCAGGGTCAGAAAAGCCGAGGCTGGGCCAAGCCGGCAAGCTCTCCTTGGGGCTCCTTTTCTTTCTTCTTTTTGGAAATCTGGGCTGGCGAAGGAACGAGTGCGAACCGCAGAGGAGGCTTCCCTTTGGGCGCCCCTCCTCCTCACAACCCCCTGGCTGACTGTGGTGGGGCCGGGAGGGTGCACACGAGCAGGGAGACCCTCCTCAAGTGAGCACCTGCCCGCCCCATACACACCTTTGCTGCGTTTTGGCTGAGCCCCCGGCTAGCGAAGAGCCCCAATGAGAGCTCACTGGGCTTTCCGAGAGAGTGAGAAGAAACATAGGCACAGACACACAGAGAGAGATACAGAGATATACATACCCACCCACCCACCCACACACACACACACGAGAGATACAGAGATACAGAAAGGAGAGGGGGAGAATCATAGAGGGAAAGAGAAGGGGAGAGAAATACAGAGAGAGATGGAGGGGGGAGAGTGGGAGAGAGACATACAGAGAAGTGGGATAGAGGAGAAGATAGGGAGAGGAGGAGAGAGATATAGAGAGGTGGGAGATAGAGACATAGATACAGGGGGAGAAAGAGAGAGAGAGAGAAGGGTTTTGTGGTTCCTGGTTCTCTGCGCTAATGACCGGCTGGGTAGGTGTGGCTAGGGGGGTCATGTGACTGGGAGTAAGTGACATAGAGTTGGCCCCACCTGCCCATGTTTTGTGGCTCCCGGTATTTTTTTTTCTATGGGAAACGGGTCCAAATGGCTCTTTGAGTGTTTAAGGTTGCAGGCCCCTGATTTTAAATAATCTGATATTTGAGAGCATACTATAACAAACTCCTTTGACAGCAATAGTGCTAGGAGGTTATTTGCAACTTAACAGGACTCACATATAGATCTTAGCTATAGTGATATCTTTCTGTTTTCTTGTCCAGTACAGGTAATTCTTGACTTACAACAGGACGTTTAGTGACCTTTCAAAGTAACAAGAACACTGAAAAAAGTGACTTATTTTTCACATGACCGTTGCAGCATCCCCATGGTCAAGTAATCAAAATTCAGACTCATATGTATGATGGTTGCAGTATCCTCAGGTCATGTGATCATCTTTTGCAATCTTCTAACAAGCAAAGTCAATGGGGAAAATGTTTTACTAACTTAACAGCTGCAATGATTCATGTAACAACTGGCAAGAAAGGTCATGAAATGGGCAAAATTAATTTAACAAATGTTCTTATTTAGCAACAGAAATTTTGGGCTGAATTTTTGTAAGTTGAGGACTACCTGAATTTTTTACTAGCTATATCTGTGATAGTGTGAATCCTTCACGTACATGTTCCAACTGATACTTCTGAATTTGGAGGACCTTGAAACGGGTGAAATGCTCCTGGTTCGGACCAGATTGCCTGATCTCATAGTGATGGAAGCGGGTGGTTCGGAGAACCGGTAGCAAAAATCCCTGCCCCCCCTCCCCGTCCAGCTGAGCCACACAATCATCGGAGGCTTTTTTTTTACTTTTAAAAGCATTTTTTCTACAACCTCTTCGGCTGAAAAAATGCTTTTAAAAGTAAAAAAAAAAGCCTCTGATGATTGCGCGGCTCAGCTGGGATCATCAAAGGCTTTTAAAAGAAAAAAAGGTTTTTTTTTCTTTTAAATATCTCTGATGATCCAAGCTGAGTTGCCTGATCGTCAGAGGCATTTAAAAGAAAAAAAGTCTCTGCTGATCAGGCAACTCAGCTGGGATCATCAGCTCTTTGCCAAAGAGGTTGTAGAAAAAATGGGTTTAAAAGTTAAAAAAAAATGGCCATGCCCACCCAGTCACATTAACCCCCCCCCGCCCCCCTCCACAGAACCGGTAGTAACAAATTTTAGATTTCACCACTGCCTTGAAAGCATTACTGGAACTACCTCTTGGGCATAGAGTTTGTTGCCTGTTACATAGCAGCAGGTAAGGTAAAACATTCTGATGTAATATAAGACAATTTTGTATGTATTAATATATCTTTATATATTCCCATGCTCTTTTTCTCTTTGACAAATGCGGAAATAATTGCATTCCTTCTGCTGTTTTCTTGAATCAGTGCAATTATTAGAAATGATAATTCGTTTAAACTTATTGCTGATACAAATAGGTATATCTGTCTGCATGTGTTATATGCATGAATGTTTATGGAACACTGAGGTACAAGCAAGTTTAGCATTAAACATAAAAATGATAGTGATATGTTTGTTAATGGTAACATTTGCCAATGATATTTTTGTATATGGTACACTTTCCACTTGAAAATTTAACAAACTACTATGTATTTCTATTACCTGTTTTTATTCTCTACTCTGAATTTTGTTCTTGGCTGCAAAAACTCATGCCACAGTAGTTTGGATACTGCTCAGGATATTGAATGGTTTTCTGTTTTGCCAAATCAATTTCATTAGGTTCTTTTGTGTTTAAAGATGTCCTACTTGCATTTAGAATTTCTTTGAACTTTTATCCTTTCAGTGATTTTACCCAGATGTTTTTCACAACTTCACATTACCTTTTTCTTATATATAGGTGTCTTAATTCTTCTCTTCCTTCAAGTTTCCCCCACAGTTCACCTTCCATGTAGTCTGTGGCATGCCTAAAGAGGATAAGATATTGGAAGATTAAAAGCAATGAAAAACTAAGCCAGCTTTTTGAAAAAATGATTTTGTTGTGGGAAATAAATTATATAAAATTCATAGCATTCTTGGCAATTTTAGCATTGCAGCTGCAGTGTAGTCCATATTCAGTGCTCTGTGCATCTAATGAGAGGAAATAAAAAATGTAAATAATTGGAAATAAGCATGTATTTAAAAAGTGTACTTTTGTGCAAATCACTGTTGGTTTCCTTAGAAGAATTGCATTATTGCCCTTGGATTTGAGAGTGGTACTATTTAGTTGTTTTATATATAGCAATTTTAGGGATTTGATACCATACATACTTTAACACAAGTCTCCCTGTTAAAGAAATTGTAATAGTAAACACTGCACTATTTTACTTATAATTAAAAAAAACATTAGGCTGTATTGCATCCATTTTCACTTTTTCAAAATCCAAACTAACAATTCCTAAGAAAATATTTTTTTCAACTTTCAGATTTCTAATCTTACTCCTTTATAACTACAATTATAGTTTAATATCTGAATTATCATTTGTTTTCCTTCATGATTTATAGGCCCTGGCTTCCTTTTTATTTACCTTGGATAGTAAAGTCTTTGAATAAACCAGAAATGTGTGATTAAAAAAAAATTAAACATGTTTAGATACTTCTGAAAGCAGGTGGAAGATACAGAAATTAAGGCAAGCAGATTAAATTGTTAAAATTGTGATAGAAATCTTAGTATAAATTTAATGATAAATTATTTATTTATATGAACAACTTGAAGTTGATAGGTATTGGTTTGATTCAGGGAAGCTGTTCCTTCTATTGTCTGGCCTGGGCTAGAGTCTTAAGTTACAGTGGCCTCAGAGAAAGTCACTTACACGTATCTCACCACTTCCATGGTTATGTGTAGTAATTTGGGTGCTTGGCAACCAGCTGTTGCTGGTCTTGGATTCAAATGGGGGTGGTTATGTGATGATTCACTTTATGACCACACAAACTTAATAGCGGAAATTCCAGTTGCAATTATGGTCATAAATCAAGGACTACTTGTAGAACAAAGTAGATTATTGTATTTCAATTGCTTTTCAGATGTATATTTTTAAAATTAAAATTGAGAGGATGCTTTTGATGTACCAGTCTAATAAAATTAATAGTAGCGCACAACGGTTTTGAGTTTCTTGGATTGTCAATTTGAAAATTCCTGAATCCCGTGTCCTTGTTAGTTTACTGGTCTCCCACCTTTCATTATTTTTATGTATAACTCAAAACAAGGAATATACCTAATATTCTTTCTTCCTCCTGTTTCCCCAGAACAACAACCCTGTGAGATGAATTTGGCCCAAAATCACCTAGCCAGCTTTCATGGGTATATGTTCTTAACAAAAGGTGGTCCTGAAGATAATCTTGCCCTCTGCCACATGTAAGCAACCCTTTCCCTCCTTCTTTTGAAAAGAGGAGAAAACAGAAAACCAAGATACTTTTTTTCTATAAGCTATAGAGAGAAGGGGAGGAGAAAGAAAGGGAAAAGAATCCAATAGGGAAAGAAAAGTTATTTCTAACAATTTTAGAAATTTTTGTTTCTAAAAGGGATATAAAAAGATACCCAAGGAATTGAGAATGCCAATCAGCAGCGTTCAAACTCTAATCAAGAAGTGGAAAATGAGGGGTTCTATTGAAACCAAACCATGGTCAGGTAGACCAACTAAACTTTCAGCCACAACTGCCAGGAAAATTGTTCGGGATGCAAAGAAAAACCCACAAATAACTTCAGGTGAAATACAGGACTCTCTGAAAACATGCGGTATGGCTGTTTGCAAGATGCACAATAAGGAGGTACTTGAAGAAAGATGGGCTGCATGGTCGAGTCGCCAGAAGAAAGCCGTTATGACGCAAATGCCACAAAGTATCCCGCTTACAATACGCCAAACAGCACAAAGACAAGCCTCAAACCTTCTGGCGCAAAGTCATTTGGAGTGATGAGACCAAAATCGAGTTTTCAGCCACAATCATAAATACTACATTTGGAAAGGAGTCAACAAGGCCTATGATGAAAAGTACACCACTCCTACTGTGAAACATGGAGCTGGATTGCTGATGTTTTGGGGATGTGTGAGCTACAAAGGCACAGGAAATTTGGTCAGAATTGATGGCACAATGAATGCAGTATGTTATCAAAAGATACTGGAGGACAATTTGCATTCAAAAGCCCAGAAGCTGCACATGGAACATACTTGGACATTCCAACATGGCAATGATCCTAAACACAAGGCCAAGTCAACCTGTTATCGGCTACAGCAGAATATAGTAAAGTTCTGGAGTGGCCATCTCAGTCTCCTGACCTCAATATCATTGAGCCATTCTGAGGAGATCTCAAACGTGCAGTTCATGCAAGACAGCCCAAGAATTTACAGAACCTGGAGACTTTTTGCCAGGAAGAATGGGCAGCTTTACCATCTGAGAAGATAAAGAGCTTCATCCACACATACCACAAAAGACTTCAAGCTGTCATTGATGTTAAAGGGGGCAATACACCATATTAAGAACTGGGATATGTAAACTTGTGATCAGTATCATTTGGGTAGTTTCTGTTGTCATTATGATTGAAAAAGAGTAAACACAGTTGATTGATAATAAATGGCTTCAGACAAACACTAACCATGAGTGAAAGAAAAGTTTTTGTGTTATCATTCATATTCTCTGAAAAGTGGCCAAGAAATCATAAATTCTGCCATGGTATGTAAACTTATGAACACAACTGTATGTTATTTTAATTTAGACGGCAGTAATATAAAAATATACCAAATACATGAAACTGGGAAAAGTAGATCTGAGTGAGGGCGAAGGCTCATTTTCCGAGCTTGTGGGTTGGTTTCCAAAAACCTGGGGGACTTTCAGATTCGAGTTTTCCCAGATGTGTCAATATGACATCTCTAATAAAATGTGACTTTGAGGAAAATGCCTGCCTTGAAGTTTTATTGGGGTGTTACTTGGAACTCTGACATAGTATTTATTATTTCATCCATAATATTGGTGTAATTATTTATTCTTTTCATCATTTCCCATTACCATCCTGTAAATGAGCGAGTTAAGGTCCACCATCCGCAGCTCCAAATAAATCATCCTTTTTTCTTCTATTTAACAAATATCTGGGGTGCCAGTAACCTCCATTACTGGCACCAACTTGGCAAGGTAACACCACCCGACTCTCCTCATGTTCATATATTGGAAACATTTGTTTTCACAACAGTAATAAATATTATTTCCAGCACTAGGCATTATTAACACCATTGTGCCTTTATGATCCTGCATCATGGTATTATTCACCATTTCCAAAGCATAGAACCATTGATATTGCGGATCATCACTAGTCCAATTCTTATAGGCCTTATACAGAGAATCATTTTTAAACATGTGGAATGAGCTTCTGATGCCGCTATTTATATTAGTTCTATTATATGATTCAGGAGTCATGGTAACATTGACCAAAGTTCCACATCAGCCACCTCCAGTAGTTAAATTTCCTTGGATACACCAGTCAGGAACATATAGGCTTCCTGCTATTTCTTGTATCCATATTTGCTCTTAACAGTTTCTCCCTTACAATAAAATTTCCATAATGAATGTTTGAAGTATTCATTAGTATCTATGAGACATTAAAAGGAACTGCTACCATTGGAATCTTCATAGTTTTCTCACTCAAATGAGAGCATATCTAACAACTAGAAAACCCTGATTTTCTAGCATAAAGATATTTCAAAGCCAACCAGGCATTAGTTGGTCTGGTGTCCATAACTTTCATATCTACATCATAAAAGGATTCTTTGTCCTCCATGACAGATATGGTAGTACTAGATATGGTAGAAGGAGCAGGAATGCCTTGCAAAGCGTTCTTTATTTATTGCCACCTCCTTAATCCAAACGCATATCTTCACCTGCTGTTTCAATTTGGTACTGGAAATAACAATCACTTCATCCCATGCACACAATCTAGTACCAGTATATATTAATATATACTGAGAGGGCCATGTATACTGAAGTGGCCACTGTTTTCTTAACTGATTAACTAATTGTTAATTAAAACCTTGAGAAATTACTACTTTACCTTTAATTTCTGAGCTGCACTCACATTGTGTTTGGGAATCTGTTTGAAGTCCCAGGATTGTGCTGAAAAGTATACACAATAACAATAGTAATATTTTCATCTTCACAATTTTCTAAGCAAGGAATATTACAATAACTATGGTAAGGGACACAGTCAGTGCAATGATAACAACAACAATCAGTAATACAATTGCAATTATAATTATTTCAGGGAGCTTTTCACAAGCCAATGAGCTCCATTTTCCAAATCTTTTTGAATAACTTTTCATGTACTGTTTTTAGAAGGTCTCATCCTCCCTTCAGGTTTGGAAATGACTTCACACAGACACATACCATTAAACAACATTTCCAGACCTGTGGCAGTTGTCCCTTGTGGCTTGTTTTTCAAGCAGTGGGAAAACTCAAGGTGTGTGATTCCAATTAAAAATGTGATTGCTGGCCCTAACCACTGCCTACCTGTTTCCCACAGCTTTAACCTCAAGATGAGAAGCTCACTTAAATCTCTGGCTGGCCAAACATGTCACAATTTTGTTTTGTTTTGAGCTGCAGCTGCCCAATTGGGTTATACACAAGTAAATGATTTCTCCCCTCAATCCCATTCAATTCTGCATGCAATTATATCAAATAATTTTGAACAGAAATCATATCAAATTGTCAAGTCAAATTATCTGAGTCTTCCCATTTAGACCGGCTTTACTCTTTTTTAATTACCTGCTAAACCCCAGGTAGAAAGAACAATAAACCTTTTCTTCTTTACTCTTAGTCCTGGTTTTACTGGTATACTTCCAGAACTTCAACATTGTGCCCCATGTCTGGTGAATGTTCAGAGAGGATCCCATCCTCCCCCCACGAGAAGATCCCATTTTCTCACCATGGCACATTTTACCCGCCCTTTTTCCCATGCTAGAGACCACTACCTTTCCAACGTTTAACCAAACTACCTGCTTCGCCCTTTGGACTCGGCACCCACTTTGTACTCCAAGTATGTCCCACACGTCCCGTCAACCTGATCTCAAAATAACCCAGAACCTAACCCAACCGCCATGTGAAGTATTAGTGCCTCTTTACAAAACCTTAGTAAGAACACACCTGGAATACTGCAACCAATTTTGGTCACCTTGCTGCAAAAAAGATGTTGAGACCTTGGAAAAAGTTCAGAGGAGCAACTAAGATGATCAAAGGCCTGGAGACAAAAACATATGAAGATCGGATGTAGGATTTGGGTTTGGCTAGTATAAAGAAAAGAATTAGGGATGACATGATAGCAGCATTCAGTATTTGAGGGGCTGCCACAAAGAAGAGGGGGTCAAATTATTCTACAAAGCACTAGAGGGCAGGACAAGAAACAATGATTGGAAACTAATCAAATAGAGAAGCAACCTGGAATTAAGGAGAAGCTTTCTAATAGTGAAGACAATTAACCAGTGAAACAGTTTGCCTTCAGAAATTGTGGGCGCTCCATCACTGGAGGTTTTTAAGAAGAGACTGGACAGTCACTTGTCTGACATAATATAGGTTCTCCTGCTTAAGTCGGGCACTGGACTTGAAAACCTCCAAAGTCCCTTCCAGCTCTTATGCTATCAAGCAATGATTTGAGTCTTTTTTTTTAATTGAAAAGGCAGTGCCATGTCAGGATAACAATGCAAATAAAGCACAACCAGAGAGAGATCAGTGATAAATAACATGCATACTAATAACTATAACTGTACTATGTTAACAGTAATTGCAACAATACACCACCACCAACAAAAAGGAAATAAAAGAAAACGTCAACTAAGTTTCTACTTACATTAGCTTATTTACAACTTTTTCTATATTATATCCATAGTTTTAATACATCTTTGTTGTACTGACATTCATAAACTTCCCTCTCTTTTCTACCTCTTGCCTCTATCCATTCGTAAAATTTATTCCATGTCCTGTAATATTTCGAATCTTCTTTATCTTTAATTTTTAAAGTTAATCTGTCCATTCTCCCTCCAGGTGGAGACAGCATCAAGGAATGGGTTGTTCTTGTCTGTTGAGTTGAAAGACTGAATCTGTCAAAGTGTTAAGCTCCGCCTCTGTTGCTAGGGCTTTCCCACTTTTGATTCAGTCCTTCAGATTGGACAAACGTGTCGAAGACTTTCTCCAGATCCTTTCCTGGATGCTTTCTTGCCATCTAGCTGTGGATTTGAATTTATTCTTGTGTATTAGACTTGTGAGTTAGACTTCAATCAGACCATTTCATCTGTGGATTCCCAATGGAGTGAACTTCGGCTCCACTGTTGGAAGGGCTTCCTGCGGCCATGAGGTGACAGGTCAGTCACCTTCCACTGTACGTCAGTCAGTGCCACCTTCTGTTGAGCTGCAGGCACTCCAGAAGGCAGTGGAGTGTTAGCGCTCCCTCATCGGCTGCAGGGAAAGCTGGATTGTGGAGCTCAGTGGTCCCAACCACCGTGGGTGGAGTTTTCTTTCTCCCTCAGCCTGCCATTCTAAAACTGGTGATGCTGACAGATTGCAATGCAGGCAACTGTTACCAGAAGGAGCTCCAGATCAACTATCTGTCAGGAGCATCCCTCCTAATGCTGAACTCTGGGGAATCACTGATGACAAGCCTTCTTCTTCCAAGACCAAAAAGAAGGCCTGACAAAATTCCAGACTGCCTTCTTCTGCCATGGTTCAGGCCACATATATACGCCCTGAACCAAAAAGGGAATTCTCATTACCTGATAATTTTCATGATATTGTGGCAACAGCTATTTCTGAAGGCATTTCTCGCAGTTTTTGTCTGCCCCGTGGAGCATATTCTGATGCCTCAGTATATTCTGACATTGACTCTTCACCTGATCAGGAGGCTGTCTCTCCCATTCACGGACTGGCCTCTCATGCTCCTTCCCAGGACACACAGCAATCTCTCTCTGGGGAAGTTGAGCAGAGAGAATTGGATTTTTCTGATGACGAAGGGCTGTTGCCTGAGCAGCCCGCATTTATGGGACTATTTTCACCTGCATTGTTTAAGTCCTGCTATTTAAGGCTATCAAAGTCTCACCTGGAGTCCCCGTCTCAAGGAGCAGATGCCCCAGCACCTCAGGACAAGACTGATCCTCTCTTTTTGGTGCCGGGCAAGGCAGTTGAGGTCATCCCCTCACCTTGTTTGTGGACGTTGTCCAGCAACAGTGGGTGTCTCCTGGGGTGGCCCCTATGCCGTCCACATCTGAAAAGCATTATTTCAATGTTGGCCCTCAGTTGGCAAAAGTGTTCTACATAACATCTGTGGACACACCAGCGGCTGCCTTGTTGTCGTCCTCCAACATTCCGGGGGAACCAGAGGATGGGCTCCAGCCCGATGATAGACGGGCAGACCATTCACTGCAGAGGTCTCATCAAGGGGATGCCTGGGCCATCCACTCACCTACGTCCACGTCATTTTTATGTGGGGCTGCAAATTTGTGTCCTCCTGTTCTCCATTGCTACCCTACGTGGGACCTTTCGCTGGTATTGAACTCGCTAACGGGTCCGCCGTACGAACCTCTTCGATCGACGAGTCTACGCCTGCTATCGTGTAAAGTCTCCTTCTTAGTCGCCATAACTTCTGTGCGGCGAATTTCAGAGATCACAGCTCTTTCCACTCGCCCGGACCTCTGTGTATTCCATTCGGACTGAGTGGTTCTCAGATTGGATCCGACTTTTGTGCCTAAAGTCAACATGACCTTTCACTGACTGCAGGAACTAATCCTGCCTGACTTCTGCCCGCATCCCGTTCATTCCCGGGAGCGCAAGTGGCACATGTTGGATGTTCGGCGGGCGCTTCGAGTATATTTGAAACGGACCTCTTCGATTCGTCACACGGAAGCCTTATTTGTCTCCTTTTTGCCTGCTTCCCTAGGGTCTAAGGTGTCCTCCTCCACTATTGGGCGCTGGATTCGGCAAACTATTGCTTCAGCTTACGACCTTCGCTCATTGCCCAGGCCTCCTCGGGTGATGGCGCATTCGACCCGCAGTGTGGCGACGTCGGCAGCTTGGGCCACTCAGGCCTCCTTACTGGAAATCTGCAAGGCGGCTACTTGGTCTTCACCATCACCGTTTATTCAACATTACAAACTGGACAAGTTAGCGTCGGCGGACGCCACATTCGGTCGTCGAGTGCTACAGAGGTTCCTACCGGAGGAGGGTTCTACGGATCAGACTGGTCCCCCCCCGTATTTAGGGACTGTGAACTTGGGTATGTCCCATGCTGGCTGCTGTCTCCACCATTATGGAGAAGGGGCGTTGGTCCTACCTGAGACGCACCTTCTCGTTGGGTGGAGACAGCAGCCAGACCCTTCCTTCTCCAGTCTGATAATGGCTGCTTTCTCTGTGTTACTTACCTTTCTCCTCTTCTCCCACACGCTGAGTCTGTCTTTTTCGTCCTTCGCCAAAAGCTGGATCTGCCCGGCAACATAGGCGGGACTTAAGATCTATGTCAGACTCAGTCCTTCAATCTGAATGGCTGGAACAACCCATGCTGGCTGCTGTCTCCACCCAACGAGAAGGTGCGTCTCAGGTAGGACCAATGCCCCTTTTTTAAAAGAGCCACTCTCATCTGGCTGCGCCATCTTCATGAGAATGTCCCAGCATCTGATATCCAACTGCACCAGGACCTCAATAAAATTGTGGCTGCGGTGCAGTTCTCTGCTGACACTACCCTGCACTCAGCCCATTTCGTGGCCAAGGCCATGGCCTCTTCTGTGGCAGCCCGGAGTCTCATCTGGCTGAGACATTGGCAGGCCGATGCCTACCACAAATGGCACCTGGCCTCTACTCCCTTTATGGGGGAGAGGTTGTTTGGGGAGGCCTTAGACCCCTTACAAAGGACAAGTGCGAGGTCCTTCCATCGGCCCAACGGCGAGGCAAATTTCGATCCTCACCCTTTCTCTGCCGGCCTACCTCCTTCTGCGGGTCCAACCTAGGTGCAGGTTCCTCCCGATTGCAGGGGTTTTTCAATAGACTGGTGAGAGATAGACCCTTTCAGGCCAAGCAGCCCTTTTGAGGGGGCGGAAGCTATCCTTTCAACTGCCGCAAGTAACTGCTCATCTGACCCTGCCATTGGCGGCCGTCTGGCCATCTACGCTGACCGATGGGAGGATATTACATTGGACGCTTGGGTGAGAGAAACTTGAAGATCTGGTCTCTCTCTAGAGTTCCTCTCCACTTCCCTGAGGTTTTTTCTTCCCTGCCCAGTGTCAAAAGACACATCTAGACGGGCCCTCATGGAATCGGCCATTAACCATCTATCCTTGGGTGTTCTCTAAGGTCTTGGCCGCCTTGGTAGCCCAGCTCAGGGCTCTACCCGTGCTTGTCCAATGTTAACTGGATGATATTTTAATCCAATCATCTTCTTTCCAACAGTCTAGGGAGGATCTCTAGGAGGATCCAGAAACTTAATCACCATGAGTTCTCTATCTAGAGAAGAGTCATTTGACTCCTTCGACCCGACTGTTTCATCTTGGAGCAATTATAGACTCCATTGAAGGTAGGGTGTATTTGTCCCAGGAGCGACAGGACAGTATTAGGGCCCTAGTACGTAGGGTCCAAAGAGAGCGTAAGGTGCACCTAGTATTGCTCTCGCAGCTCCTGGGCAAGATGGTGTCCAGCATAGCCATCACGCTATGGGCATGCCTACATATCAAGGATCTTCAATGGTTTCTCTTACCTTTCCAGAGGGCAGGCAAGAGCAGCTCGCCAGTCAGGGTCCTGGTTCCCAAGACGGTCCTCCTCTCCCTCACCTGGTGGCAGACACCAACCATCTCCAAAGGATGTCTCTTCCTCAAGCCAATTAGCCTTGGGGCTAATTGGCCACTCCCCTAGCCTATTTAAGGAAGGATGATGACTGAGGCAATTTGCAGGAAACAACTTTGTTCACATTCCTTCGCATCTTGAACTTGTTTCTCTTATCAGTTTCCTGCAAATTGCTTCTGGGCATTCTGCCAACCACAGTAAGATTACGGTTATTATTCTTTGGATTCTTGTCGGCTGTTAATGAAGTTATTTTAACAGCCTTTGTTCAGAAAAAAACTGATTTAAATTAGTAAACTAAGGTTTGTATGGACTTTGTGTGTGCTGCATTCTTTGGGGTCTGTAGCTGGGGCAGAACAGTTCTTCAACTGACAGACAAGAACAACAACCTGGATGCTGTCTCCACCCAACGAGAAGGTGCGTGTCAGGTAAGACCAATGCCCCTTTCTGCACAATCCCAAATTTTCCTAATTATGTCATCATCCGAAGGGGTGTTCACATTTTTTCAAATATTTAGTATACGTAATTCTAGCTGCCGTCAATATATGTAACACTAAGTAGATGGTTGCTTTGTCATAACTTTCCAACAATATACCTAAGAGGCACGTTTCTGCTTTGAACTCAATATGTTGCTCAGTTATCATTTCTGCCATTTATGAATTTTCCCCGGTAACTCCTTGCTTTCTTACATGTCCACCATATGTGGTAGTATGATCCTGGAGTCTAGTTGCATTTCCAACAATTGGCGGAGAAGTTCTTACACATTTTGGCCAATCTTGCTGCCACCTGTAAAACATTTTGTAAAGGTTTTCTTTATATGCCATCGTCAGTTTGTAGTTTCTCTCCCAAATTTTTAACTATTTTTCTAATTCTATGTTGTATCTGAAATTCCTTGCCCAGGCAATCATTGTTTCTTTAACTATCTCATCCTCCATTTTATAGTTCAGTAAATAATTATATATTTTTTAAATCAATTTTTCATTCATTCCCATTAAAATTTTGTCCAATGCTGTTTATTCTTTGTTTACACCCCATAATTTAACATCTTTTTTGTGCCTTGCTTGGATCTGCAAATACGGCCACTAAGATAAGTCCAACCCCTGCTTCTGCAATTGTCTGGATGTAAGATTCCCCCCTTTCCCTTGTAACATACAATTTTCCCCCAATTTATAAGATTTGGATATATTATTGCCTCCATTGGAGAGAACCAAGCTGGGACTTCCTTATAGTGTTGTAGTTTAATTTTTTCCCAAATGTTAAGTAACACGTTCCTTACATAATGCCTCTGGAAATATTTGTGCATCATATTTCTGCGATATGAGAAAAAGGCATGCCAGCCTAATTGTAAGTCATGCCCTTCTAGTAATAATAGTCTTATGTTATTCAAGTTTACCCAATCTTTTAGCCAGGTGAGAGCTGCAGCCTGGTAATATAATTCCCAGTCTGGGAACCCAAAGCCACCATTATTCCTAGAATCCTGTAATACTTTCAATGTTATTCTTAATTTTTTCCCTTGCCAAATATATTGCAGTCATTTTATTTAGTGCATCAAAAATTTTTTTTTCTAATTTTACTGGTATGGTTTGAAATAGAAAGAGTAGTTTTGGTAGTACGTTCATTTTCACCAGTGCAGTTCTCCCTATCATCAATAACTACATTCTTCCACCTTTCCAAATCTATTTTAATTTGTTGTATCAGCTTTGTACTGTTGTCCTCTTTGATTGTCCCTCACCTAGCTGTTAAGAAAATACTATCTATAGGTTAATTTTCTCTGTCAATTCCTTTTTCTGTTTGTTGGTGAGATTTTTAACTAATATCTTGGTTTAATCTTTATTTATTTTCATCCTTGCCACCTCTCCATATTCCTCAATTTTCTTTACCAATTTAGGGCCAGTTTCTATGAGTTTTTCTAATATAAACACTAAGTTATCGGCGAAAGCTTGGAGTTTGCACTTTTCATTTCTAATTTCTATTCCTTTTATCTCTGTATCTTGTCTTATGTTTTCATCAATACTTCTAATATTAAAACAAATAATAATGGGGAGAGGGGACAACCTTGCCTTTTGTTCCTTTTGTATGCTAAAGCTTTCTGTTACAACTCCATTAACCAATACTTTTGGTTCTGTAAATTGCTTTAATTGTATACCTAAATTCTCCTTGAGCGCGGGGCCAGCAGTAACTCTGTCTGATATCCTAGGACTGAGTCTGCAAGCTGTTAAGCTCCTCCTCTTCCTCTTGCTTCCCAGCTTTCAGACTCAGTCTGATCTGGACAGACATATATTGCTGAGCTGCCTATTCCTAATGCCTGAACATCGGATCTGCTTTGGTTGATCCACCCCAGCATGAAGGGTGTACTTCCAATCCCGCTGAAGGCTGCTTGTCGACAGAACTTCGCTGAGGGCTCCCAGCTCCCTGGCTGAGCCCTCACATTACCAACATGAAAGGCTCATACCTGATCCCGCTGAAGACCGTGTTTGGCGGTGCTTGCAGGTGCCTCCCAACATGCTGGTGGCAGGCCCTGCCTTCCAGCGTGAATGGCCCCTCAGCTGGAGCACACTGAAGGCTGTTTTCATGGCAGATCTGTCGGCTGACAGATCGCCAGAGCAGCATTTTTGGGCTTCACCCATACGCCTGGCTGGTGTGATTGGGGTGCGGAGGCTTCCAAACCCCCCCAATCTTTCCTCTAAGTTCATGGTGGCGAGCTGAGGGAGGACGGCACGGCTGCGGCTGCTTGAAGTGAGCAGTGGCTCGGCTGCATAGCAGCATCAGCAGCTGCCCTAATTCCACTTTGCCTGAGGGGGATTGGGTTAGGCCCTTTCGGACTCCACCATTTTGTGGCCTGCTGCATGCAGCTTTAGAGGCCTACTTCGGGCCTTGATAGCTTCCAAGATGGCTGCCACATCTTCGGACCGGCCTTCCAAGAGAGGCCTTCCAGACCTGGAGGCAGCTGGCCATTCTCACCTAAGACCATCTAAGAGGGGCAAGACTTCCCAGCCTCAAGCCCCCAAAGCCAAGAAAGCCTCCAAGGCTTCGGAGAAGGAGGCCATCAAGAGGCACAGGGCCATTGAGAGGGCCATTGAAAAGGCCATAAAGGAGGCCTCTCAGAGGGATATGACCCCTCCAGCGAGGGAACCCACAACTAGTCGTCCTCCATCAGCAGCCCAGGGGGCTCCAGCAGCTTCCTTGGCACCAGTTCCTCCCGTGGCCTGGTCTCCTGATGGGGAGGCCTCTCCCTCCTCCAGACACAAGGGAGTCAACAACCTGCTGTTTGGTCCCCTTCCTCCTCCTGCCAGGCCCCAGGGTGCCTAAACAGCTCTCACCAGTCCCCAAGGGACCCAAGCAGAGGCTGTCCCTCCAACAGCGACAGATGACCTTGGTGATGAACAGGCAGAGCCTCACATCCCACCTGGCCTAGCTGACCTTATACAGGAGGTGATTCAATGGGGCATTGCCACTGAGATGCAGAAAAGAACACGCTCTTGGATTTCTGATCTCTCCAGGGATCAGGAGTCTCATCAGCAATCTCATTTGTCTACTGACCTAGATCATTCCCAGGCCCAGGTTTATGCTAGTGCCTCCCCAAGTCAGGATTCTCTAGCAGGAGAGGAAATGAGAGAACAGGATTTGTCAGAGGATGCGTATCTGTTACCAGATCACCCATCATTTCTGGAGTTCTTCAAGCCTCAGCTCTTTCATTCTCTCCTTCATAAGGCTGAGACCACCATGCGGCTGGGCACTCAACGTCCTATGCCTGAACATGTGGGGGAGGTGGTTGAGCCCTCGGTCCCTTTGTTTGAGGAACCTACCTTTGAGGCCGAGGAGGTCCCGTCCCCTAGATTGTTCAGGGATGTGGTACAGAGATAGTGGTCTGCTCCTGTTTTTGGCCCCAACCCCAATACCTTGGACAGGCGCCTTTATAATGTGGCATCGGACCAAATCCCTCAAGTGGACCCTCCAGTGATCGCACTTTCCATTTCTTCTGTCCTGACCGGACCCCCAAAGGACAGCGTTCGCCCTGAGAATAAACAGTTTGAGCATTCTCTGAACAAGGCACACCAAGCGGCTGCTTGGGCATCAAGGCCTCCTCAGCCATTATCTTTCTTTAATAGGGCGTCACAGACAACTGCAAGAATACTTGCCCATTTCTGACATTAGGCCTCAACAAGACTTAAACAAGATTGTGGCCGCACTAGAATACTCAGCGGACGCCACTTAAAATGCCTTCAGATTCGCTGCAAAGTCTATTGGCTCCACTTATGTTCCCTGCTGCCTTCTCTGGCTCTGCCAGTGGCAGGCAGACACCAAGAATAAATGTGGCTGGCTTCCGTATGTGGGTGACACGCTTTTTGGGCCCCTCACAGAGCTCCTCCTCATTGAATCCAAGGATAAATGCATGGTTCTCCTGAGTATGTCTCGCAGAATCAAATCTCATCCGGCCACTCCCTTTTGGCCCTTTCGGGGTTCAGAGGCTGGCTATTCCAGGCCAAGGACTCAAAGATATTTCCCTTCCAGGCAGGGTAGGTCCTAGGAAAGACAGGGCAGCCCTGCTCTTAGACCCAGTCCTAGTGTCCCTTTTGGGGTGGCAGGGGCTGTCCCTTCCACCACTTCTGCTAACTGCACATCCGTCTCTCCCACTGGGGGCTGCCTGATCCTCTTTGCTAACCAATGAGAGGTGACCACCATGGATGCTTGGGTCAGGGAGACAGTAAGGCCAGGCCTCTCCCTGGAATTCCTCCCCAACCCCCCCCGACTTGGGGGATGGGACAAAACAGCTCCTTGTGGAATCAGCCATAAAACACCTTCTAGAGATTCAGGCTGTAGAACCGGTTCCACAGGAGCACCACAGACAGGGATTTTATTCTTGCCTTTTCATGATACAAAAATCCTCGGGGGAATGGAGAGCAATTCTCAAGTCTCTAAACCATCGAATTATCTATCGTAGGTTCAAGATGCAGTCTCTCCAGACCATCTTGGAGAGCGTCAGGGAAGGAGATTTCCTCACATCAGTGGACCTGACGGAGGCTTATCTCCACATCCCCATTCACCCGGCCTACAGAAAATTTCTTCGATTTTGCCATGTGACTTGTCATTATCTGTACTGTGCTCTGCCTTTTGGCCTCTCCTCGGCCCCTCGAGTGTTCACCAAATTGATGGCCATTTTGGACGCTGCCAATAAAGATTCAGTTATACTTAGATGATCTTATCCAGTCCAGTTTGGAGGGGCTAGCGCGAGGAGACCTGGATACCACTCATTGGATCTTACGAGCCCATGGGTTTTCCATCAACACGGCCAAGAGCCAGCTAGTTCCGACAACCCACATCCAGCACCTGGGTGCAGTCATTGATACGGTCCAGAGTAAGTTCTATCTTTCCAAGGAACGCCTGTCCAGCCTGCGGTCCCGGTCAGGACGGTCACATTGGGAGGGCAGCCTCCATGAGGTAGGTTTCCCAACTCCTTGGAAAGATGGTGTTGTGCATCGGCATTGGCCCGTGGGCATGGCTCCACTGCAGAGCTTTCCAGTGCTGCCACCTTCCGTATCAACGGACCCACCAGAGTACCTCTGCATGCAAAATTCTGATTCCTCCCAAGGTCTGTCTCTCCCTCTGCTGGTGGTCTTCCCCAGTGGTCACCGATGGATGGGAATTTAGGGAACCTCACTGCCTTGTCTTGACCACGGATGCCAGCCTTTATGATTGGGGTGCTCACCTGGCATCAGACATGGCCCAGGGACAGTGGACTCCAGCCAATCCTGGGTCACAACATAAAGTGGTTGGAGCTTTGGGTAATCCATCTAGCCCTCCGTGTATTCCAGAATAAAGTGCAGGGTTGACACATTCTGATTCGGACAGACAACGTCGCCGCAAAGGCCCACATAAACCGCCTCGGCGGGACCCACTCACGTCACCTCATGCAGGAGGCTGAGAGGTTGAGCCTCTGGGCAGTGACGCATTTGAAGTCCACCCAGGCTTCACAAATTTCAGGGGTGGCAAATGTGCAGGCGGACTGGCTCAGCAGAGCTCTAGT
Organism: Ptyas mucosa; assembly: GCA_012654045.1. Classification (NCBI taxonomy): domain Eukaryota; kingdom Metazoa; phylum Chordata; class Lepidosauria; order Squamata; family Colubridae; genus Ptyas; species Ptyas mucosa. Next base: position 1,980,676 of record WNWU01013905.1, on the reverse strand, counting down.
GGACCACAGGGAGTGGTGCCTGCACCTGGTCCTGTTCCAGGAGATAACTGCATGCTTTGGCTTCCTGGCAGTCGACCTCTTTGCCACCCAGACCAACCGCCAGATGGCAGGTTCACCAGGTTTCCGGCGCCAGGGGCAGAAGGCGTGGACACCCTGTGCAGCCCGTGCCCCCCCCCGGGGCCTGCTTTACGCCTTCCCTACACTTCTGTTGGTGTCCAGAGTCATCAGGAAGATGCTGGAGGAAGGGGCAGAACTCATCTTGATAGTCCCACATTGGCCTCGTCAGCCATGGTTCGCAGACCTGATGGCCCTGTTAGTGGCCCTGCCTTGGTGGCTCCCTCCGGATGTTCTGGACACATTTTCCTCAGCCAGGGGCCGTTGGTCCATCCGGACGCTCGGTGGCGCCAACTGACCACCTGGCCAGTGGGAGCAACCTCTCCCTGAGGGTCATCGACACTATACAGGCATTGCTCTACACCTCCACCAACCACATATATAATTCCACATGGGCCACCTTCGCCGGTTGGTGTGACAAGAAGGACCTGGTCCCCACGGAGGCTTCCACAGTGCTCATACTAGAGTTCCTACAGGACGGTTTTGAGGCTGGATTGTCACCTAACACTCTTCAGAGACAGGTAGCAGCCCTCTCCTCTATCTTATCATGTGGTGCCACAGGCTCCCTCTCCAAACTCCCCCTGATTAGGCAATTCCTTAGAGGGGCGACGAACTTGCGCCCCTCCACGCTTAATCGTTACCTGACCTGGGACCTCAGGAGGGTTCTCACCACTCTCACCCGTAGAACACCTACGGGAAGTCAGTCTTTGATTCCTGTCTTACAAGGTGGCCTTCCTGGTGGCCATTACATCAGCCTGTCGGATTTCTGAGCTGGCGGCCCTTTCCATCAGGAGCGACCTCTGTATTTTCCATTCGGACAGAGTTGTCCTTCGATTAGACCCTACCTTCATACCTAAGATTAATACACCCTTCCAAAGGGCCCAAGAATTAGTGTTGCCTAATTTCTGCCCTAATCCTTCTCACCGATTAGAACAGTTGTGGCACACCTTAGATGTCCGGAGACCTCTCTGTATCTATCTTAAGAGGACCTCCTTGCTTCGGAAATCGGAGAGTCTCTTCATGTTCTTCCAATTGGCAACCCTGGCCCACAAGGTGACTTCTTCCACAACAGGATGCTGGATTCAGGCAACTATTGCCAAGGCCTATGAGTCCCAGGCCTTGGCCGCTCCTTGTCAAATGGGACGATTTATGGCTGTCAACAAGGAGCGCTGCTACTTCAGCTTCTTGGGCTACTCAGGCTTCCTTAGAGGAGATCTGCAGGGACGCCACCTGGTCATCCCCGTCCCCGTTCATCCGCCATTATAAATTGGACATCTATGCATCAATGGATGGGGCATTTGGTCGCAGGCTCCAAAGCAGTAGGGACTGCTACTTTGGCATGTCCCATTCCTGACTGCTGGCCCCGCACTCAAGGCGAAAGGGTGTTGCCTTACCTGAACGCCCATTCTGTTGAGTGTGGGGCCAGCAGTCAGCCCCATTCTAGTTTCTCCCAGTCCTTGCCCTGGGGTGGACACTAATTATGTTGTTTCAGCTCAGCACGTCAGTCTGCCACATCTCCCTCATCAGAAAGCTGGGAAGCAAGAGGAAGAGGAGGAGCTTAACAGCTTGCAGACTCAGTCCTAGGATATCGGACAGAGTTAACCCATTCCTGACTGCTGGCCCCACGCTCAACAGAATGGGCATTCAGGTAAGGCAAAGCCTTTTTTCCACCAAATTCCATAAAGTTTAATTGTTGCAATATAAATTGCCAATTTATATTGTCGAACACTTTCTGTGCATCCAGGTATATTAACTCTCAGCCAGTCACTCCGCCCAAGCCTGATACGTAAATAAAAACCTTCACTCCAACACAGAGAACTCAGAACGCTTTTATTGCAAACACAGGCAACAGGACGGCAAACAGGAACCAGCTGGAAATAATGTAAAATCAGCGTTATGGGCGTTAGCCACGTAGCGCTACTTATAGCAGTTCGTAATTAACCGGCTCTTTCCTTCCCCCCCCTCCACATCTGTTCGGGAGGTATGGCGCCTCTGTTACGTCACAGAGGTGCGCCATTCGGAATGCCGTTCTCTGGAACGTTCTGATGACTCGAAGCTCCGCAGTAGGAATCCCCATTGCCTGTGGTATGCCAATCTGCGGAGAAGCCTTACAGGCCCCTCGCTTGTCTTTCTTGTTCTCTCTCCGATGGCGAGCCCAACTGTGGCTCGACAGTCAGCTTCTCTTCACCAGGACTCGAGCTGGAAAATGTAAACAAAAACACATTATCTGAGAAGTCAAAACAAGTTGTCACGGCCCTGGTTTGTCTGGATGTTTCCGGTGGTATCGCCGTATTAACCGGTCGGCGTGTATATCGGTAGCAATCACCCATGAAGACTGGGCCAAGGGGTAACCTTTCCATCGTACTAAGTATAGAAGCTTTCCTCGGCAGATTCGGGAATCAAGAACTTTTATCTATTTCATAATAATCAGTATGGCTAGGACCTGCTGGGGATAAGGGGGTGGTTGTTCTGTTCGCTGCAACGGGTTTCAGGAGACTACTATGGAAAACGGGGTGTACTCTACCGAGTAACCTAGATAGCTTTAACTGTACCGCTATGGGGTTGATCACCTGTACAATGGGGAACGGACCTATATATTTAGGACCTAACTTTTTGCTTGGCCAACGTAGCCGTAAGTATTTGGTTGATAAAAACACTTGGTCGCCTATGGCAAGTGGTTTTGGTTCCGCCCGTTTTTTTGTCTATATGTTTTATATTCTTTAGCTGCTTGCTCTAATGCATCTTTGACTTTAGGCCATGTTTGTTTTATTCTGCTAGCCCATTCGTTGGGTGTTAGGGAACTGAGTGGCGGTGGCTCAACCTCAGGTATGGTGTAAAACTGCTGTCCATAGACTATCTGAAACGGTGACAGCCTAGTGTTGCGATGGCAAATGTTATTGTACGCCACTTCGGCAAAGGGTATAAAGGACGCCTAGTCGGTTTGTTGGTAGTTCACGTAGCAACGTAGGAATTTTTCCACAGCGGCCTTGGCCCTTTCGGCTGCCCCGTTCGTACTAGGGTGGAACGCCGACTCAGACCCTGGGTGGACCCAATACGATGCATGAACCCTTTCCAGAACTTCGCCGTGAACTGGACCCCTCGATCAGAGATGACGTGTTTAGGAACCCCATGTAGGCGGTAGATATGCTTGAGGAACATGTCTGTTAGCCGATGAGCAGATGGTAGGCCCCGGCACGGGATGAAATGCACCTGTTTTGAAAACAAGTCTACTACCGTCCATATAACTATATAAATGAAGTCCATTGCGACCTCCCACGGACAACTGGGATTGGCCACAGTTTGTAAAAGTCCTATGGGTCTACCTGACCATGGTTTGGCAGCTGCACAGATAGGACACTTCCTTACATATTGTTCTATCTTTTTTCGCATGCGCGGCCACCAAAATTGGCGTCTGACTAAATGAAGGGTTTTTAGGAAACCGTAATGTCCAGCTGTTTTCGCATCATGACATCGTCGCAACAATGTTTGCCTCAGGACAGATGGGATGTAGTTTCTCACCAAACCAAGCCACTCCGTCCCGTTGGGTGATTGTTGTTTGGTTTTGGGCTATCCAGGTATCATGTTGAATCGCGGTTTGTAAGTCAGTTAAGAATGTGGACTCTGTTCGCAAGGCTGCTACTGGTGCCCCCGGCGACTGGTTTGTCACTGGGCTAAGAGATTCTACCACATGTGCTCTTTGGCTGTGGTACTGCGGCATGCGCGATAGCGCATCGGCTAAAAAGTTCTTACCAGCTGGAACATAACGAAGCTGAAACCGAAACCTACGAAAGTACTGGGCCCATCTCAGTTGTTTTGGAGACAGATGTTGTGGCGTTTGTAAGGCCTCGAGGTTTTTGTGGTCTGTCCATACTTCGAAAGGTTTACTCGCTCCCTCTAACAGGTGATGCCAAGTTGCTAGAGCCCACCGCACCGCATACGCTTCCTTTTCCCAGATGGCCGAACCACGTTCGGTAGAACTGAGTTTCTTGGAGGTGTATGCACATGGCCGTAACCGCTCCTGTTGATCTTTTTGTAATAGTATTGCGCCTACCGCTACGTCACTCGCATCCACTTGCACTATAAACTCCTGGGTCAAATCAGGATGCTTTAACACAGGCTCTTGGGTGAACAAATGTTTCAGCTGCTCGAAGGCCGTTTGGCAATGGCCAGTTCAGTGCAGTTTCTGGGTCGGTTTGACTTTCCCTATGGACGACTTTGTACGTAACAAATTTTTTAACGGTAACGCGATGGACGCGAAAGCAGGCACAAACTGTCGATAAAAATTCGCGAAGCCTAGAAAGCTTTGGAGTTGTTTTCTCGTGGTTGGTGGTTGCCAGTCGACGATAACTTTGATTTTATGTGGATCCATCTCTATTCCATTTGCTGATATCCGATAACCTAAATAGTCAATCCTAGTATTATGAAACTCACACTTGGACAGTTTTATAAACAGTTTGGCAGCCAATAGTTTTTCTAACACCTGCCGGACCAAAGCTATATGGTTTGTCCTGTTTTGAGTATAAATCAATGTCAAACAGATACACTAACACGCCCCTGTACAGATGTTCGTTCAGCATTTCATTAATAAGCTGCATGAACATGGGGGCGCCCTGGAGTCCAAACGGCATGACTTTATACTGGTAGCTCCCAAGAGGACAGTTGAAAGTTGTTTTCCATTCATCCCCCTGCTTTATTCGCACCCGGTAATAAGCCTCCCGTAGATCGAGTTTCGTAAAGATCCGACTGGTCGACAATGCAGCCAGCAGATCCTTCATCAGGGGAATGGGATAAACTGGTTCTACGCTCACCGCGTTCAACCCCCGGAAATCCACGCATAAACGTAGACCTCTGTCCTTCTCGAAAAAACACTGGGGCTGCCATCCGGGACCCCCGTTTTAAGTTCTTGTCTATGTATTGTCTTAATTTGGCCAACTTTGGCTGGGTCATCGAGTACATCCGTGGCTTAGGGAATTTGGCCCCAGGTAACAACTCGTTGGCGCAATCGGTCAGTCTATGCGGTGGGAGGGCCTCGCATTCGGCTTCGTCAATCACGGCAAGGTCCTGGTAGTTGGCCAGGAACTGTTCTGTAACCCACTCTAGAGACCCACAATTCTGTTCCTGATCGGCTGACAAGGCTGGGTCCTTTGAAGAGTCTGGGTTTTGGGGCGCTTCCTTCAGAGGTATACGAAGTTTTCGGTACCCATCCTCCCACCAAATCTGGGGTTGACACCGGTCCAGCCATGTGAGGCCCAGGATGACGGGTTCTATCATGTGTTCAATTACTATGAATTGGATCGCCTCTTGATGATCCCCTATTTCCAAAAGCAACGGCTCCGTGACCTGTGTTGCCGGTGCCCCGCCCAGCAACGACCCATCCATCTGTTCAAACTTGACTGGGTTTCATAACCGTCTCACCTGCACCCCTAAAATGTTAGCTACGGCTTTACGGATGAGGCTGCGGGTACAGCCTGTGTCTACTAATGCCCCGTACTGGAGACCAGTCTGACAGTCCCGATTACGGAGTACCACCGGTATAATAAATGGATATACAGGGTCGCTCACCATAGGATCGTCCGGCTCCTCATCATCGCTATCTCCGGACACGATGGGGAACTTACTCAGGGACGACGGGGAAACGTGACTGGGTTTTCTGGGCCTCCTGATGAACCATCGGGGCCTGGACAGCTTGCGTACGCTCTCGTGATGAACTTCCTACTCCTTTAGTTGGAATTTCTCTTCCCACGGGCCGTTGCTTGGGTTGAGAACCGGAAGAGGACACTCAGCCGCACGATGGCCCTCTCGGTTACACCTAAAACACTGGAACGATGGTTGTTGGGCCTGGGCGGTTGGGGGGACATTGGAGGGTCAGGTAGGCTGCCGTGCCATCGGAGGCTTTTCTGAGAAGACCTCCAAAGACACTCTTCTGTGGCTAACGAACATATCTGGTCGCGGCCGGAACTCCCAAAGCTCTATATCGAGCTCTATGGCTGCTTTAAACCAGGTGGACAATTGTGGGGTTAACCCACGATAGAAACAACCTGCCGCAGGTCTTGGTCCAAGCCCGCCCGAAACTGCTGGACCAACATCCGTTCCGGCCAATCCACCAGCCGACTGGCGATTTTGCAAAAGTTCTGCACATAGTCCTTAGTGTGAACACCTTTTTGCTTAAGTGCCACCAATTCACCCTCCACCACTTGAACGCTTGACTCATCTTCGAATGTCGAAAGAAAGGCTTCCAAGAATCTTCCCACGTCCACGAGCTCATGGACATGGTGACGATGTAACCCAGCCACCCAATCTGCTGCCTCACCCATCAACACTGATGTTTTCTCTACCACCATGGCCCACTGTGAGGCATACAGGTGGCCGAACCGGTCTAGATGATTAATGACCTGGCTTAAAAATAACGCCACCCAATCTGAGCTGCCGTCAAACGTAGCCCGCAAGGGGGGAGGACCCCATTGGGGTGGATGGAACCCCTGACCCAGTCCTGGAGGATACGCGGGTGGATGGAGCCACTGTCCTGGCCCCGGCACCCCCGTGGGTACGTTGTCCTGCAGCCGGCGTCAATCTCCTACACCCCTTCTCTCCGGTGGACGAAGTCTTTCTCCCTGACTGTGCTGGGTTCTGGGTTCTGGTTATCTGCCTTCCTATCTTCAGATTGCCGCTGTGAGCGCTCTGCGGCTTGGAGAAGCAGTGGCGGCCATTTTTTGAGCAAATTTCTTCCCGCCGTTTATTTCCTTCGTCGGAACCATCAACCACTGCTCCGTTCCTTGGTGCTTTTTTTCGTTGCCTAGCTGGCTTCCGGTGCCTTGGACATTTGTTTGGCCTAATCGGTGCTTGTTTGAACCTCGGCAGCTGACTTTGGCGCTCCTCTGCACTGTTGTGGATTCACCTGATTGTCTCCCGCAGGCCTCATTTGATCTGCATGGAGCTTCGCGCTCCCGGGTTGCCTGGCGTGGCTGCGGTCCCCTGAACCTTACCATCGGGGCCTTATTGTGTTACTGCCGCTTCCTCTCCTCCGACCCTTTGGCCTCACGCTGGGACTCTGTTTGACAGGCAGCCATTTGTGGAGCTTTTGCGCTCCCTTGCTTCATATGGATTTGACTGGTGGCCATTTTTAGTGCTCTGAGATTTCCTCTCGCCTTTGACGCTTGTGTGGAGCTATTGTGCTCCCCTCCTCTGTGACCCGCTATTGCCGGCGGATCCTGCCTTGTGACCGGCTACCTGTTTACCGGCCAGGTTTTTTGGTGGAGTTTGCGCTCCCATTGTGCATGGCCTTCCATCGTCACCTGCCATAGCTGGACCTTGTTTCTGGAGGCGCCCTTCTCAGGTGACCGCTCGCAGGCCTCAGTTTGCCTTTGTGGAGTCTAGCGCTCCCGCTTATTCCTGGCCCAGTTGTTGTGGAGCTCCTGCGCTCCCACCTACTACGCTCTTTCATCCAGTGGTGGCTAAGATGTCTAATGCCCTCTCTAAATTGAAACACGGTCGGAAGGCCACGTCTAGTGAGTGTGGACTGTCAGATTCCATCTCTGGGTCCCAACAATTGGCTCGGGAGGCTCCTAGGGTTCCATCCCCAGCTTTTCGTTCCTCCCACTCTAAGCAAAACTTTTCTAAACACGGCCTGTCCTTCTGCTCTAAGTCGGAGAAGCAGAGGGATAAAGTCCTAACCAAGCTATGTGATAAGGCATGTGCTGATTTGGCACCCACGGTTGCACAGGCTCCTTCGCTTTCCCGGGTTCCAGCTCCAGAGATGGTTCCCCCGCCTCCTACTCCGGACTAGTTGTCTCTTCAGGACTGCCCAGTTACAATTTCTGACGACAACCTGTGGGGGTCTGATGCGTCTACTCAATCGGTGACCTCAGAACCTGACTTGGTGCAGGCAGCTCCTGATGCGACACAGGCGGCTCCTCCAGCGGACTCCGCACCTGTCTCTCGTCCGGAGACACTTACGTGTCAACTTTCACCTGACCAGCTTCAACAACTTATTGAGGTGGCGGTCCAGAGATTCTTAGCAGCCCGGTCCTGTTCTTCTAGTCATCAGGGATCGGTGAGCTCTGTTTCACCTGTCTCTCTGGCCCCGGGGGCTCCAGAGTGCTCTCGTTCGACTCGACCAGACTCTCCTATCTGTTCCCATTCGAGTCAGCCTTCGGCCGCATCTGATTTAGACTTTGCTGATTCTGATCTGTCAGAGGCTGAGAATCTACCTCCGGACCAACTGTCCTTTACCGGCCATTTCCCACAAGCTTTATTGAAATCTTTATTGTTCAAGGCGGTTAATACGGTCCGGTTGTCTTCACCATCCGCTGAGCCTGCACCTGCTCCTGCTTCGTCTTCGTCTGGGTTGTTGGATCCCATATTTGCAGAGCCTGCTCATCCGATCACGTCGGTTCCAACTCCTCCTTTGTTTTTGGATGTTGTGAAACGTCAGTGGGAGTCCCCAGGGGCTGCGCCCGTTCCCTCTTCGACCGACAAAAAGAATTTCCAGATTGCTTTGGACCTTGACTCTCTTTTTCAGATTCCTTCGGTTGACGCCCCGTCACTGCGCTGTTGCCTAATGCTAATGTTCCTGTTGAGCCTGATGGTGTCAGCCCTGACGAGTGTCGCTCGGATCTGGTCCTCTAGAGAGCGTTCCAAGGATCTGCCTGGGCTATTAGGGTGGCTACCATGGTGTCCTTTTTCAACCGGACCACCCTTCTCTGGTTGCGTCAACTACAAGAGAAGTTGCCCCCGGAAGACGCTCGGGTTCGGCAGGACGTAAACAAGATTGTGGCTGCCGTTCAGTTTTCTGCAGACTCTACCCTGAATGCTGCCAGATTCACTGCTAAATCCTTGGTGTCTACAGTCATAGCTCGTTGCTTAGTCTGGCTTCGTCACTGGCAGGTGGATACCAGACATCAGTGGCGCTTAGCGTCTGTTCCTTTCCGTGGTTCGAGGTTATTTGGGGAGGCTCTAGATCCGTTCCTCACGGAAACTAGAGATAAGAAGAGAGTCTTGGCGGCGGTCTACCGTAGGGGAGAGTCTCGCTCCTCACATTATCCCCCTCGTCCTTTGTCCCGAGGTACCAAAGGGGGGAGGGTCCTTCTTCGGCCTTCCCTTCCTTTAGGCGTTTTGGGTCCCTTCCTTCGACAGTGGGGTTCCCAGGATAGGGCCGCTAGGGGTCATTCCTTTCTTTCTAAACGGCCCTTTCGAGGGGGAGGAGGTCATTTCTTCTGGTGCTGTCACTGATTGCATTTCGGACCCTCTCATTGGCGGCCGATTGGGCCTCTTCACCGCCAATTGGGAGCTGTCCACATCTGATAAATGGGTCCAGGCCACGCTTCGCTCAGGGTTGGCCATCGAATTTCTTTCTACCCTCCCCCCCCCGGATACCTTTGCCTGCTGTCCGATTTCTTGTAACTCTGAAAAATGGTCCCTTATGGATTCCGCAGTACAGCACCTCCTTTCCATCAGGGCTATCCAACTAGTGCCTTCTGATGAGCGGGGCAAGGGTTTTTATTCCCGGGTTTTTCTCGTACCCAAATCTTTGGGGAGGGGGTGGAGACCCATTCTGGACCTTAAGCGTTTAAATTGATATGTCATCTACCAAAAGTTTAAAATGCAATCCTTAAAATCTATTCTTGATGGCGTCTGGAGGGGCAATCTCCTCTCTTCTATAGACCTCACTGAGGCTTATTTGTACATCCCTATCCTCCCCTCCCATAGGCGGTATCTCAGGTTTTGTAATGGGGGCATGCACAGCAAATACAGACCTTTGCCCTTTGGACTTTCCTCTGCGCCCCGTACCTTCATGAAGGTTTTGGCCGCCTTGGCGGCTTCCCTTAGGATTCAGTCCATTAGACTTTTATGTTACTTGGACGATATCCTTGTTTTATCGTCCTCCCTGCAGCAGGCTGTAGCAGATGTTCGGGTGACCATTGACACTTTGGCTTCACATGGCTTTTCTGTCAATTTAGAAAAGAGCCACCTAACTCCCTCTACCAGTATTCTACACTTGGAGGCCATTATTGATTCAGTGCAGGGTAGAGTGTTCCTATCTCCGGAACGTCGGGACAGTCTGTGGGCTCTGGCTGCCAGGGTTGAGAAGAGTAGGAGAGTTTCCCCCTTCGTCCTCTCCCAGCTATTGGGTAAGATATTCTCCACCATATCTGTAGTTCCCTGGGCTCAGTTACATTCCAGGGAGCTTCAGTGGTTTCTCTTATCTTTGCAGAAGGCGGGTCGAGGCACTTCCTCCCAGCTGGTTCCTGTTCCCCCCACTGTTCGCAGATCACTCAGGTGGTGGCAGTCCCCGGCCATCTCCAAGAGCCGCCGTCTCTTTCTCGAGACATCCAGGATCGTGGTGACGTCAGACGCTAGCCTTCAGGGCTGGGGTGCCCATTGTCAAGGCCAGATCGCGCAGGGGACTTGGTCAGAGCTGGACTCTCGTCAGCCTATCAATTGGTTAGAATTGTAGGCGATCTTCCTTGCCCTCAGGGCCTTCTGTCAGCTGATTTCCGGGGCCCATGTGCTTGTCCTAACGGACAATGTGACTGCAAAAGCACATCTGAACAGATTGGGAGGCAGCAGATCCAGGAACTTGTTGTCTGTGGCCATGAAGTTGGGCCTTTGGGTGGAACAGCACCTCAGCTCTCTTCGGGCTGAGCACATTTCCGGGGTCGCCAACTCGCAGGCGGATTGGCTGAGTCATCAGCAGGTGGTCCATGCCAAGTGGCGCCTTCACCCTTGCATCTTCCAGAAACTGGTCCTTCTCTTCGGCACTCCAATCATCGACTTGTTTGCGACTTGCTCGAATACCCAGCTCCCGCGCTTTTTTGCCCGCTACCCAGAAACTCAGGCAGAGGCTGTTGACGCTCTCCGGGTCCCAAGGCCGGAGGGTCTTCTTTACACCTTTACGCCGACGTCTCTGCTACCCAGGGTCATACGTAAACTTCTGGTGGAACGGGCGGAAGTGATCCTGCTTGCCCCTCACTGGCCTCGGAGGCCCTGGTTTGCGGACCTTATCTCCCTCTCTGTGGCCCCCTCTTGGCGCATTCCTCTCGACGAGGATTCCCTGACTCAAGGTGCCCTACATCATCCGGACCTTCCTTGGCTCTGTCTGACCGCCTGGCGGTTGAGCAGTGCTCGTTGAGGGGCGTGAGTATTCCATCAGACGTCATCCAGACCATCCAGGCCTCGCGGCGTCCTTCTACTGACTGCATTTACTCAGCGACTTGGCGGGCCTTTTGCTTATGGTGTGACCAGAATGGTGTAGAGGCCCTTAATTCCTCCATTGTGAACATTCTTGTTTTCTTACAACAGGGGCTTGTGGAGGGGCTCCCTCCTAATACGCTACATTGTCAAGTGGCTGCAATCTCGTCTATCCTTACCTGCGGGTCTTTGTCGTTCCTGGCACAGCATCCTCTGATTAGACGCTTCCACCATGGCGCCACGAATCTCAGCCAGCCGGTCCTGCATAGATATCCTACTTGGGATCTCCCTTTGGTCTTGGACTCACTTGCTGGCCCTCCTTATGAACCTTTGCGCTCGGCCAGCCTCAGACTCTTGTCTTGCAAGGTTGCCTTTCTGGTGGCCATTACGTCGGCTCACTGTATATCTGAGATTGCGGCCTTGTCTGTTCGTGACGATCTTTGTGTGTTCCATGCAGACTGGGTTGTCCTTCGCCTGGACCCTACCTTCATCCTGAAGGTCAACACAACATTTCATCGAACATAGGAGCTGGCCTCCCGGACTTCTGCCCTCGTCCCTCTCATCCTCGGAAACGTTGTTGGCATACCTTAGACGTCCGCCGAGCATTGCGCATCTACGTTAAGAGGACGGCTTCCATCTGCAGGTCTGAGTCGCTCTTCGTCTCCTTCCTGCCCGGTTCGTTGGGGTCCAAGGTGTCTTCATCCACGATTGGCCGGTGGATTTGACAAACAATTGCCTCTGGGTACGATCTTCATTCTCTTCCGAGGCCTCGTCTTGTCACAGCGCACTCCACCCGCAGTGCAGCTATATCTACAGCATGAGCAGTGCAGGCTCCGTTGATTGAAATTTGCAGGGTGGCTACATGGACATCGCCGGCCCCTTTCATCCAACATTATAAACTGGACAAATTCATTGCGGCGGAGGCCGCGTTTGGTCGGTGGGTGCTTCAGCGCATTGTGTCTGGGGAGGGTGCTTCAGACCAGTCTGATCCCACCCTACGACTGGGACAGTGAACTTGGGTATGTCCCATCCTGGCTGCTGTCTCCACTCTCAATGGATAAGGGGCATTGGTCCTACCTGAGACGCACCTTCTCGTTGAGTGGAGACAGCAGCCAGACCTTCACTGTGCTAGCCTGGTCCTCACGGGCTGCTCTACTGGGGTTGTTTTTGCTTCGATCCTAATTTCTCTCTATTATGCCACATGCCAAGTCTGTTCCTTCAGGTCTTCGCCAAAAGCTGGTCTACCCGGCAACAAGGGCGGGACTTAGCTTGATTGACAGACTCAGTCCTTTTAGCTGATTGGGCGAGTACACCCATCCTGGCTGCTGTCTCCACTCAACGAAAAGGTGCGTCTCAGGTAGGACCAACACTTTCCATCACCTGAATGGATTCCTTCTCTTTTATTATCGATTGGTTTAAAGTCTACCTTGTTCTCTTCCTTTGACCCTTCCAACTAATTTTTATTGGGTTATGGTCTGCCCATAAATTTGGTTCAATTTCAATCTCTTGTACATTTCCACATAATTCCAAATTCATCCAAATTATATCTATTCTGCACCATGCTTTATGCATTTTGGAATAGAATGTATATTGTTTTCCACCCGGATTTATTTCTCTCCATGTGTCCAGAATAGATAATTCTTCTATCATTTTAATCAACGTTTCTGGTAAAGTCCTCCTATTTTTTTAATTAATTTTACTACTTCTGTAGTCAGAATTGTCATTATTGACAATTGTGTTGAAATCTCCCAAGATACAAATATTTTCATATTTTATTTCTAGAATCTTTTTGTTTTGTTTTATGTTTTATTTCTAGAATCTTTCTGGACAAAATACTTTTGTCCAGTATTTGGTGCATAAATAACAACTGTAAGGGTTCGTTTTTGATACAGTCACCTTCAACATCAAAATTCTCCCTTCATCATTAAAATTTTGTTTGGCATTTGTTTATTTCACATAAAATACCACCCCTCTTTTTTTTTGCTGTGGTAATGAATAGAATAATTTTCCCAATTTAGAATATTCCAATAATTTATATTGTTGTCACTTAATGTGCTCATCTTGAAGTGCTATTATATCTAATTTTAGTTTCATTAATTTAGAGAATGTCGTCTTTTTTATTGGTGAATTCAGCCCATTAATATTGATTGATAACACCTTTATTTCTTCTTGCATTCAATTATTTATAGCTAGGCTTTATAGTTCTAGTTGCTCTTACTTCTTTAGGTTCTTTCGCTATTGCTCCTTCTCGTTCTAAACGTTCTTTTTTCTCCTTTTCATCCTGTATTTGTTTTGGGTATCTTCCTCCTGTTATTAGTGCTTCTTGGCTTTTATATACTCACTCTCTTGTTTCTTGTTCCTCATCTACAGCTAAGTAATTCTCATAAAAATCCGTTGCCTTATCCAGTGAGTCCAATCGGTACCTTTTTTCTTGCCAGGTGACTAAAATCCCTTCAGGAGTCAGCCACCTGAAGTTTACATTGTGTCTAACCAAGACTGAAGTGAGGAAGTGATACTGTTCTCCATTGAGAGTGGAGACAGCAGCCAGTGTGGGTAGTACTCGCCCAATCAGATTGAAGGACTGAGTCTGCCAATAATTTTAAGTCCTGCCCTTGTTGCCGGGCAGGCCAGCTTTTGACTCAGTCCTTCAGTCTGGACTGGCGTGTGGGTCTTTAGCTCTTTCTATTTTTCAAAAGTTGCCTTCTCTGGTTTGGATTTCTGGTATTTTACGATCTGGCTTGTGTGACTATGTCTTCTGCCTTCTCCTTTGGACTCTGGTTGCCTTTGGACTTTCTTTGTGAGTTATTTAGCTTATAGCCCGGGTTGGTTTGTTGAGGGCTATTTGGAGGCAGAATCTTTCTCCCTTCGGGGAGAGTCTCCCTTGGGGGGCTTATTTGGAGGCGCGTGGGATCGCAGCGGCGATTTCTGAACTTTCGGTGGAATCGGCTTCCCTGCTCTGCCTCCAGCCTGCCTTGAATCTCCAGCTGCCTTTTTCTGCCGTTTTTCACGCCGTTTGAATAGCAGCCGCCATTTTGTTGCCCTCCGCTCCGTTTGGAATCCCTTCCAGCCTCCTCCCTTCGTTGGTCTCCTGGCTCCATAAACCTGCTCTGGTGGACTGTTTGGACTTTCTCTCGAGCCCTGGCCGTTTGTTTGTAATAAGGACTGCTGCTTGCCTCTAGTGCCTGAGCCAGCGTCTCCCCTGCTATCTCCGACACTTGGCTCGGCTTTGACAGCCTGCCCAACAATCAGCTGAGTCCAGTCAGCAGAGTTTCGCGCTCCCGCCGCTTCTATCAGCGCTTGTTTCTGATGGGCATTTTAGACGCTTGGGACTAATTTATTGCTTTGTGGAGCTTCGCGCTCCCACTTGCTGGCAGCTGGGCGTCCCTCCTCCCTGGGGGCTTATTGGCACCTACTTGACACTCCGCCATTTTGGACTCTACCTGGAAACGCGGCGGCCATTTTGTGGAGCTTTCGCGCTCCCCCTTGCCTACTTGATTGATTGTCTCTTCATGAGCATTTATTTGTGGAGTTTCTGTGCTCCCTCTGTTATCTGTTGGCCTGTGAGTGTGATTTGGCCTGCAATCGGTCACTATACCGAAGGCCCTATCTAAATCAAAGCACGGTCGTAAGGCCGGCTCTATTGGTCATGGACAATCTGATAATCGGCCTGTTGACCGCCAAGACTCCAATCCGGCCCCTATTGAGACGCCTCCTCCTCTTCCAGCCCCGTGTTCTCATCACAAGCATCATAGACATGGCAGTTCCCTTTCCAAGGTGGAAAAGCGCAGGGACAAGGTCCTCACGCAACTCTGTGATAAGGCAAGCGCCAGCCTTCTTTCTACTGTTACCTCTCCTCCAGTGACCTCTGGGGCGTCAGATTCTGTGCAGGACCCTCGCCCAGCTACACCAGACCAGCTTTCGCTTCGTGATTGTCCCATTACCATTTCTACTACGGATTTGTGGGGCGCTGATTCCTCAGCACCAGTGGCGGCTCCGCTACCTGAAGACACACACTATTCTCCTTCACTGCCCCAGGTTCCTGCTCCTTCTTCAGAGGCCTTGCCTGGCCCGCTTCGTCCTGATCAGCTTCAGAAACTCATTGAAGCTGCAATTCACAAATCCCTGGCGGCAGGACTGCGCCCTCCCAGCGTCTCTGGCTCTGTGCGGTCGGCTTCACCTGAGCATCTTGTTCTTCCGATCGGGCTCCGGCCAGGGCTCCTTCTTCCCCGTCATGCTCGCAGGCTACTCATGGCTCTACCTTGTCGGAAGCTGACTATAGCGATTCCGGGTTATCAGACGATGAGAATCTCCCTCCAGATCAACCGGCCTTCTCGGGTCTATTTCCACAGGCCTTATTCAAGTTGCTGCTTTTCAAAGCCGTTAACACTGCTCAGCTATCTTCACCTGTTTCTCAGCCTTCCGTCTCTGTTCCTCCTGGGACCTTAGACCCTATGTTTGCAGAACCGGTTAAACCTGTCACAGCCATTCCTGCTCCTCCTCTCTTCTTGGATGTCGTGAAGGGGCAATGGTCCTCACCGGGCTCGGCCCCCCTCCCTTCTTCTACTGATCGTACAAATTTCCATGTCGCCTCTGAGTTGGATTCCCTGCTTCAACTCCCGTCGGTGGATGCTCCTATCGCGGCTCTCCTGCCTAATTCCAACGTTCCGGGGGATCCCGATGAAGGCTTGCGGCCTGATGAGCGTCGTTCCGATTTAGTCCTCCAGAGGGCGCACCAAGGCGCAGCGTGGGCTGTCAAGGCCGCCGCTACGGCATCCTTCTTCAACAGAACCACCCTGCTTTGGCTACGCCAGTTGCAGGAGAAGTTGTCACCTGAGGATGCTCGAGTCAAGCAGGACCTCAATATGATTGTGGCTGCGGTCCAGTTTTCAGCGGACTCAACCCTTAACGCTGCGCGCTTTGCCGCCAAATCGTTGGCTTCTGCTGTTGCCGCTCGTCGTTTGGTCTGGCTCCGCCACTGGCAGGCGGATGCCAGACATAAGTGGCGGCTGGCTTCTATCCCCTTCGGGGGGTCACGACTTTTTGGGGACGCCTTAGAGCCCTTCCTGACTGAGACTAGGGACAAAAAGAAAGTGCTGGCAGCAGCGTATTGCAGAGGGGACTCCCGCTTCTCTCCGTACCCTTCACGTCCCCACTCTCGAGGTGCTGATGTGGGGGGGTTCTCTTTTCTTTTCCCTCGCCTTGCCCGTACAATAATTTCAACAGGCAACGAGGCTCCCAGGATAGGTCCTCTAAGGGTAGATCCTTCGGATTCAAATGGCCCTTTCGAGGGGGAGGAGGTCGTTCCATCCGGCGCCGGCGTTGATTGCATCCCATCCCCCCCATAGGCGGCAGGTTGGCCCTATTTGCCGTCATTTGGGAGTGGTCCACCTCAGACAAATGGGTCCAGGCCACCTTAAAATCAGGGTTGGCCATTGAATTCATCTCCACCCCTCCGAACACCTTTGTCTGCTGTCCGCTTTCTCATTCCATCGAGAGGAAGTCCCTTATGGACTCTGCGGTTCAGCACCTCTTGACCATCAACGCTATTCAGCTGGTGCCATCTGGTCAGGAGTGTACGGGCTTCTATTCCCAGGTATTTCTGGTACCTAAGTCTTCGGGGGGGGTGGCGACCCATATTGGACCTTAAATGATTGAACAGGTACGTTGTGTACCATAAATTTAAAATGCAATCATTGAACACTATTCTAGCCGGTGTCCGGAGGGGCGATCTCCTCGCTTCTATAGACCTTACAGAGGCCTATTTGCACATCCCTATCCTCCCCTCCCATACACAGTTTTTCCGTTTTTGTTACGGGGGGGTGCATTACCAGTACAGGGCTTTACCCTTTGGTCTCTCCTCGGCTCCCCGTACCTTTACGAAGGTGTTGGCCGCTTTGGCGGCTGCACTTCGACTTCGCTCAGTTAGGCTTTTATGTTACCTTGATGATATTCTTGTATTGTCTCCTTCTGCTCAGCAAGCAGCTGTGGATGTTCGCCTAACTGTTGAGACCCTGGCGGCCCCTTGGTTTTTCTATTAATTTAGATAAGAGCCATCTCTACCCCTCCACGAGTTTGGTTCATTTGGGGGCCCTTATTGATTCGGTGCAGGGTAAAGTTTTCCTTTCTCCCGAACGACAGGACAGTATTCGAGAGCTGATTTCCAAGGTTGAAGGGTGCCGGGCCGTCTCTCCCTTTGTTCTTTCGCAACTTTTATGAAGATGATCTCCGCCATAGCTATAGTGCCCTGGGCCCAGCTGCATGCTCGGGAGCTCCAATGGTTTCTCTTGCCGTTGCAGAAGGCGGGCAGAGGCACTTCTTCCAGACCGATTCCTGTTCCATCGACTGTCCGCAGGTCCCTGCGATGGTGGCGCTCTCCGGCCCTAGCAGCGGGTTGTTTCTTCCTAGACCCCCCCGAGGGTGGTTGTGATGACGGACGCCAGTCTCTTCGGTTGGGGAGCCCATTGCCAAGGTCAGCTGGCTCAAGGAACATGGACTGCATCGGAGTCTCGTCATCCGATCAATTGGCTGGAACTGCAGGCAGTGTTTCTTGCTCTGAGAGCCTTTCGACACCTTGTTTCTGGAGCTCATGTCCTTGTCCTCACGGACAACATCGCTGCCAAAGCGCACCTGAACAAACTAGGGGGTACCAGGTCAAGGTCCCTCCTTCTGGTGGCAATGCAGCTGGGACTGGGCAGAGCGCCACATTTGCTCCCTTCGGGCGGAACATATTTCCGGCGTGGAAAATTCTCAGGCGGATTGGCTGAGTTGCCGTCGGGTGGACAATGCGGAGTGGCGCCTCCATCCTCGCCTCTTCGAAGAGCTGTCTTGGCGGTTCGGCGTTCCAACGATCAACCTCTTCACAACAAATGCGAATGTGCAGCTGCCAAAGTTCTTCGCCCGGTATCCAGATCCTCACGCATCCGGTGTCGATGCTCTGCGGACCCCGTGGCCAGAGGGTCTTTTGTATGCATTTCCCCCGACGTCTCTCCTTCCCAGGGTCATCTAGAAAATCCTAGCAGAGCGGGCGGAAGTGGTCCTGGTGGCTCCTCATTGGCCCAGGAGACCCTGGTTTGCCGACCTTGTGTCCCTCTCGGTGGCCACATCTTGGCGCATCCCCCTCGGGGACGACACTCTATCCCAGGGTGCCCTGACACATCCGGATCTGGCCTGGCTCAATCTGACCACTTGGCGGTTGAGCGGAGCACGCTGAGTGCGGTGGGCATTCCGGCGGACGTCATTCGGACATTACAGGCCTCATGACGTTCCTCTACGGAATGTATTTATTCTGCCACTTGGCGGGCCTTCTGCTCCTGGTGTTCCCGGTCCGGCGTACCCGCTCTTCAACCCTCGATAGTCCACATTTTGGTTTTTTTGCAACAGGGCCTGTCCCAAGGTCTTTCTCCAAATACCTTACGTCGACAGGTGGCCGCGTTGTCTTTCGTGCTGGTCTGTGGCTCCTTGTCATCCTTGGCACAACATCCTCTGATCCGTCGCTTTCTCCGTGGTGCCACGAACTTGTGTCCTCCCGTTCTGCACAGATATCCCACTTGGGATCTGCCGCTGGTGTTAGAGTCACTGATGGGTCCTCCGTACGAGCCTCTACAGACTTCTAGTCTCCGACTACTCTCCTGCAAAGTCGCTTTCTTGGTGGCCATAACTTCAGCCCGCCGTATCTCGGAGATCGCTGCCTTGTCCACTCGTTCGGACCTTTGTGTATTCCACTCGGACCGCGTGGTCCTCCGCTTGGACCCGACCTTCATTCCAAAGGTCAATTGTGTTTTCCACCGGTCGCAATTAGGTTGTTCTACCTAATTTCTGCCTGGGACCTTCTCACCCAAGGGAGCGACGTTGGCACTCCCTCGATGTCAGACGAGCTCTTCGGATCTACATTAAGAGGACAGCTGCCTTTCGTCGATCGGAGTCTCTTTTCATCTCCTTCTTACCTGTCTCCCAGGGTTGCAAGGTCTCCTCATCTACCATCGGTCGCTGGATCCGACAGACTATCGCGTCGGCCTATGATCTTCATTCCCTCCCGCGTCCATCACGACTGACTGCTCATTCCACCCGTACCGCTGCTACGACGGCAGCATGGGCGACCCAGGCTCCCTTGCTTGAGATCTGCAGGGCGGCCACGTGGACTTCTCCGGTCCCTTTTATTAGACACTATAAACTGGACCAATTCGCCTCGGCTGAGGCCGCGTTTGGACGGCAGGTTCTTCAGAGGGTCATTGCCGGGGAGGGTATTGCGGACCAGCCGGATCCCCCCCTGAGTTCGGGACAATGAACTTGGGTATGTCCCACACTGGCTGCTGTCTCCACTCTCAATGGAGAAGGGGCGTTGGTCCTACCTGACATGCTCCTTCTTGTTGAGTGGAGACAGCAGCCAGACCCTCCCTGTTTTCGGCTGGTCCTTATCTGTCTTCTTCCTTTGTCTACTTACCTGTGTTGCCTGTGTTTCTTCCTTATCCCACATGCCGAGTCTGTCTCTCAAGTCTTCGCCAAAAGCTGGCCTGCCCGGCAACAAGGGCGGGACTTAAAATTATTGGCAGACTCAGTCCTTCAATCTGATTGGGCGAGTACTACCCACACTGGCTGCTGTCTCCACTCAACGAGAAGGAGCGTGTCAGGTAGGACCAACGTCCCTTTTCTTAGATCCCTTACTCTCCTGGGGATTTGCTTCAGAACCACCAACTGTTTACCTTTATATACTAGTGGTTCCTCTCTCGCTTTATGCAGTATCTCATCCCTTAATGATTTTTTACTAGTCTTATATGTATCTCCCTAGGAGGATTGTGTCTCCTCGCATAATTTGTATAAATCCTATTTTTTTTCCCAATTTCATATCCATCTCTTGTTTGTCTGTGAATTGCTAACAATTCTTTCATTAATTCCAGTAAATCTTCTCCCTTTTCCTCTTCTATGTTTTGAAACCTTAAATAATGGTCAGCTTTTTCTGTCTCTAACATTATTAATTCTTTATTAGCCTGTGTCAGTTGCTGATTTAAATCATCTACCTTCTTTTCCAAATGTTCTGTTTTCTTTTCCATTTTTTGAATCTTTTCCTCACTTTCTAGTATCCTTTGTTGAAAGGTCTCTAGTTTTTCATCCATATTCTGTATTTTTTCTTTCAACTCTTCCGTATCATTTCTCACTTCTCCTATATCTTTCCTTATCTCATTATGGCCTTGAGTCATAGATTTTTATAATGCCTGTAATAACGTTAATACCTCCTTTTGTGATGAGTTAGCTTTCTCTGGCTGTAAGATGTTTTCAACTAACCTCTTGAGTTTTGATAGAATTGTTCCCAAGGGTAATGTATTTGTCCTCACCTCCATGATATCTTAGCAGTTTTTGATACTATTGATAACAGTTCTCTTCTGGATTGGCTTGGGCGTTAGGAATTTTTTTTTTTTTATTTGATTTATATGCCGCCCTTCTCCGGAGACTCAGGGCGGCTTACAACACATTAAGCAATAGCCTTCATACTTTTGTATATTTATACAAAGTCAGCTTATTGCCCCCACAAACCGGGTCCTCAATTTACCTACCTTAGAAAGGATGGAAGGCTGAGTCAACCTTGAGCCTGGTGAGATTCGAACTTACAGTAATTGCAGACAGCTGGTTTAAATCACTATGCTTTTAGTCTGCTGAGCTAAACCAGGCTCCCATAGGGATCATGGTATAGTGATTCCCCTTCAACTCTGGTTTCATTTTTGAGAAAAGAAAAAAACCAACTGGTGTTGTTTTTCAGTTCATCCAATAGGATGATTTCTACTTTCTAAATTAAATTTGCTAAAATAGCTGCTGTGAAATCGCATTTGTGGAGAGAAATCCCACTGGGCTATGCTGTTAGAAGAACCAAAGTAGACTCCTACCAATATCTGTTGCATTTTTAAATATTTGTTTTCAGAACAGTGGACTTACGAACAAGCATCTCTTACATGATCCACTTTCTTATCTATTCAATATATAAGTGTACTAGATGAAATTCTGTGCTGCTTTAAGTGATTGTTCTTGGAGGCTAATGAGAACACCTATTGGTATTCCTTGTACATCCCATTCACCAGATCTGTATTTGTTAAATCTATTATGTCCCTTTACTGATTTACATTGTCATGAAAATACTAACATAAAGGTCAAGCTCTTTGGTTCAGTGAAGCTCCCAGAAAAGTAGGCCTAGAATTGCAGTCTTTATAATTTGTTGTATATCAATCAATGCCATGTTTCATCCTTTACTTATTATATTAGATTACCCAGATCTACATTTTAGTAAACTCTCAGTGCAACATGGGAACAGTGGTAACCTGCACTGGGAATTCCAAGATCAAAGATTAGTTACTGCTTCTGAGCCTAATGTTTTAAAACATTACATAAGTTTGGTTGTTTATATACAGGCTTCAAGTTATTTCAGGTCAGTGCTGTATCACAGTTGCCATGGCAACATTTGCTGTTTACATTTGGAAATCTACATTACCTCACCAAGCAGAAGAGATTTTAAGTTTTAGCATACCTTTGGTAAAGGTAAGCATAGGTAGCATACCAAGTAAAGCAGTCCAAAACTATATACTTCTAGATACAATTTGAGTTTTCAGACTAGAGAGAGAAAGGAAGATGACTTTTATGAGATATAGAAGGTCCATTACAAAAGCAGTGAGGGGTGACTTAAGTGCACATCAGATTGATAATATTCAAAAGAGACTCAGGTAGACACTTGCCTAATCCACAGGAAGGATTACCGCCCTGAGTCCTTCGGGAGAAGGGCGGTATATAAATTTAATAAAAACAAAAACAAAAACAAGGAAGAGGAGGTGCAGCACAATTTCTGTTCTTATAGTAAATCTCAGTAAATTAGTTGAAGGTATCCTGTGCCTGGTCTTCATTTCCTGCTTATGGGGCTGATATAGATTTTATTAATTTGATAAGATAGGCTGGGTTGAGTGAAGTTACCTAGAGAATCTCCCTGGCAAAGAATGGATTTGAAACTATAGCTCTTGTGCTATTTTCTTCAATCTAGTAGACATTTCCCTTCCAACAAATTTGCTTTGGTTTCTACATATTTATTTCCCAGAATACAATAAATAATTGTTTGAGTTAGATTGCCTTATAACATTTGATTTATAAATATAAGAATAAATGTGTCAAATTTTAGATAGTTACATAACATTTCTATGAGAATTGAAGATTCTCGTAGTTTAAAATTGGGTAGGTAAATATAAGGTGGGAGATATTTTTCAGCTTTTATATAAGGATGCAGGTCATAATTCTTATATTTAGCATGTTCATTATATATGCTGAAGAAGAATCTGTAAACTGGAAATATTAACGTAGTACAAAAGCAGACTGTAAAGATTGCCTCTCCTCCCAACTTAAGAAAGTAAAAACTCTTGAAATGTAATATTTCAAAAGGACTCTTTTGAAAAACTCTTTTCAAAAACTCTTGAAATGTAATATTTCAAAAGGACCTTTTTATTAAGCAGAAGTGACAACAATGGATTCAAAGCAAGATCTGAATACCCTCATGGCTGTCTTTAGAAGAGCACCTGACGGCCGTGACCAGGGGGATTTTTTATTAGGTTTGCCTGATCTGCCAGTTGCTCCCTTTCTAGATCGGGACTCTTTACACATGGTCACTCACGCCCTCGTCACTTCTCGCCTGGACTACTGTAATGCTCTCTACATGGGGCTCCCCTTGAGGAGCACCCGGAGGCTCCAACTGGTGCAGAGTGCAGCCACACGGGTGGTTACGGGAGTGACATGGCGTTCCCGTGTGACACCTCTCCTGCGTGAGCTGCACTGGCTCCTGGTGGTCTTTCGGGTGCGCTTCAAGGTTTTGGTTACTACCTTTAGAGCTCTCCATGGCTTAGGACCTGGCTATTTACGAGACCACCTACTGCCACCAGTGGCCTCCCACCGGCCGGTACGCTTTCATAGAGAGGGCCTCCTCCGGGTGCCGTCGGCCAAACAATGTCGACTGGTGGCCCCCAGGGGGAGAGCCTTCTCTGTGGGGGCACCTACTATCTGGAATGAGCTCCCCCTGGAGATTTGGAGGATCCCGGACCTATGCACCTTCCGCCGCGCTCTTAAGACCCTTTTATTTTGCCAGGCAGGCCTGGCCTGATTCCCCTTTTTTAAAAATGTTATAAATTTTAATTCGTTTTAAATTACTGGGGTTTTAATATTTTTATGGCCAAATTTATTTAATTGGATTTTAATTGGGTTTTAAAAGTTATACGTGTGTTTTATTTATGGCTGTTCACCGCCCTGAGTCCTTCGGGAGGAGGGCGGTATACAAATTAAATAAACTGAAACTGAAACTATTTCCTCATGGCTTCCGATGCCTATATGTAGAGGCTCGGTGGCCAAAGAAGGTGGCTTCCCCCCCTGCTATTGACCCATTTAGTTGGCAGAAAGTGATGGGGTTTTTCAACTTTCTTATGTTAATCCCCAACTTCCCTACTAGGGTTGGGCTGATCAAACAACGGGTGCACCCTGGGATATTTATCTCCCTGTCCCAGTTTGGGCTAAATAGGGGAGGGTAAGTGGTTTAATTGGTTTGCTTACCAGTGGTTCATCTTCTGGGTCGCTTCCGAATGAGTGTAATTCCTCCTGCTGAGACACCAGGGTTTCCTCCCCAAAGAGCGTGGGGGATAGAAATTCTATGATCTCCCTGCTCCTTAGGGCAGTCTCCTTCCTGTTCTGGCCAGGTTTTGCAAGTTTCCCCCCCGGCAGATGGTTCCGGGTGGGTGTTTGCGAATGACACTCTGCAGCTCGGTGCCCCTCTTTTCCACACTTGAAACAGGCTGAGGATTTTGGAAAAAATGCGGTTTGTGGTTTGAGGGGCTCTTGCTTTCATTGGGGTGGGGATTTCTTCCATGCTCGCCCCGCTCGGTATTGGTTTCTGGCCATATCAATCTCAGCTTCTTTGGCAGTGATGTACCGCTCATGTAGGTGATTTGGTGCACCTCTGGCCACACAGGCATTGTATAGATCATCATTCAGCCCATCCTTGAAACAGCTCACCAAAATATCCTCTGGCCAGGTCACATGACACGCGAGGTCCCGGAATTCTTCAGTATACTCTGCTACTGGCCGTTGCCCCTGCCTCAACACCTTAATGCGGTTGCGTGCTTTGCGATCTGCTAGTGGGTCCTCAAACCGTTATTGCAGGGCCATCATGAAACGGTCGAAATCCCGCAGTTCTGCTGCATTGGCATTATGCAGGGTCACCATCCATCTGACAGCGGCACCCTCTAGGGCTAGGATCACAATTCGCACTCAGGATCCTTGGGTTTGGAAATCATGCCCGTACTCTTGCATGGTGAGTATGTGTGCCACAAAGAATCCTAACTGTTGTGGATTCCCATCAAACTTCACCCCAAGGGAGGGAGTTTCACTTTCCAGTTGTGGGACTCGGAGCTGGTTGGGAATGGGCACCGGTGTGCATGCTGCCTGGAGGGGAGGGTTTGCTGGGTCTTCTCCCGCTGCTGTTGTGCCATCTGCTTGATAGGCAGGCTCCAGAAGGGGGGTGCCTCCCCTGGCATCCTCCGTGACTGCTGCCCTTTCAGCGCTTTTTGGTTGTCATCCTGGCTCCCCTCGGATGTTGAGATTTTCCATTTTCCATCACCAATTGGGTTATATGCCTCTTCAGACAATCCTCCCTCAGTGGTGCTTCGGTTAGTTCCCCCTGGTCAGTAAGGACTCCTAGTTCCAATTTCCACCCGGTTTTCGGTTGCTGCAGCTGAGGGTGACTCCTCTGGTTCTCTCATCCCAGCTATCTTTCTTCCCAATGCCAATTGACCAGTGGGGCTTTTCAGGATTCTCCAGGGTTACCTCATCCTTTCTGATGGGGTGTACGAAACAGGCATCTGACTGGGTGGTGGTTGATGTCTCCCCCCAGCATTCGGCTTCTCTCAGTTCTCTGCTTCGTTCAGACATGGTTTGCAAGGTCCCCTTAGTAGAGCAAAGATTGCTTCTCTGGGTTGACCGTTTTGCAGAACTTGCTTTCTGTAAGGATTGCCTCTCCTCCCAACTTAAGAAAGTAAAAACTCTTGAAATGTAATATTTCAAAAGGACCTTTTTATTAAGCAGAAGTGACAGCAATGGATTCAAAGCAAGGTCTGAATACCCTTAGGCAAGACAAGTAGGATTAAAGCATTAGAGACCCCTCCCTTAAGCTTAGGTTGTAAAATATCTGCTGACACAGACAATGTTTGTAAATTGAATCCAAGTCTCCCCCTTCTCCCAATTGAATGGCAGTATCACTTTTAGGGATCTGACAAAGACACTGAACATGTTTTAGTACCTAATCCCAAAATAGTTAATTAAACAATGAGATGGGGAGTAATGGGAAGGAACAAAAGCTCAAATATAAAGTAGGAGATACAGGAAGGTCTAAAAGGGTCAGGATATACAAATGCTGATATACAGCACTCAAAATATGGGGAACAAACAAGGTGAACTTGAAGTACTAGTACAAGTATGATATAGTTGCTAATACTGCAACTTGGTGGGATGAAATTCATGCATGGAATGTACTGATGGAAGAATACAAACTGTTCAAAAGAAACAGACTTAGCAAAAGAGGAGGTGAAGTTACATTATATATAAGAGACTACATCTCTACATAAATGCACAAAATCAAGAATAAAGCCCTCCTAGAATATATATGGGTCAATATAAAAGGAAAAAGGAATGACATTGCCATAGGTGTATACTACAGGCCACCCAACCAAGCAGAAGAAATAGATGAACTTTTTGCTAATCAGTTAACTAATGTAAGTAGAAACACACCACAGTAGTAATAGGGGACTTTAATTACCTTGACATCAACTGGGAAACAAACTCTGCATCAAGTGGGAGTTTGAAGACATTCCTGATCAACCTAGCTGACAGATTTGCCATCCAAAAGGTAGAGGAGGGAACTAGAGAGACAGTTATACTAGACCTAATTCTTACTAACAGAGAATAAGTTATAGAGGGGATTGAAGCTTCTGGAACTTTGAGGGAGAGTGATCATGTCATATTGGAATTCAATATAATGCAAACACAAACAATAGAATATAATCAAATCAGTGTCCTATACTTTAAAAGAGCTGATTTTTAACAAGTTTAGAGCTTGGGAAGGATTCTATGGATGAAAACTCAAAACTCCTGGGTGTACGTGGTCACTGACTGTCATCCTTGGGTGATAGTCTTTATCCAGATCCTAGACTTGCTCTCAGCCAGTGGATCCTTGAACTGTTGGCGAAGGGTTACCATAGTAACCCTGGTCATAGTGGTTATAGTTCTGTAGCTGGGGGGCATTGTCATTGTAGAGGGAGACCATCCACTCCACCGCTGCCCCCTCCAGGGCCATGGTTATTCATCTCATCCGGGCTTCTACCATGTCCAGTTTGGCACCATACTTCTGCATGTAGTTCCAGACTTGCACTAGGAAGAACCCCAATTGTTCAGGATCTCCCCCATACTTAACACCCAAGGCTGGGACCTTTGGGGCCTGGTGCCTTTCAGGAACAGTCCCTGCAGGTGGAATGGCTTGCGCAGCTTGGTCTGGGGTGACCCAGGAACCTTGAGCAGCTGTCTGTGCAAGAGGCTCTTGGGGTCCTTGACTCCCCCTAACCTCTTGTATCAGGACCTGGTTCAGCATGGCTTCCTCTGGGCTTCTCTCTGGGTGGTGGTGGTATTCCCTTTGCCCCTCTTGCCATTCTGCTTCACTTTGAGGCCGGTGATGTCTAGGATCAAGACAGGTGTTTGTGGGGCATGTTGGGCATGTTTCCCCTCCCTTTCCCTCCCCTCTGGCCTCGCCTCCTCATGTCGTGTTGTTTGCGCGGCAGCTGCGCATGTGTCTAAGTATTGGGGGGGCTTATTTTTTGTGGGGGGGCTTATTTTACTGCATGTGCTCAAAAGCCCAATTGGGCTTATTATCCGGACATGTGTTAGTTTCGGGGAAACATGGTATGAGGGAAAACGCCCGAGCACATCAACTTCAAACACAGTATACAGCCCAACCCCTTTGTAGTTAGGCAACCGTATATGAGAGCAAACGGACTCAGCCTTGGAGATAACAGCAGTTGCAAAGCTGCAGTGTAATCTTCCCCCTATACCTGTGATGGCGAGCCTATGGCACGCGTGCCCAAGGTGGCACGCAGAGCCATCTTTCCGGGCACATGAGCTGTCGCCCAACTCACCAGCTGCGCATGCACTCACGCCTCAGCTGGTGTTCAGGCCTCCGGTGCGCATGCATGCAATTCAGGAGGCCCAGCTGGTCTTCGGAGCTCTCCTGCGCATGCATGTGCATTTGTGCATGTGTGAGAGTGTACTTGTGGACAGCACGTGCAGGCGCAGATGGCATTTGCTTGCCTGCATTGCGTGTGCAAAATCCACACACACACAAATGGGGAGCCGCACAAAACCTGTGCACATATGATTGCATGCACAGCGCACGGGGGGGCGTGCAAAAGCCATGCGCATGTGCATATGGTGCGGTTGCGCACGCAGTGCACGGGGGAGGAGCCGCGCATTAGGACAGATGGCATACACATGTGCAAAGCACATGAAGCGCGTACCTGTTCGGCACTCTGTGAGTAAAAGGTTCGCCACCAGTGCCCTATACTTTCCTTCCATTCTATGGCAGCAAGCAACAGGCTGGCTGAAAGGCACTTTCAGATCCAAATAAACATCTGGCCCACAACATGTCTGATACCACTATTGTAGAAAAGGAAAAAGCCTGGTTCATTGATATTGCAGTGCAAGGTGATGCACAAATTGAAGACTGGAATTGAACTGGAAAAAATAATGAAATACTGTGAGCTGCAAATTAAAGTTGAGTGATTGTGGAATAAGAAATCAGTGGTTGTACCAATAGTAATAGGAGCCCTTGGGGTAATACCTGAAAAACAGCCTAGATATGGAAATTTTGAACTTCTTAGACCTGAATAACCTGACTTTGCAAAAGACCACCCTACTCGAAACTGCCTATATGCTCAGGAACTATCTTAACAGCTCTTACTGTAGGTCCTTGGTTAGGATTTGAACTGTTAAGTTTTTACCAGTTCCAGACTGTGAATTGAATTGAAGATTATAATAATAATAATAATAATAATAATAATAATAATAATAATAATAAAAAAACAATTTTCAATAAGGACAAAAAATCAGGATAGTGGATGTGGCAGTATTATTTATTTATTTATTTATTTTATTCAATTTGTATACCGCCCTTCTCCCCGAGGGGACTCAGGGTGGTGAACAGCCAAAAGTTAAAACATACATACATACAAAATTTAAAAGCCAAATAAAACCAAATTAAACAGTGGCCCCGACTATTTAAAATCCCAATAAAAAAATATTAAAACCCCAATATTAAAATATATTTAAATTTTAAAATCAAAATTATTTTTGCAAAAAAGGGGAGAAAAGGTTAGGCCAGGCCCGCCTGGTGGAACAAAAAGGTTTTTAGCTCACGGCGGAAGGCGCGAAGATCCGGGATCCTCCTTATCTCTGGGGGGAGCTCGTTCCAGATAGTGGGTGCCCCCACAGAGAAGGCTCTCCCTCCAGTACCTGGAGACAGCACAATAGAAGTGAAAGAATTGGAAAAGATCACAAAATACAAACCTGCAAATAGAAATAGAACAACTGTGGCAAAAGCAAGCAAAGGTAGTCACAATAGTAATAGATGCCTTAGGTGCAATCCCAAACAATTGGAGCACCACTTGAACATCATTGGCATTGAAAAATCCACCATCAAGTCAATTGCAAAAGGCAGCTTTACTTGGAACAGCTTCTGTCGTTTGACAATATCTGTAACACCATCAAATATCCACATCTGCCTATTCCACGGTATCCCAGATCCTTAGAAAGGACTCGATAGGTAGACAAAAATGCCAAACCCAATCTGAACATCTTGATGACTGTGACGAACCATAATTATAATAATGGGCAGAAACAAGCAAAGATAGACTGTGGCAGAAGCAAGGAAAGGTAGTTCCAATAGTAATAGGTACCATGGATGCAATCCCAAACCAACTGATGCACCAATTGATAACCATCAACATCAACAAATTCAGCATCAGTCAATTTTCAAAAAGGAGGGTTTACTTGGAACAGCTTACTGTATTTTTCGGAGTATAAGACACACTTTTTTCCCTCCTAAAAAAGGCTGAAAATTTGGGTGAAGTAAAATCTTACTCTGAATGTAGCTTTTTTGAAGCTTTTTTCAGCCCTAACGAGGTGCTAGTGAGTGAAGCATCTACCTCTGATTCTCAGCTGTGCTTTAGAAGCTTTTTTTCAGTGAAGTGATCTTCCCTTGCTCCCTCCAACTCTCAGCGGTGAAGTTTTTTTTCCAGCCCTAATGAGGCACTAGTGAGTAAAGCGATTTCCATGGTTTGCCTGCTTTTCTCAATGCTTCTCTCTCCAAAGATCAGTTGTGCTTTAGAAGCTGGTTTATCCCAGGCATGGGATAAAAACCAGCAAACTAATGTCCTGAAGCTGACCAGACTAAGGACGCTAACCAGATGAATACCTGGTAGGCAGATCCCCCCCCTCCCTATTTTCCTCCCCAGAAACTAAGCTGTGTCTTATATTCCAGTGCGTCTTATACTCCGAAAGATGCAGTACATCCTGCAATGATATCTGTAATACTATCAAACATTCACATCTGCCTATTCCAGATCCCTGGAAAAGACTTGCTTGGTAGACAAAAATTCCAAACCCAATCTGAACATCTGGCTAACTATGCAACGAATATCATCATCATCATCCCCTGCGTCTTCACTTCCACCACCACATATCTACAATGTTCTTCTTCTGTCAATAAGAGATGTGTCTTCAGTTTTGATTTTATGTATAAAACAACTCCATTTAACTTTTCCATTT
The DNA here is from genome assembly GCA_012654045.1 of Ptyas mucosa. NCBI lineage: Eukaryota > Metazoa > Chordata > Lepidosauria > Squamata > Colubridae > Ptyas > Ptyas mucosa. The sequence goes on along the minus strand of WNWU01013905.1, from coordinate 1,950,502 downwards.
GCCGATATAAATTCATCTCCCAAAGTTGTAATTATCAAATCTTTTAAATCTTTTTTTCCTGATATTTTTTGCAAACGTATCACATCTTGATTCATTTTTTTTCAAATAGTGAAAGATTTTCCTCTTGTGAAGGGCATTAGCCCCATTTATATTCCATGTTACATATTTTAAATTCTATTTAGGCAAAGAAACTATCAAAACCTTTTATCTGTGGTTCCCATCTCCACAGCTTGTTATGTATCTTGGAGTTGAATATCTGTTGCTTTTTGAACCAATTTCATTGAATCCTATTCCAGTTGTGTCCCACATATAGTAATGAAGCTTGTTGAAACAAATTCAGTCTAAATCTTTGTTGGTGCAAAGTAGAGATCACTCTCTCCAATTTATCCTAAAGAAATGGGACCTTTGTTTTTAAAAGTTCGGTAAAAAATGAGTAATCCTTTCTTTTTTTCAAAACGCTTATATCTTTATCATCAATCCTCAACTTTTATTCAAAGTGATTCATATCTCTTCTTTTATGCTTCTCCTCAAGAAGTAAACCAAAACATCTTTTGTCAGACCTGCCTCAGATTGATCCTTTAAATTTAGAATTCTCCATCCTTTTTGGCTTTCTGGACTGGCAAGGAGGGAAGGCTGTATGGTTCCATGTGAGTAGCTGGCAAGGTTGCATGCAGCTTCATTTGCACATGCTGCTTGCACAATGGAGCACCTGTGCTCACCAGCTCATGTGAGCGGGGTTGCATGCACGCACTCACCTTTCACTTTCACGGCCCAGTTACAAAAGGTCAAGGCCCAGTAGTGGGCCTTAGCCCTGGGGTTGGGGACCCATGCTCTAAGTAAGAATCATTATTAGTTCCATTTGTTGAGAAATGGGTAGTTTAATAGAGATCAAGTGAATATCTCTATTCAAGTGAAAAGTAATGCAAAGCCAGAATATGTGCTGTGATATGCACGCCAAATCACTAAGTTCTACCCCCCCCAATGTCTGCCTCTTGCCCACCAATCAAGTTTTTACAAGATGTTTCTATAACAATTGGTGAATCCAGGTTGGTATGTAGCTTTCCCTTTTTGTAGATGGGTGACCTAGGAGCAGCATCTCAAAATGGCTTCTACTTTCGATCCCTCCCCCCCAAGCAGTTTCAGTTCAGTTTCAGTTTCAGTTTCAGTTTATTTAATTTGTATACCGCCCTCCTCCCAAAGGACTCAGGGCGGTGAACAGCCATAAATAAAACATTCACGTATAACATTTAAAACCCAATTAAAATCCAATTAAATAAATTTGGCCGTAAAAATATTAAAACCCCAGTAATTTAAAACGAATTAAAATTCATAACATTTTAAAAAAAGGAGAATCAGGCCAGGCCTGCCTGGCGAAATTAAAGGGTCTTAAGAGCGCGGCGGAAGGTGTGTAGGTCCAGGATCCTCCGAATCTCCGGGGGGAGCTCATTCCAGATAGTAGGTGCCCCCACAGAGAAGGCTCTTCCCCTGGGGGCCGCCAGTCGACATTGTTTGGCCGACGGCACCCGGAGGAGGCCCTCTCTATGAGAGCGTACCAGCCGGTGGGAGGCCACTGGTGGCAGTAGGCGGTCTCGTAAATAGTCAGGTCCTAAGCCATGGAGCGCTCTAAAGGTAGTAACCAAAGCCTTGAAGCGCACCCGGAAGACCACCAGGAGCCAGTGCAGCTCGTGCAGAAGAGGTGTCACATGGGAACGTCATGTTGCTCCTGTAACCACCCGCACTGCTCCACTCTGCGCCAGATGGAGCCTCTGGGTGCTTCTCAAGGGGAGCCCCATGTAGACAGCATTACAGTAATCCAGGTGGGAAGTGACGAGGGCGTGAGTGACTGTGTGTAAAGAGTCCCGATCTAGAAAGGGAGCAACTGGCGGATCAGGCGAACCTGATAAAAAATCCCCCTGGTCACGGCCGTCAGGTGCTCTTCTAAAGACAGCCGTGAGTCCAGGAGGACGCCCAAGTTGCGAGCCCTCTCCGTGGGGGCCAATGATTCGCCCCCAATAGTCAGTGATGGCACCAACTGACTATATTGGGATGTCGGAAACCACAGCCACTCAGTCTTGGCTGGGTTGAGTTTCAGCCTGTTACTCCCCATCCAGATCTGTACGGCCTCCAGGCACCGGGACATCACTTCAAGGGCATCGTTGGGGTGGTCCGGGGTGGAGATGTACAACTGAGTATCATCAGCATACTGATGATACTTCACCCCGAAACCACGGATGATCTCACCCAGCGGCTTTACATAAATGTTGAACAGAAGGGGCGAGAGGACCGACCCCTGTGGTACCTCACAAATGAGGTGCCTCGGGGTCGACCTCTGTCCCCTTGCCAACACAGATTGCCACCGGTCGGAGAGAAAGGAGGAGAACCACCGCAACACGGTGCCTCCCACCCCTAACTCTTCCAACCGGTGCAGCATGATGCCATGGTCAATGGTATCAAAAGCCGCTGAGAGATCTAATAGAACCAGGACAGAGGAGCAACCTCTGTCCCGAGCCCTCCAGAGATCATCAACCAGCGCGACCAATGCCGTTTCCGTGCTGTACCCGGGCCTGAAACCCGACTGGAACGGATCCAGATATACTGTTCCATCCAGGTACTGAGGGAGCTGCCGCGCAACCACACTCTCGACAACCTTGGATAGTACAGTGGTTTAAAGCCCTGTTATTAACATCAGCTGCCTGCAATTATTGCAGGTTCGAATCTCACCAAGGCTCAAGGTTGACTCAGCCTTCCATCCTTTCTAAGGTAGGTAAATTGAGGACCCAGTTTGTGGGGGCAATAAGCTGACTTTGTATAAATATACAAAAGTATGAAGGCTATTGCTTAGCGCATTGTAAGCCGCCCTGAGTCTCCGGAGAAGGGCGGCATATAAATCAAATTAAAAAAAAAAAAAAACCTTCGCCACAAAGCGAAGGTTGGAGACCAGACGATAATTAGATAACATGCCAGATCCAGGGAAGGCTTCTTGAGGAGAGGCCTCACCACTGCCTCTTTCAAGGCGGCGGGGAAGACACCCTCACTCAACGAAGCATTTATAATCCCCTGGAGCCAGCCTCGCGTCACCTCCCAAGAAGCCAGCACTAACCAGGAGGGACACGGGTCCAACAAACGTGGTCGCATTCAGTCCACCCAGAATCCTGTCCACATCAGGAGCCAAAGGATCAAACCCCTCCCAGATAATAGTCACAAGACCTGCCCCAGTCATTCCCCCTGGGACCACCCAGTCGGAGTCCAGGTTTTCTCGAATCTGAGTGATTTTGTCATGCAGATACTGTACAAAATCCTCGGCTCTACTCTCCAAGGGGTCTTCCCGCGCTCTCTGGTGGAGCAGGGAGCACGTCACCCTAAACAGGGCGGCCGGGCGGTTATCTGATGACGCAATAAGAGCAGCAAAATAGTTACATTTTGCTGCTTTTATTGCCACTAGCTAATACTTAATGTGAGATCTTACCAGTGTCCGGTCAGATTCAGAAAGACTGGCCCTCCAACTACTCTCTAGGCGTCTTTTCCGGCGCTTCATCTCCCTTAGCTCCTCAGTAAACCAGGGAGCCAGGTGAGATCGGCACCGGGTCAGAGGCCGCAAAGGCATGACCCGATCCAGAGCTCCAACGGCCGCCCTATCCCAGGCGGCCACTAGGTCTCCAGTCGAGGCGTGAGCCAGAGCCTCAGGGAATGGCCCAAGTTCCATCTGGAACCTCTAGGGTTCCATCAGGCGCCTGGGGCGGAACCATTTTATCAGCTCTGCCTCCCTGCGGTGAGATGTACCGGTTCAAAGGTCAAGACGGAGGAGGGAGTGATCCGACCATGACAAGGGCTCTGACTATATCCCCTATTTCAAGGTCACTCAACCACTGTCCAGAGCCGAAAACTAGGTCCAGCGTGTTTCCCCCCCTGTGGGTAGGGCCATGAATTAGTTGGGTCAGGGCTGTCATGGAAGCCATGAACTCCTGAGCCACTTCAGACGCCTCACCTGCAGACGGCAGGTTGAAATCCCCCATGACCATAAGTCTAGGGGTATCAACCGCCACCGCGGCGATGACGTTGAGTAGCTCAGGCAGGGCTGTTGCCATGTGGCAGGGAGCCAGGTACGTGATCAGCAAACCCATCTGTACCCCATGGCCCCACTTCACAAGGAGGGACTCACAACTGGCTGTCTGAGGAACAGTGGCCTCTCTTGGTCTAAGACCTTCTTTGATAATAACCGCTACCCCCCCTCCCCTCCCCTGTGGCCTTGGCTGATGAAATGCGCAGAAACCTAGTGGGCACATTTCAACGAGGGGAACCCCCCCCTCTTGGCCCAACCAGGTCTCTGTAATACTTGCCAGGTCTGCTCCCCCTTCCTGAACAAGATCGCAAATGAGGGGGGCTTTATTTAGTCAGTTAATATAGTCACTCAGAGGAAACATTTCCTGGCCACCCTCTCACAGCGGCCAACCAGATGTCCAAAGGCAGGAAATTTGATGGTTTAATCTGCTCTGGTGATAGATGGTTCATAACAGTCAACTCCCTCAGGGTCCATACAATACTGTCCAAGTCCAAGTCCCCATCCACCAGGAGGTTTCGATGGAAATAAATGCAATTTAATTTAATTTAAAGCGGGGTACAAAAGAAAGGCAGCACAGCAATCCCACTTACAATATGAAGTGGATTGCAGATGAAATACAGCACAACAGTCCCACAAGAGGGTAGATGTACACACCGGGGGGAGGGGGGAAAGGCTGATCCTCAGGCCGATTACAGGGCCAGGAAGGGGGGGAGGAGAGGCCACCCATGTATGTTTATTATTTGCGGTGGTATTGGCAGAGAGATTAAAAGGCTTTTTGAGCCAATTTATCCACGAAGACCAAAACAGCTTTTTACCTCGCAGGCAAATTAGAGATAATGTGAGAATAATTATGAACATTTTAGAATACTGTGAAACCCACATTGATAAACAGTTGGCTTTGGTCTTCATGGACGCCCAAAAAGCTTTTGATCGAGTGAGCTGGCGTTTTCTATTTGGTTTGTTACAACATATGCAATTTGTGGAGGAGTTTACTCGGGCAATTCATACAATCTACTCGAAACAGTCAGCCAAAATCCTGGTTAATGGAGAAATGTTGGAAAATATTTATTTATTTATTTATTTATTTATTTATTTATTTATTTATTTATATATATAATTTATTTATATATATAATTTATTTATATAAAATATATTTATTTTATACAGCCCCAGCCAGATTAGACAACAAATTCTTTAAAAAGTTAAATCAATGTGTTCTTAAATTTATTTGGCAGAATAAAAAGCCCAGAATTAAACTCAAAATGCTCCAAGAGGTGAAGGATAGAGGGAGATTCGGCTTGCCTAAATGGGAGTATTACTATCAAGCCGCAAATTTAGTTTGGGTAAAGGATTGGATTCTGCTGAGAAGGAGACAGCTGTTGGTTCTGGAAGGTTCGGGATTGCAACAGGGTTGGAATTATTTCCTTTGGCAAGAGAAGGTAAAAAAAATATATGAGTTTCGCAGGTCATTATTTAAGGAATATCTTAATTGAAACATGGAGTAAAATTAAGGATAAATTCTACTCTTTGACCCCCTCCTAGTTGGTCCCACTAGAAGCCACAACATATACTTCACTTTATAACAAAGAAAACATCTATCTTACCAGGAGTTGCTGGATAGCCAAGGCTGCTTAAAAACAAGAACTGAATTAGATTTACAGGGAATGGAACTGGACTGGTGGTCTTACACTCAGATCAACTCTAAATGTAAAAAGAATAAGGAGCAAGGAGCCTGGTGGAGCAGTGGACTAAAGCGCTGTTAAAATAGCACTTAGCTGCCAGCTGCCTGCAATTACTGCAAGTTCGAATCTAACCAGGCTCAAGGTTGACTCAGCCTTCCATCCTTTCTAAGGTAGGTAAAATGAGGACCCAGATTGTGGGGGGCAATAAGCTGACTTTGTATAAATATACAAAAGTATGAAGGCTATTGCTTAACGCATTGTAAGCCGCCCTGAGTCTCTGGGGAAGGGCGGCATATAAATCAAATTTTAAAAAAAAAAGGAGGTATAGATATGACCCTGCAGGAGATGGATAAGATCATATTGGGAAAGGAGGAAAAAATGCTAACCAAGATCCATAAAGTTTTAATAAGTTATTGGATAGGAGACAAGATTGTCAAAGACTCAATGATTACCTGGGGGAGAAATATTGGTCACTCAATCGAGTTGATGAAATGGGAAGAAATTTGGACCAGACAACTGAATTTTTTTTTTAAAAAAATAATCTTTATTTACATTTTTCGTTAAAAGAAAAACAGAAAATGGACTTCCGGTGGCTCCACGGTGACTTCCGGTGGCTCCGCAGTTCATTGAAGACGCCTGAAAATGGGCGCCCGCTTCCTTGTTTCGTAAAAGCCCCCGAACAGCAGGCAAGCGCTGTCGGGAGGCTTGAAAAGGCTCTCCCCGGGCAAAAGGGAGAGTGAAGAGCAGGCTGGTGGCGGTAGAGTTCCCCAAAGCCCCCCAGAGAAAACTCTGGGGTGCGAAGTGGGGGAACTCCCCAGAAACCAGCCAAGCAGCTCTGGACTTGGAACGACTCTGCTGAAGCAGAGCAAGACGCCGCGACCACACCAGCAACTTAAAGCTAAATCATCTTTTGGGTAAAATAACTTTAAGAATTATTTTTAACTTGGAATTCAGGAGCTGGCTAAGCAGTAGGAGAAAAGTAATTAAGACAGGAAAAATCTTTAACTCTGAAACGTTAAAAAAATGGCACCTGAGGGCGTGAAACAAAGCTAACTAGTGAGAGTGACTGTTAGCGTTTGCTACATTTGTAATAGACAAAGAGCTATTGGAAAACATTTTAGAGCTGATGTGGAGTGGAATGGAAAAGAGTTGTTATTGATGTTAAATAAATTAGAATTTTCTACAGAGTGGTGATCATATAGACTTTGTTTGACAGTTCAATAAGTTGAAACAATGGCTGATGTTAGACCTGCAGGATTATTGCCTGGTGAATTAGTAAATACCCGAAATGAAATTGCAAAAATTTTTCAAGAACTTTTAGACTTTCTTATTCTTAACATTTCGGCTTCAATTGAAAGAAAGTCCCAAAAGAAGTTTGATAATGAAGTGTTGGTGGGGAAACAAGAAGAAATTAAACAGAGGAGCTTGGAGAGTGAAATGCAAGCTGGTGGGACCGGAATGCAGGAGGATATGATTGAAATGGAGGCTCTGGCAGACATTTCCAATTTGTTTACAGAAAAGTTGCAGCTGGATCAGTCATTACAAGTGAATGAACTATTTGGCAGCTTGAGGTTTGACAAACAAAGGAATGATCTGCATTCAAGCAAGAAGCAAGAAAAGCCGAAATGAGGGTTTTAAGTTCAAGCTAAAGAAAAAGAACACAAAAATGAAGCGAGTTTCTATGACACATCAACCTCAGATCAAGTTTAAGAAACTTTCAAAAAGAAAAGGAGGGGCAGAAGGGACTTTGAAAGAATTATGGTAAAATAAAGATTGGAAAAAATACAAGAAAAAGAAGAAATAGTCTGATTAAATTGGCAGTTCTAAAGGTTATTTTATGTTTTATATGTAAAAAGGATAACTTTTCTTTTTTAATGATATGATGGTACTATAATGGTTAAAGTAAAATTTGAAGGTTACCCTCCGGAAAATTTCGAATTTTATATTTGCATATATGATATATGAAGTTTTACTGATGACTTTAAAAATTACATGAGATAAAAGGTTTAAGTTTTTTTTAAATGATTAATTTTAATAAGTAAAAAGGATGGATAACAACTTTAGTTTTACTATAGAAGTGCCGAAATTGCATACTGTTGGAGAAGTGGCGAAGGGTTTTAAAGGTTACAATATAGTTAGGATGTTCTGTATACAAAGACTAACTGAAGGATGTCCTTGGGAAAAATTTGAATTTATATTACTAGAAATGATTTAGATAAAAGTTTAGGGTTTTGTCTTTTTTTAAAATGTATAATCTTAATAAGTAAAAAGGATGGATATCTTCTCTCTTTAATGTTTGTAATATTTTTAGGGAGATTGATGAATTTTAATAAGGGGAGTTAAATGATCTATGGGAAATTTTGAATATTATAGTATGTTAGCATATCTTAGTATTACATGAGATAAAAGGTTTAAGGTTTTTTTAAAAAATGTTTAATTTTAACAAGTAAAAAGGATGGTTGTGAAGGGTTTTAAAGGTTACAATATAGCTAGGATGCTCTGTATACAAAGATTAACTGAAGGATATCTTTGGGAAAAATTTGAATTTATATTAGTAGAAAAAAATTAGATAAAAGTTTAGGGTTTTGTCTTTTTTAAAATGTATAATCTTAAAGTAAAAAGGATGGATATCTTCTTTCTTTAATGTTAGTAATATTTTTAGGGAGGTTGATGAACTTTAATAAGAGGAGTTAAAGGATCTATGGGAAATTTTGAATCTTATAGTATGTTAGCATATTTTAGTATACGTTTGTTATTGCAATACCCTGTTACTGCTTTGGGAGGTCTAGGGCGGGGAGGGGGGGGTTGGATGGGTTGGGGAAAAGATGTTATATAAATGTAAACATAATTGGGAAATCGGGGCTGCTCGAATACCACTTTAGATTGTATTGAAAAGGGAAACAACTGGAGAGAGGGGAAGGACTAGAGAGAGTGGAAAGGAGAGTAGGAAAGGAAAAGGAGAGAAGGAAGAGGGAGGGGAAAGAGGAGTGGAGGAGAAGGTGGGAAGAGGAGAGGAGTGGGGGTGGAGAACAGGAAGTAGGAGAGAGGAGGAGTGAAGCAGGCAGGAAGGAAGGAAGGGAGGGGGAGTAGGGGAAGAAAGGTTGGACTAAAAGGAAAGGGTAAAAGAGCAGCCCTGAAAAAACCCGGAAAAAAACCCCCCCAAAAAAGCAAAAGTAAAAATGATGTAAGAGGGAGGGGGGTTGGATTGGGTGTGGGGGGGGGAGAAAATGTTTGGAAATTTTGTTTGTAAAACTTTTTAATAAAAAAAAAAGAAAAACAGAAAACAAAACACCATATAAATGACATACAAGACAACATAACAAATAACAAACATATCTACAAGTAATATCTTAATAACTAAATATTTGGTATGATCTATCTATATTACATTCCGAGGGAGACTGGATGACTTATATCTCTTTGTATATCAATTAGGTCTATCCGACCTCACTTTACTTGTATAGTATCAATTTCTCAATAAATACCTTTCCTCTTTTGGTTTGGGTTATGATTTTCTCTTCGCTAGCCAAGTATATAGTTTTTCCCAGGATAAATATGTTTGTGTTTGATCTCTATCTTTTAATTTTTTGGTTAATTTGTCTGTTTCCGCACAGTCCAAAATCTTTTTTTATAATTGCTTCCTCTGATGGGATATTTTGATTTTTCCAAAGTTGCGCATATGTCAATCTCACCGCTGTGATAATATGTAAGGCCAAATACCATAAATCTATTTTAATATTATCTGGTTTAGAGTCGACCAAGCATGTCTCTGGTGGCCAATCAATCTTTTGGTTTAAAATCTCATTAAGCCATTTTTTTATTTTTCCCCAAAATTTTACTGCTTCCGGGCATGTCCACCATTGATGGTAATAGGCGCCTAGTTCCAGCCCACACTTCCAACATTCAGCCAATTGTCCAGTGAACATTTTAGCCAATCTATCGGGGGGAGGTGCCACCTATATATCATCTTATAAATATTTTCTTTGTATGCTGTGGAAACTATTGACTTCATATTCTCCCATCAAATCCCTTGCCATTTGTCTAGGTGGATTGAATAACCGAAATTTTTCCCCCAGGCAATAATTGTATCTTTAATTATCTCATCACCTATCTCTAATCTGATTAGCAATTTATAACTTTTCGAAATCATACCCTTTTCTTGGCCCATCAGGATTTTATCTAATTTCTTGTAGATCCACATGTATGCCTTTCCCATCTCTGTCTTTCTTAAATTTGAATTGAATCTGTAAATAAGTCCACCAATCCACTTGTAATCCTAAAGAATTCAATTCTTGTTTAGATTTTAATTTTCCCTGTGCATTCAATAGATCCTTGTATATTAATTTCTTTGTCGGGTTATAAAGTTTGGGGTATGTCAGTGCTTCCACAGGTGATATCCAGCACGGTGTTTTAATGTACCGTATATACTCATGTATAAGCCGACCCGCATATAAGCCGACCCCCCCACTTTTACCCCCCAAAACTGGGAAAACTTGTTGACTCGCGTATAAGCCGGGGGTGGGAAATGCAGCAGCTACTGGTAAATTTCAAAATAAAAAAAGACTGGTCATAAGTGCGAAGACCGGTCAAAAGTGCGAGGACCTGTCAGAAATCACTTTTTTCAGCCCTCTGGGTATCCTTTTGTGCATATGGACTACCCAGAGGGCTGAAACAGTTATTTTTGACTGGTCCTTGCACTTGTGACCAGTCCTCGAACTTATGACGGTCCTCACATTTTACATTTTTGCCCTATCTTGTCACTCCCACTCTTTCTCATTCGTTCTCTCTCCCCCTTTCTCTCTCATTCTTTCTCTCTCATTTTCTCTTTCTCTCTTTCATTCTCTCTTTCTGTCTCTCATGCTCTCTCTCACTCTCTCTGATTCTCTCTTTCTCTTTCTCTCATTCTCTTTCATTCTGACTTTCTCTCCTTTTCATT
>WNWU01013905.1:1901950-1930678 GCA_012654045.1 Ptyas mucosa | reverse complement strand
AAAACCCGAAAAAAAAAATAATAAGGAAGAAAAGCAACGTCCCCCCCCCCCCCCCCCCCCACAAAAGCAAAATGCAAAGGAAAAATTAGCAGACCAGGATGGGAACAAAAATGTGCAGATTTACACAATGATGTTGATTATTGTAAAGAGAATGAAGGAGTATAATGGTAAATTTATTTGATTTCTTTCCTGGCTTTCTTTCAGGAACTGAAAACAGTATTTTATTCCTTCCCTATAAAGTTTTGTACGTTGGACTGAAATAAAATGAGAGGCCCAGAGTAAACAGGGAATTTCTATATTTGCATTTGCACTGGATTTCTCTGGCCTAGTCTAGTTTTTTAAACCACTGTACTACACTGACTAATTTTAGAGATAATGAAAGATGGAAGAAAAGATGAAAATATAAAAAATGTCGAATAATTGGTTACAAAAGTTATAGGTAGTTTTTAAATGAGAAAATAATTAAAACTGTGTACTGCAAGACATCAAATGAACACAGGTGATCTTCATGAAACTTTTTTAAATTTTAATAAAGCAAATAAAGAAGAGGCACCTATTTCTATTCTAATAAAATATACTTAATAACAAAGAACATAATTTTATTCCAGTAATTTTCACAATTATTATTTGAAAAATACAATATAATACAAAACAATACAATACTCCATGAACTGTTTGTACATGTTATACTATTGTAGAACAATATGCTTTCCCTCTTTTTCATAAAAATAATGTTTATACAGTGAATGACATGAAGCAATAAAACAATAATTTTCTCACTTTTTGGTGTTGACTGCTCAGCTTAGTGGTGTCAAGAATTTACCTTGTAAAAACAATACATTCAGATTTCTTTTAATTGCTGATTGCCTGTCTTAAGGTGGTAGTGTGATCTTGGAGACATTAGACTAAACTGAGAAAACTAAAAAAAAATTGAACAAGATGGTGATTAATCACTTTTGCATTGTTGCCAAGAAAAAAAAAACAAGGATGAGACTATGAAATCTGAAGGTACGAACTGGAATAATACTTTTTAAAGTATTCTTCCAGTTAAGTATGTGTATTGCTCTTCCACAAAGTACATATTAGTTACCACACAAACATCCCTGTCCATATCACACAGTAGCATAGTGTAACTAATGTGCGAAGCCATTATCTAGTTGATGTGTATATACTACCATATTATTATGCCAATAATTAATGTTAAATAAAACCTAAAATACTGTTTTTTTCCAGGACAAATTGTTTTCTTCAAAATATTATTTTAGAAAAACCATTTTCTTCAATTCAGCATCTTGGTGGCTAATCATAATAGTAATCTGAAGGTCACAGATTAAGGAAGGCTATGCACTTAACTATAATTTGTTTTGTTTTGAACAGGAAGAAATATAACAGATACAAAAAATACCACATTGAAAGAAAGTACTGGCTAGTGGCAGGCCCTTCCAATGCTGCTCTTCCTATTGAGGGAGTGTACTTAAAGCATGGCATATTATGAAAGAGCAGGAGCAAAGAAAAGTAGAATGTATAGGGAGGGAGGGATACAGGTACTTTCTATTTGATTACAGGTATTATTTTTATACTTTGTCTATGGTGGCATACCTTCTTAAATACAAATTTTCTTTGTGTAAGCATTCAAATTTATAAGACTTTTTTTTACAGGTATACATTTTGAAAACAACTTGAACAGTCTACTATTCTTCTGGATTGCGTTGCTTTACAGAATAAAATGTTTTTCTGACTGAGAGTTTATCTAATGACTATGAATCTGCTTACTGGATATACTTTCTATGTTCTGGAATACTGAAGCTCTTCAAGATTATTGTCTATGTGGAAGCCAGCCTTTGTCATACTTAATTAAAGAGATTAGATTCTGCTAGCAATGAGTTCTCAAAACCATTCAGGTAAGATTAAAAAAAATCAAGTCTTTTTTTGTAAAACCAAAAAATTGTGGAAAAATTACATGTCCTGAGAATAAATTAGGTGTTATCTATTCTCTGGATATTAAATATCTGGAATGAAATAAGGGACAAAGGCTTACAGCAGCCAGAATGTTTTATTAGAATAAATATATAGAGAAGTGCTACAGGATAGTATGAATAGTGACAAACGGATGTAAGGAATTCTGATTACCTGCAAGTCTAAGATGGGCATTTGTCAATTGACAAGGCAAGTTTCTTAGCTAAAGAAAAGCACTAATACTTTATGTGCTAAAGCAAACATTTATTACAAACATGCAATATTAATTGTTAAAATAAAAAGTGAAATATTCTTCTTTTCCAGTACTTTGATAGAATAGGGAGTTTGGATATCAAAATTATTTTGAACTTTTACACATTTAAAAGTATGGGTGATAAGATATACATTTAAGGAACATCAGAACAGAGGCTTTTGGATCTTGAGCAGAATTCTCCAGTATGTCTAAAACACACACTATAGGTCAGAGCAAAGTCATTACACTTGGCACCCAATTAGACTTATTCAGAAGGTTCTCTTGATAGATCAGAAAAAAATTAACAGAATCTGTAAAGTCACTTTTATAAGTTCTTTACTGAAAGGTGGTTGAAAAATTCATTAAAACATACTATGTTTTTCAGTCGAAGTTCCTCTAGTGAAAATCTATTTGATTGTGTACATTGCTTTGAAGAAGGGTTATCTTGTATGTTAGCTATAATTAAATATCTTGGGGGTTGGCCCAATTTAATGAGATGCTGTGCAGGTCTGCTCCAAGGTGTTGGGAATAATTTCTTTTCAAACAGAAATATAGGTAGTTTTTGATTTATGATGGCAATTGGGACTGGAATTTCCACTGCTAAGCAATGGGATTAAAAACGTTACCACACACTAAGTGACAACATTCCCTGCAGTTCCTGTTGCCACCACAAACAATCCCACTGCTAGGCAAGGCAATTTCTTACCAGTTTCCTAGAACCAAGGTCAGTGCAAATGTATTGCTTAGCTTTCCCACAACAAATGGAAAAGTAAAAAAAAGTGAGTAGGAAGTTGCAAATTCCAGGGATGGTGGTGGTTCTGCTGGGTTGGGGAGTTAAGGGGCATGGTGAGGATCTGGGAGAATGGATGAGAGGGATGGTGTAAATCTTGGTGCATGGAAGTGAAGCAGAGGTGCAAGGAGGGTGCACAAGAGATGCAGGAAGGGTGCATGAGGGTACAGCATGGGTTGGGAAGTGTGTGGTGCAGTTTTGTCAGAATTTGCAAGGGTTCAAGTGGGTGCAAAAGAAACATTGTGGAGTGCATGGAGTGTGGCACAGGTCGAGGAGTGTGGCACAGATCGAGGAGTGTGCATGGAGATGCAAGTGTAGGGGTGGGAGTGGCCAATGTGATCTTAGCATAAAGGGCCTGAGGGAGATTGTGCAGATGGGAGAGACTTACCACAGTGACTCCCTGCTGGCTTCCCCACTGACTTTCTTGGGAAAGCAGCAGGGAAAATTTCAAATGGGAGTTATGTGATAGTGGGACACTGCAATAAGTTATAAATGCGAACTGGTTGCTAAGTATCCAGATTGTGATCACATGACCACAGGGGTGCTGTGATGGTGGGAACTCTGAGGATATTGTAACTTTGGACAGATGGTTGTAGATGGAAGATTATCTGTGTACTTATATATACAGAAGTATATATTTCTTTTTATTACATTATTTTTCTCTTCACTTGACGATTGAGACTATTAACTTCGTTAAGCGAAGTTAAAGTAAGAAGGTTAAGAATATGGTAATAGGAAGAGCAAAAGCATAAGAAGTATTCATTTCATCTCTGACTGATTCATTATTTATCATGAGTTGGAATAATTAGAAAACATGTTTGGAGAAAGCAAAACTAAGTAAATATTGTGTAAGACTTTTTTTTTACATATAACAAAAGAAACTGTCAAGGGAAAAGAAGAAGAGGAATGATGATGAAGAATCAGACTCACATCTCAATGAAATATATAAGAAATTGTCAGCTCAAATGATAGGAGTGAATAGTAAGCTAGAAGACAATAAATGATGATTCAGATTCGGAAAGCAATGATCCAAATAAAATCAACTAGGTAAGGGAAGAGATCCGTCGCAGCCTACATCGAAGAATTTCGGAGCCTAGCTGATTGACTAGTAGACTGGTCTCAGGCAATGCTGATCAAGTACTTCTGAGATAATTAAACCATGAGATAATCGTCACCTGTCTATCATGAGGAGCACAACCTCCACCAGTGGTACATGTTGGCTGGTGAGGTGGAGATTGACTTCGTGGCATTTCACGAGTGCACTAGCCAGGAACTATGAAAATCTTACACCCCAGAGAGGAAGGATTCATCCCGGATGAGAAAGGGGAGCCCAGCCCTAGGTGTCATTTGTTTCCAATTTGGCAAAGATGGCCACTGAGAGGCCGATTGTCCTTCCCAGTCCCAAACAACAGTCGTCACTCATGAAGCTCCCAAGAAGACAAGCAACCTTTAAACCCCAAGAGGGAGTGCTAAAAGGGGTTGAGATTGTAGAGTTCACCCCATCCTCCAGTGATGGTGCAGGAACTCCGATCAAGGGAACAAAGTTAAATCAAGGTAGTGACAGTGGAGGAGAAAATGACCCTATGGTAAGTAGCCCCCTAACCCCAGTGATGATTAGTGTAGAATTAATATTGGCTTCTTTGGAGTGCAGTAGCATGATGACAGCTTTATTGGACTTGGTTGTATCCATTGCCTAGTTAGCCCAATGTAGTGGAGAGGCTTGGTTTGGGACTTTGGATGTTCTTCTTTCCCTTACTTGTTTTTAATGATGCCTTTACAAGCAATAGTGTTCAGATCTTTTTGACTTGCCAAAATGCATTCCTGGTGTGACCCTTCACACCAGGAATATATTCCACTTCAAGCTGTTTACATAACTCAGCCTAGTGAACTTTATTGTACTTTTTTGCTGCCCTTTTGAAGCTGCATTCAATCTTCTTGTTTCTTCACATTTGTTTGCTGCCTGGCTACTTGTCTTTGTTCAACTATTTTGATGGTTTCATCTGAGAGCCACCTACACTTTTTCTGTCACTTCTTGTATGTGTTGGTCTGCAATTCCAATAATGGTCAATTGAATTTTCTGCCACATTTCATAAGGCATTTTCTCAGCAATGTCCAGTAGTTCAAACCTATTTTTCACCTCAATTATATATGTAGTAGACATTTTGGTGACATTAAATTTCTTTGGAAGCACTGCCTTTTTGATAATGCATAGTTTGACTTTAATTTTTGCCACCAACATTCATGATCTCAGCCACAATCAGCATTCGGATATGTCTTAACAGCAAGGACTGAATTGGTCCATTGATGAATGCATAGGACATAGTCAATCTGATTATGTTGAAGTTCATTTGTTGAGGTCCAAGTGTATAAGTGGCACTTGTGCTGTTTGAGCCATGTATTAATGATCCTAAATCATTTTCTTTGAAAAATTATATGAGATTATCATCTGCATCATTGCTGTCACCTAATCAAAAATTATCAGTGATGTCTGTCTCTGCTTGTTTGTAAACTTTTGCTTTGAAATCTCCCAGAATGTAAACAAATGTCTTTTTTGGACAATTGTTTCAGAGTTGCTTGGACCATGGCAGAAAAGCCCTTTATTTCAAGCTCTGTTGCTGCAGCCATTGGGGCATAGACTTGGATAACTGTGTTGCTGAGGGGCTTGCCATGAATTCTGATGGTCATAATTCAGTCATTGATAGTTAAAAAGCTTTCCAATGCTCTAGCAGGTTTATTGCTTACAATAAACACCACTCCATTTGTTTTCCTGAATAATAGACAGTGAAATCCTCTGACTGGAAAAAGCCATTATCTAAACACTGTAGCTCACTGACACCAAGGAGATGAATTTCCAACCTGATCATCTCTTGTTTAACAATATCTAATTTACCCCGATTCATTTCTCTGACATTCCATGTGGCTATCCAATTTTTTTTGTATAATGCAGACATTTGCTTCTTCCATTGGCTGCCTTCTGGCTTTCAGTAAGATTTTTGGTTATTATCTTTGTTTTATCCTTATTTATTTTAAGTCCTGCCACCTTGCCAAATTCTTCTATTTCTTCTATTAATTTAATTTCTGTTTCCAGGGGTTCCTCTATAAAGAATGCTAAATCATCCACAAATGCCTGTATTTTATATTCTTCTTTTTTAATTTTTACTCCTTTTATTCCTTTTTTTTTTTAATATGTACTAGCAATACCTCTAATGAGAGGATAAAGAGTAAAGGTGACAGCGGGCATCTCTTGTCTTACACCTTTAGCTATGTTAAATTTCCCTGTTATTTCCCGATTTAATATTACGTTTGCTGTTTGAGTGGAGGATATTGCAGTTATAATCCTCACAAACTTTCCCCTGAAAGTCATAGTTTTTAATTGCTGGATAAGAAACTGCCAATTTAAATTGTCGAACGCTTTTTGTGCATCTAAGAATATCAAAGCTGCTTGCTTCTCGGGGTGTACTTCATAGAATTCCAAAACATTCATTACCATTCTCGTATTGTTTCTAATTTGCCTTTTTGGTAGGAAACCATTTTGATCTGTGTGAATAATTTCATTTAATAATTTTTTGACTCTTTCTGTGATTATGGTAGCAAATATTTTATAGTTGGCATTTAGAAGTGAACTAGGCTTATAGTTTTTAATCTGTTGGTGGTCTGTATCCTCCTTTAATATTAACATAATATATGCCTTGGACCATGATCTCGGTAATTTAGCTTCCGCCAGGTCTTCATTATATAATTCCAACATTATAATCTCCAATGGTTCTTGTACATTTTTATATAATTCCACAGGGAGTCAATCAGGTCCTGGTGTTTTATTATTTTTTTGTTTCCTAACTGCCTCTTTTAATTCTATCAATGTTATTTTGTCATTCAGCATTTCCCTTTTAGTTTCCGGTATTGTAGTTAATCCTTTCTCCCTTAGGTACTGTTTTATACTCCATTCCGATATATCTTCTTGCCTATACAAATCCTCAAAAAAATTTTGTGTGATTTTTTTCTCTTCCATCCGATAGTGTAAATTCCCATTCTCGTCTAATAGTTGTTGTATTAGTTTCTTCTCTTTCTCTTTTTTTAATTTATACACCAGCCATCTCCCTAGTTTATTTGCATGTTCAAAAATTTTTTTTTTTACCATTTTTAGATTTTGTGCCCTTTCTTCCTGTGACATCAAGTTTATTTTATGTTTAACTAGAGACCATCTGCTAAGAATTAAGCAACCTTTCTTTAAGGAGCAGCTTTCTGTGATCTCACACCGCTCCCCCCCCCTTTACAAATGCGGAGGAGATTCTAACACAGGAAGAAGCAATTTCCCTGGAGCTAGGGATTACAAAAAACCCCCAAAACAAATGGAGGAAATGGAGGAGAGGTAAAAGGGTGGGAATTTTAAACAGGTTAAGGAATAGGAGAAATAAAACTCCTCTACCTTCAATTTTCCTAACCAACGTAAGTTCACTTGCTAATAACATGGATGAAATACTTCTTTTAAACAGATACAATTCTGATTTTTACAATTCAGCAGCCCTATGCTTCTCTGAAACCTGAAACCTGGTTAAATGAATCAATTGAAGATAGCAGCCTGCATATCCCAGGGTTTCAGATTCAATGATCAGACAGAATTGCAGAAACATCTGGTAAAAAGAAGGGAGGAGGCTTATGCTTATATATCAACAACAGCTGGTCTCAGGATGTAACTATAATATATAAATTCTGTGATGAAAACTTAGAGACATTAATTATCAACTGCAAACTTACTTGCCTCGTGAATTTTCCTCATTTTCCTCATTTCTTCTAATTGCTTTTTATGTCCTGCCACAAGCCTGTGGAAACAAGGCATTACGAACTCTAGCTGATCAAATTATGGAGGCTGAAGCCGAATACCCTGATTCACTAGCCATTATTTTGGGAGATCTAAACAAGGCAAACTTAAGGAAAGAGCTACCAAAATACTTTCAGCATGTCAATTGTCCCACTAGATGCAAGAATACTTTAGACCATTGCTACACAACACTAAAAGATGCTTATTGGTCTTTACCACAGGCAGCTATAGGACACTCTGATCTTTGCATGATTCACCTTGTATCTACTTACAGGCAAAGACTTAAAACCACAAAACCAACAATTAAATCAGTGAAGACTTGGACTGAGGAGACAAAGTTAAAACTACAGGCTTGCTTTGACTGCACTGATTGGAATATTTTTGAAGATACCTCTGCAGATTTGGATGAACTCACAGATACTGTAACATCATATGTCAGCTTCTCTGAAGACCTGTGTGTACCGACCAGGAACTTGCGAATATCCAGTAACAACAAACTTTGGTTCAGAGCTAAACTTAAGCAGCTACGTCGTTCCAAAGAGGAAGCCTACAGAAAAGGTGATAAAATGCTGTACAATCAGGCCAGAAATGGAGAGGGAGATCAGAGCAGCAAAAAGAAGCTACTCTGAAAAGCTAAAGAATCAGTTCTCAACAAATGAACCAGCAAACATGTGGAAAACTCTTAAAAATATCAGCGGCTATGGCAAACCTCCTTCCCAGGCTGAAGTAAACCAACAACTGGCAGATGACCTGAACGTGTTTTACTGCAGGTTTGAAAGGAAACTACAGCCACCTATCTCCACAACCCCCATCTCAGACACACCAACAACAGCCAAGCCTCCTACAACTGACCCCATCCCATTGGGTTCACAACCCCTAGTGATCATAGAAAAGGAAGTGCAAGACCTATTTCACAGACAAAAGCCAGGAAAAGCTCCAGGCCCAGACAAGATAACTCCTTTTTGCTTAAAAGTCTGTGCTGACTAATTGGCCCCCATCTTCACCCAGATCTTCAATAATTCGCTAGAGATGTGCTATGTTCCTTCTTGCTTCAAATGCTCTACCATCATCCCAGTGCTGAAGAAGCCCACCATCAAGAAACTGAATGACTATAGACCGGTTGGTCTAACATCTGTAGTCATGAAAACCTTTGAAAGGCTAGTGTTGTCCCACTTGAAAACCATCACGGATTCGCTGTTAGACCCTTTGCAATTTGCACACCGAGTAAATAGATCAATAGATGATGCTGTTAATATGGCTCTGCACTACATCCTACAACATCTTGAATCTCCAAAGACCTACGCAAGGGTCCTCTTTGTAGACTTTAGTTCAGCATTCAATACCATCATTCCAGACAGTCTTCTAACTAAGCTAAACATTATCACTTAGGGGTGTAATCACTTTTGTTGCCAGCAGTTTAGACATTAATGGCTGTGTATTGTGTTATTATGAAAGGACAGCACGTTTACACTGCTATACAAGCTGTATACTCACTACTTTAGGAGTCTA
This sequence comes from Ptyas mucosa, assembly GCA_012654045.1. Lineage (NCBI taxonomy): Eukaryota > Metazoa > Chordata > Lepidosauria > Squamata > Colubridae > Ptyas > Ptyas mucosa. The sequence continues at coordinate 1,921,351 of WNWU01013905.1, read as the reverse complement.
TAGATAGTTCGTATATGTTAGCTTATGTTTGTTAAATGTTATACCTTGTATTTTGCTCTGGGAAGTCGGGGGGGAGGTGTGGGTTGGGAGGGGGGAGGAGTGGTGGTAAAATTGTTTGTAATTTTAAAAACTTTTCAATAAAAAAAAGAAAAAAAGGCTCTGACGATTGCACGGCACAGCTGTGATCATCGGAGCCTCTTTTTTTTAACTTTTTAAAAGCATTTTTTTTACTACTTATTCGTCCAATCAGGTAGTAAAGATTTCAATCTTTTGGCGAAGATTTCAGCTTATTTGAAGGATATTACTCAAGAAAGATATATATTGGAGTGGACAAAATGGATTGAATATATTCAGAACAAATACCAGACAAAGAAATACCAAATTGCTTATGGATGAATGTAAACTTTATATGTATATTATCTGTAGCAGAGTTATGGCTCTCTGGGGGATTTGTTATTATAATTGAAGTTAGATTAATTTAGTTTTTGATTGTTATATGCAATACTCTGTATTCTGCTCTGGGAAGTCGGGGTGGGTGGGGGGAGGGGGGTTTAGGGAGGGTGGGGGGAAGGGAGGGGGGAGGGAGGGTGATAATAATTGTTGTAAAACTTTTTCAATAAAAAAATGACTAAAAAGTAAAAAAAAGTTCTGAAAATCAGCTGAGTGACCCGTGATCGTTGGAATTCTTTTTCTTTTTAAAGCATTTTTAAAGTAAAAAAAATTTTAAAAAAAGATAAAAAAGTTTTTAAAAAGTTCTAACGATTGCGGGTCGCTCAGCTGATCGTCAGAACATTTTTTAAAAGCATTTTTTTACTACCGGTTTGGTGAACCACTAGCATTTTTTACTACCGATTTGGGTGAATCGGACCGAACCAGTAACATTTCACCCCTGATCTAAGATCAACGCACTGCACAAGGACTTCACATTTCTCCCTGACAAGAACACCTCAATTTCCACCGATCTCCGCCCCTGATGTATGGACTTTATTCTAATTCTCACCCTTCGCTCAGCTATCGGATCCTCAAAGCGCGTTCTGAGGGTTGCCATGAACTGGCCTAATTTCTCATCAGAGAGGAATGTTCAGTATGGAGTCTCACCATCCAGTCAGCTGCCACCCCCTCCAGGGCTCTGGTAACGCACCTCAAGCATGTGGCATCTGAGGGGAAATCCTCCCCCTGCCTTGCATGTGGTTCCACACTTGGGTTAAAAAGAATCCCAGTCCTTTCAGATCTCCCCCGTATCTTACTGATAGCAAGGGAATTTTGGGCTTTTTATGCCTCCGTGGCAAGGCCTGCCCAGCCAGGGGCTCCTGGATTGCAGCAGCTGTTTGAGTTCTGGAGGCCTGAGCTGCCTCTTCCCGGGCTTGGGCTCTCTCTTCCACACAAGCAGCAACCTCCGTTTCATCCCCCCTGGCAGGCAACCCATGGGCAGGCAATCCATACTTTTCACGGGCTCTTCGACTCTCACAAGCCTCTCTCAGTAGTTGCAAAGCTTGGGTGATCATAAGATTTTCTTTCTGCTCTTCCTGCCAGGCAGCATCTCCGCCTCGGCGTCTGGTAATTGTTACTCTTTGGGGGAGTCTTCTGCAGCTCCGGTAACCTCCCCACGCCCAGCGACCATTTGGCGCTCTCCAGCTTTTCCTCAAGCTGTAAATCAGCCATCCACTCCGAAGCCTCCCAGCCGGGGAGTGAAGGGGAGGTCGCGGAACCAACAGCTCCCATATCCTCCTGGTTGCTGTCTTGGTCAGACATTCTTTGCTCAGCCCCTACGGTAGTTTTCTGGGATGGCTGTTAATTGCAGACCTTGCTTAATGTCAGGTATGCCTCCTTTCAACACTCAAGAATGAAAAACCCTGACTCCATTTTCATAGAGAAAGGTAGTTTTACTGAGTATGAACTGAATGCAATCAAATAAAAGGAAGGTCTGAGGCAATAGGCGCAAAAATCATATATAGAAAGGATCCTTAAAACCCTCCCCCCAATTGTCCAGTCAGGATTATGCAATCCACATCCCCCCAAGGGGATGTTGGGGTGCAGCTTCCGATGGCTCCATCCTCCTGGTATGCCACGACGGTTGACCTTGAGTGGTTATCAGCGCACCTCCCAGCTGCAGAGAAACTCTGAGGAAAACTTTCTCTCATTTACTCCACCAGCTCACTTCCCCCCCCAGACATCCAGACAGCGCCCCCCTCCCCCCGTTACAATGGCAGCCGAGCAAGCAAGCAATATAAAGGCAGAGGCTAATAGCAGATGTTATCAGCCTTAAGGTAAAGGTAAAGATTCTCCTCGCACATATGTGCTAGTCCAGCGGTTCTCAATCTGGGGGTCACGACCCCTTTGGGGGTCGAACGGCCATTTCACAGGGGTCGCCAAGCCGTCTCTCATCCCCTCCACGTCTTCACTCACCCTCACCCTCTGCCTCTGTTGGATTCCAGTCGCTTACCCCGCCCACTCCCAATCTATTGCTGCCTCCTGAGTCCCAGCTGATGGCTAGAGGGAAAAAACCTGTTTAAATTCTTGCCGCGGGGCTTCAAAGGGCCGCCCTACAGCTGATCAGTGTTAAGAGAAAACAAATGAGTAGACCCATGCCTGCAAAAATAGAAAAAACAGCCCCTTTCAGTTCCAGCATAGGTTAATTACCATAAGTTGATTAGATCAGCCTCCCGACTCTCAGCTGATTTGCTCTCAGCTGTTTTGCTAGCTGCAAAGAGGTGCAGATTTTTTTCCCCCCAAGCCCTGCTAAAAATCGAAACTGAAAGTAAAGCAGGGTCTTTGCTGCAACGTGACAAAATGAGGCAGAGAGAGATTTCTTTTTCTTTTTCCTCACCAAAAAAGGTGGAAAACTGCAAACAATGGGAAATTTAGGGCAAAAGAGGAGGTTCAAGATTTTAAAACACAAAAGAAAAAAAAACTCTATTTAACTAGGGTAATAATTGAGATACTATTAATTGTATATTGTGTTGAAAGCAGAAATGGTTAAGTTGTGGTTTGGAGGAATATATGGGGGAAATTATTTGGTTTATTATTATTGGTAAATATAATTAATTGATTTGTAAGAAATTGGATTGCATGGAAATAATTGGAATATTCATGTTCATATTGATTAATATACAAAAAAGATAGTTATATAATTAATTGATTTATATTAAAATGTTGAATTTGTATTAAACAACCGTATTACATAATTACGTAATTAACCAATGTCAGGATGGATATAAAAATAGATGACAATGGGAAGGGATATAATATAGAATAGAAGGGAAAAATTGAAATTGGTTAAGATTAGAGATAGGGATGAAGGGTAATATTGGTTTTTAAAAAAATAGATAGGAATAAATATGGCAAAAAGGAAATATAGAAATTGTAAATATAATTGAAATGACTAAACACTGTTTAAATTTGTGAACCGGCCAAATACTCTGTTCAAAGAAAATACATTGTATGTTTGTATGTGTGTTTCTAATTATTGCTATTTATTCATATTTGTTCTCTTTTATTCTTTAAAGTTTAACAATTCATTCTTTATCTTAATATCTTTATATTTGTTTGGGGTTGGTTTTCTTCCCTTTCATCTTTTTTATTGTACAGCAATCTTTCTCCTCAAACCTATCACCTCTCTCTTTTCTTTCCTTCTTACTTTCTCTTCCTCCCCCTCTTCTCCTCCCTACTTCCTCTTCCTTTCTCCTTCTCCTCCTCTCTTCCTCCCTCTCTTACCTTCACTCCTACTCTAATTTCCCTTCCCTTCCTTCATCCCTCTCTATTGCTGTATCCTTTTATGCACATGGACTACTCAGAGGGCTGAAAAAGTTATTTTTGACTGGTCCTCGCACTTTTGACCAGTCCTCGAACTTACGACTGTCCTCACATTTTACGTTTTTGCCCTATCTTGTCACCATGGTGAAGAGAAGCAGTTGTGAAATGAGTGACATGGTTGTTAAGAATGCTACAATGGGCATAAATGATGACCAGTCATAAGTGCGAAGACCGGTCAAAAGTGCGAGGACCTGTCAGAAATCACTTTTTTCAGCCCTCTGGGTAGTCCTTTTGTGCACATGAACTACTCAGAGGGCTGAAAAAGTTATTTTTGACTGTCCTCGCACTTTTGACCAGTCCTCGAACTTACAACTGTCATCACATTTTACGTTTTTGCCCTATCTTATCACTATGGTGAAGAGAAGCAGTTGTGAAATGAGTGACATGGTTGTTAAGAATGCTGCACCGGCATAAATGTGAGGATGGTCATAAGTGTGAGGACCAGTCAAAAGTGCAAGGACCTGTCAGAAATGACTTTTTTCAGCCCTCTGAGTAGTCCCTATACACATAGCCATGGCCACCCGGTCACATGACCAGCTAGCCATGGCCACCCGGTCACATGACCTCCAAGCCATGCTCACAAAATAAGCCACGTCCACAGAACCGGTAGTAAAAAATTACAGTTATGAAGTAGCAACGAAAATAATTTTATGGTTAATGGTTAATACACGAGGAACTGTATTAAAGGGTCACGGCATTAGGAAGGTTGAGAACCACTGTGCTAGTCATTCCCGACTCTAGGGGATGGTGCTCATCTCCGTTTCAAAGCCGAAGAGCCAGCACTGTCTGAAGACTTCTTCGTGGTCATGTGGCTGGCATGACTAAATGCCAAAGGCGCATGGAACGCTGTTACCTTTCCACCAAAGGTGGTCCCTATTTTTCTACTTGCATTTTTTATCGGCTTTCGAACTGGCAGAGGCTGGGACAAGTAACGGGAGCTGTAGCATTTATTGCTAACGATAAAGACAATATATTTTTATTACCCCTTTTTTGCATTTTGCATAATGTTGCTTATTCCCACAAGAAATAGCATGCTGGGTTGGTAGATGTGTTGATAGTTTTGATATTCAAACAACTATATGATTGCTGCCTGCTTATCTGAAAAACTGAAAAACTTTGGAATCAGCAAAAATATTTGCACATTTTTGAAAGCAAATATGCAAAAATGGTAACATTTCTAACAACAAACGGGGAGAACATTGGTGAAGTCAACATCAGACGAGGAATCTTCCAAGGGGACTCACTTTTGCCACTACTGTTCAACATCACATTAATTCCACTGATAATAATCCTATGAAATACAAATTCCACTGACAATAATCCTATGAAATACAAAACTGGGCTATCAAATCTCAAGCCAACATGGCAAGGTAAACCATCTACTATACATGGATAACTTAAAACTGTATGCGAAAAGCCCCACTGAACTTGAATCAATACTCAACACAGTTCAACTGTTCAGCAGCAACATCAGAATGAACTTTTGACTTGAAAAATGTTGTATACTATACATGCAGCAAGGAAAAATGGAAAAAATGGAAGGAATAGAACAGGAAAATGGAAGCATTGGGAAAGCATTAGCAAAGGATGACAGTTAGAAATACCTGAGCATATTGGAAGCAGATAACATCTTGAATGGAAAAGTCAAAGAGTCAACACAAAAGAAATACATCAGGAGGGTCCGCAAAATATTAAAATCAAAACTGAATGCTGGAAACATAATTAAAGCCATTAACACATGGGCAGTTCCAGTGATACACTACCCAGCTGGAATCATCAACTGGACTGTGGCTGAAGTGGAAAACCTGGACCAGAAAATGCATAAACTTTTGAATACATACCACCCTTTACATCCACAAAGTGACATCGACAGGTTGTACCTGCCAAGAAGAATAGGGGGCAGAGGGCTATTGCAAATCCATCAAACTGTAGAAGAAGAAAAACGAAGTTTGAATAATTATGTGAACCAAAATACTGAAAAATTGCTGCAGGCTGTGAAAACAGAGAACATTATAAAAACAACACAAACAAAAGCAGAATATAAGGAAACACAGCTGGATGACAGATTAAATGGATGGAAAACCAAAGCTTTGCATGGACAGCACTTGAAAAACATTGAAGAAAAATGTGATAACAACTTCACATGGGCATGGCTTAAGAGAGGAATCATCAAGAAAGAAATGGAAGGTTTAATACTTGCTGCTCAAGAACAAGCACTACAAACTAATATCATGAAAGCGAAGATACAAAAAACCACTGACAATCCAAACTGCCAAGTTTGCAACAACAAAGTTGAAACTGTTTCACACTTAATATGTGAGTGCAGCAAAATTGCACAAACTGATTACAAAACTAGACATGATCGAGTTGCTAAATTAATCCACTGGTCATTATGTAAAAATATATGCTCTACCTGTATCTGAAAAGTCATGGGAACATAAAGTGGAAGAAGTTGTTGAAACTGAGATGGTGAAGTTCTTGTGGGACTTTCGAATACAGACAGATCATCATTTGGAACACAACACGCCATATATCATGGTTATCAAAGGCCGAAGTGTACAGTTTATTGATATCGCTGTATCAGGAGATGCCAGAGTCAAAGAAAAAGAATTGGAAAAAATCATGAAATATTGCGACCTGGCCATCGAAACTACACGGTTATGGATGAAACATGTAACAGTGATACCCATTGTCATCGGGGCACTTGATACATGTTCAAGAATTTTACAAAACACATCAAGAAATTGCAGCTTCCTGCAATAACGCCGGTGGAACTACAAAAAACTGCACTACTCAGAACATTGTATATTTTAAGAAGATACTTGGTTGATATCTAGGACGCTGGCAGCAACCCATATCAGCCATTAGCATCAGTCAATGGTATTTGTGACACATTTTAAAATGTCCAGTTAACTGAGTTTCATGTTTAATGAATAAAAGAGATAATAATAATAATAATAATAATAATAATAATAATAATAATAATAATAATAGAAAATGAAGAAACTAAAGTGCTCTGGGTGTCAGACCTGCCCCAGTCAGATCCTTTAGGAAAAAAAAGACCTTCAAACTCCATCTGGGTGAAGTGATAGGTTCTTTTACTAAAGGTTGCTGGCTGCTGTAAAGCTGGCTAGAACTAAGATTCCCGTGGAAAAGGATACACATTTTTGCCCTTATCCCAGCTCTCCCCCCTTGAGAGTTTATCATTTCAGCCAATGGAAAGCTGCATAGGTGCTTTGAGAACCTTTCAATCCACATTCCAGTCTCAGGATGCTTGGTCTGGATGATTGGCACAAGTTGGTTCCGGGCCTCTCTGGTCTTTGTCAAGGTGTCATCCACACTCCCTAGTCCCATCATATTCCCCTACAATCATATTTATTACCCATTTGTCCCTCTTGTTTCCTTCCTCAATCTTTTGATGGCAGGATGCCAGCAAGGGACCATGCTGAAGATGGCAGAACTGACACTGGGACTTTAGAATTCAAACAGACACACACCAGCCACATAATATACCAAATTTAGCAATTATTGATAAGAAAGACAAAAGTGTCTGGATAGTGGAGATGGCAGTATTTGGAGACAACAGAATAGAAGAGAAAGAATTGGAGAAGATAAAAAAATACAAAGACCTGCAAATAGAAATGACTGGCAAAAGAACGCAAAGGTAGTACCAATAGTAATAGGTGCCTTGGGTTCAATCCCAAAACAACTGGAGCATCACTTGAACATCATCGGGATTGCAAATTCACCGTCAGTTGCAAAAGGCAGGTTTACATGGAACAGATTACATCCTGTGATGTTACTTTTAACATCATAAAACATCAGCATCTACCTATCCCAGGACCTTGGGAAAGATGCCATAGGTGGATAAAAATGCCAATTCCAATCTGAATAATTGGCTGACTGTGTGACAAACCAATAATACAACGTGACTACAGTAGTCCTCGACTTACAACAGTTCATTTTGTCAGGGTTCCAAGGAACACTCCCAACCAAGAAAGACTCCGAGGCTGGCATTTTTCCAAAGTTCCATTTTATTAGAGATGTCATATTGGCACATCTGGGAAAACCTGAATCTGAAAGCTCCCAGATTTTCCCCACCCAAAGGAAAGTCCACATGTCCATCACATGGTCCAATCAATCCACCATCCCAACTGGAGATGTCTCCTGGTCACGCCTCTCCAGGTGCAGGCTGAACGTCCTTGACTCCCAGAGAAAAGAATGTTATTATGGCTATAAATCTCTATCCACTCCATGCAATCCCCCTCCCATTTTCCCACAGCAGGCCTATGCACTAAATGTGGCAGCCCTGAAGATCCAAAGAGAAAGATGGCCTCCAGGGCTGACATGTTTAGGGACTATTCAAAATTACAGAGGCACTGAAAAAGTGACTTATGACCATTTTCACACTTACGACTGATCCAGTATCCACATAGATGATCAAAATTTGGACACTTGGCAACTGATTCATATTTCAGATGGTTGCAGTGTGCTAGGGTCATGTGATCACCTTTTTGCAACTTTCTGGTTGCTGGTATCCTTAAGATTTATATTGACTGTTTCCCTATAACTATCATTAAGTCTTGTACCTTATGATTCTTGGTGAATGTATCTTTTACGTAATCCGAGAGCGTATGCACCAAGACAAATTCCTTGTGTGTGTCCAATCACACTTGGCCAATAAAGAATTCTATTCTATTTTGACAATCAAAGTCAATGGGAAGCCAGATTCACTTAACAACCATATTACTAACTTAATATCTGCAGTGATTCACTTAGCAACTGTGAAAAGAAAGGTTGTAAAATGGGTAAAGTTTACTTAACTAATGTTTCACTTAGCAACAGAAATTTTGGGTTCAATTGTGGTCATAAATTGAGGACCACCTGTATTACTATCTTTATTTTAAAAATTTCAATCTATTTTTCTCTTGTCAGCATCATAGTTTTTCAGAGATAAAATGCAAATTATAAGTTGCAAATAAAAAATACCATATAAAAACTAATTTAAACATAGTCAAAGATTAAAATACAATGTAAGAGACACAATTGTTTGCTTTTGTTTTTGCTCTTTTTTAATTGTTCAGTCAGTTGATACATCAAACCTCTAAGTAACTTTATCATAATTGACTGCAGACATTATCTGGATTATTTTTTTTTTCAGGTGGACTTTCTAGCAGAGATCAGCCTGTAGAATTACTAAACACATCCAGAGCAAATCATATTACAAGTTCTGGTAAGAGGAAAAGCATTGTATTGTTTGTTTGTTTGTTTGTTTGTTTGTAGTGAGTTAACAAAATTGGAAGAAAGTTTCTTTTCTTTCACAATATTCTCACTGCAAATAATTATAGATTCTCGTTTGTCCAAATATATTTTCCTTTTGACTATTTCTATCATTTTGTATGATCCTATTTTGCAAAAGAAATAAATACATGGAATGGTAACTGCTTAGAAGAAGTAGATCAGACATAGGTGTCTTTAACTTGGTACTAAAAAAACAGGAACATTCCAGTTTGCGCATACATGCTTTGTTTGTTGTTCTCGAGTTACAGTAGACTTAATAGTAACTGATAACAATTTTTAAAAATTGTTGACTGTTCTGTCATTGAGATACTTGTTTCTTCAAGAAAATCCTCAAAATAGTATCTAGTGATCAGCTTTGCAGTAGCTTTCATTTATATTTCTTGCTGATTTTTTTTCATATTTTATAATTAGTTTTATTTAAATGATAATCACAGTACATATATTATTATTACTAGTAGCTTTTACAGTTAACATATAACTTCATTGTAATATATCTCATAACAATTAAAGGTGCTACATATGAAAGAATACTGTCTGAAAGGTGCAAAACCCCAGATGTTCTGGAACCGTCGAATCAGGGTTTATTCAGGGCAGAGCCTTGGCCCAAATTGAGTTCTGCAAAAGTAGCAGTCCATTGTAAAGATAGCACTGGGAGCTACTGCCTCCCAGTGCTTTTTGTAGGCGGGCCATGCCCACTGTGCCTAGGCCTGCCCCACCTACTCAACCACCATCTGGACTGGCAAACAGACTCAGGGCGCATTGTAAGCCGCCCTGAGTCTCCGGAGAAGGGCGGCATATAAATCAAATTTAAAAAAAAAAACAGTTCCTCTGGAGCAAGCAAATCGGTCAATCAGCTCCGAGCATCCAGTGTCCCGGTTCATCATGGCCTTCGGACCCCACCCCAGGGGTTGCCGCCACTCTGTTGCAGCCAGCACCAGCCAGCTGGGTTCTGGGAACCTGCCAGTCAGCCGGGCATTCATAAATGGCACTGTTGCTGCTGTCGTCACCTGTAGGAGCTGGAACTGACCCTGCCAACAAGCTAGTCGCCTCCCAGGCTACTGCCCTAGCACCCCCTCCCCCTGCCCGGCTGTTCCTGAAGGCCAAGGCTTGTCGCTGCCGTTCCTGCCGCCACACTCTCAGATTCCCCCTCCCCGCATATATATCAAACATATATATATATATGTTTCATAATGCTTTACAGTCACAACCTCCAACAATCTGGGTGCTCATTTTACTGACCTCAGAAGGATGGAAGGCTGAGTCAACCTTGATCCATTCAGAATCAAACTCCTGACAGTGAACAGTGAGTTAGCCTGCAATACTGCATTCTAATCACTTTTCCACCAGAACAAGTACACAGTCTAAGCTGGGCAGCTTGGAAGACTAGATTGAGGGGAAAAAAGATATTCTTTAACAAGATATATATTGTACTATATGTAGGGAGAAAAACAGAGACATTGGAGATTCATGTTTTGGAACTATATTTGAGAAAAATGTGGGTGTGATCATTGGTAATAAGCTGAATCTAAATCAACAGTGTAAGACTAGTACTAGAATGTTTTCAAGAAGCAGCTAGACAGCCAAATATAGTTTCTATATTTCTTTGTATGGAGATTCTCAATCACCCAGATCATGGTTGTCCAAAATGTGCTTTTCAAAAGACAACTGGACCTTGAAAAAGTTTTGCTTATCATCCAAGAAGCTTTTTCAGTTCTTCCATTTCTATATTTCTAGATTCTTCTAATATATTCTATATATTCTCAAATATAATTTGTTTATATGATTAAAAAACTCTATTTATAGGGTAAGGATGGTTTGATTCATTTTTCTTTAACTGAGATATATTGTTCTCCGATGCATCACATCCATATAAAATCAATCAATCAATCAATCAATCAATCAATCCATCCTATGTATTCTTGGTCTTAAGGACCATTCAGTATCTAGAATTTTGCTCAGTTCTTTGTCCATAACTAAACTGGTTTCTATTGAGAAAATGTGACCTAGGGTGAAGCCAAGTCTAAAAATGCTAGGGAATTTCTACTATGGCACTCTGACGAATTAGCCATCAATAGACACATAGACATTAACAATATCTATAGACTATGCAAAAGAAACAATCAAAGGGAACAAAATGGGAACAGCCAAAAAGGGAACAAAACGACACAAGCACCTCTCCACCAGCAATCAGCACTCAGTTCAGCATAGATTAACTCCAAGATTAATATCAGACCAACAAATAAACAATACCCCAATAAAGAAAGTGCCAGAGAAGCCAACAGTAAACAGCCCAATCAAAGAATCTTTAAGACCACCCCCCCCAACACTGACAGGGCAAGACACTAGAACCATGATGGTGAACCTATGGCACGCATGCCACAGGTGGCACACACAGTCATATCAGTGGGTATGCCAGCTCAGCTCTGGCACGCATGCGCGCACTGGCCAGCTGATTTTTGGGCCTTCTGGGCCCACCAGAAATAGGGAAACAGGCTGTTTCCTGCCTCCCGAGGGCCTGGGAAAGGGGGTGGGGAAGGCCCGTTTTTCTTTCTTACCTGGCTCCAGATCCTCTCTATGCATCTGCGGAGGGCGAAAACAGCCTTTTCCACTCCCTCAGATGCTCTCTGGAAGCCTGAAAGGGCCCATTTCCCAACTCCCGGTGGGACAGGAAGTGACTTTTTTGCTGTCCCCAGCTTCCAGAGACTCCTAGAGAGGCTAGAATATAAACTGAGAGCAAACACCTCTCCTTACTAGCACTGATGATGTTACCTAGTTTGGGTAATGAAATGTTTGCAAGAAAACAAGCAAGCCCAGAGAGTATCAAGGACCCCTCATTTCAACCCTAGCTATAAATATTCTCCTTTATTAGTAGGGTTTTTTTTCCTGTTCAGCCCTGATATGTCTCCCGAACATAAATATCGAGATTTCCTCCCTCCTTTTTGTACAGTGTCAAAGACTCCTTGCACTGATAAAAAAAATCATATTACTCCAATGTAACAACTGCTGTCTTCCAAGAGATGTGCTCAGTATGGAGCACATTCATTATAAATACAGCAACCAAGATCAGATTATTTAATGCCATTGTCATATCTACTGCCATTTATACCATTAAGATCTGGAAATTTACAAGAATTATTCTTAAGATCAACGTCTTCCAACATTACCTCAGATTATTTGGGATCATGTCACAAATGCAGAAATTCTATAAAGAATTAATTCTGAAAGACACTCTGAGATAATGACAGAACAAAGAATGTGCTTTGCTGGATATGTGCTCTGCATAAGTAAGAAATGCCCAGCAAAGACCCACAGTCAATTGGATACCACCAGATGGAGAAAAAGAAAAAGAGGAAGGCCAGAGAAAGCCTGGTGCTAAACATTTCAGGAAGACCCAAAAAACCTCAATCTTAAAAGGAAGGATGTGGAGAACGTAGCTGCAGATCCTGAATTGTGGAGTACTGTAGCCAAATGTGCTTTGTACATGACGTGAATAATAAATAATATAGTAGTACCTCAGTACTCATCGTTAATTGGTTCTGGGAGGCACAATTTCCCTATAAGGAATAATATTGTGAGTCACAAGGCAGTTGACACTGACAAATTCTAGTTTGTGTGCTGAGTACCAAACAAACAATGAGTGCTGGTACAAAATTTTCATATCAAAATGTATTGAGTACCAAATTCGATGAGTTTCAAAGCAGTTGGAACAAGTAATTAACATTTCTTTCTGTCAATGGTCCATGTGGCTGAGGGAGGACAACATTTTAATTGATAGCTGAGTAGCATGTAAGTTAGAACTCACTATTGGAAATTGTACCTGATATCAGAAACTTTTCTCTGATACTTTACATTGCTCCATTAGTCAGTTTGTTTACATTCAAGGACAACAGTCAGTTGAATCTCTTAAATCTTATCCATTCATCCATTCATCCATCCAGTTTATTTGCACCTATCTCATTTAGAAGCAACTTGGGATGGTGAACCTCTATTTATGTTTTCCTAGATAGAGCTGCTAGAGATCTTTTACTGTCTATTTCACTCATAATCAGGATCATGGCTAAAATCTATTTGGATGTAATGATTTCCTTATTACACGCTGACCTTAGTCAAGATATTTTGTACCTTACCTGTTTATCTATGAAGACAACAGCCATCTTATATGCCTGCTAGAGCTGCTATTCCAGGGGTGTCAAACTTGATTTCACTGAGGGCCGCATCAGGGTTGTGTTTGACCTCAGGGGGCGGGGTGAACATGGGCAGGGTGTGCATGGCCAGCTTGACATCACTCGTGTCGGGGGTGCCTGTGGCGGCCCAAGCGCTCTGTCAGCAAAAACAGGCTCCCAAGCTCCGTTTTAGCCTGCGATGGCCTCCTGCAACCCTCTGAAAACAGAACTCTGGAAGGCCATCCGCGGCCCTTGCAAGCTCTGTTTTCAGCTGTGACGGCCTCCTGCAACCCTCTGCCAGTAAAAATAAAGCTCTGTTTTTGCCGGCAGAGTCACTGCAGACTGGTCCTTGACAGGGCAGCCCACTGGCCAGATCTAAGCACCCCGTGGGCTGGATCTGGCCCCTGGGCCTTGAGTTTGACACCCCTGAGCTATTCTCTATCTATGCCAGATTTATCACTTGTTTAATGTTTATGTGAAATGTATTATTGCTGTTTTTCTAAACCTCTCTTCTTCGAAGACTGCATTTTTGGTAAGTATAATGTAGGCGCTATGAATTTAATGGCAACTGTACCTTATGTGTAAATGTGCCTTTCTTTACTATGTGTCAGGAAAAGATTGAACATTAGCCATTAATTTTATTTCCCCAGAGGGTACAGGTGACCCTTATGACCATTTACCATTTAAAGTTACAATGGAGCTAAAAAAAACGACTTATGATTGATCCTTGTACTCGCAACTGTCACACATCCCTGCAGTCATGTGATAAAATTCAGATATTTGGCAACTGGCGTTCATTTATGATGGTTGAAATATCTCAGGGTCACATGATCACCATTTATAACTTCCCAGTGGGCTTCTGACAAAATCAGTTGGGAAGCTGGATTCGCTTAACAACCTCTGCAGAAAAGGTTGTAATATTGGGCGCAACTCAATAATTGCATTGTTTAGTGATGGAATTTTCAATCTGAATTGTAGTTGTGAGTCGAGGACTATCTGTATGTGGTTTTGATATGAGACAGAATATTGTCTTAATACCCATTTTCCTGGATTCCTGAGCACATTCCTGCAAACATCTCAGTGTTTGAAGGGCTTTTTATCTGTATATATTTGTTGATTTTTCAGAAAGAGTTTCAAGGATTTCATAAGAAGCTCAACCTATCACTTTTTCAAAGAATTTGTTGCCACTCTAAGGCATGAATTAGTCTTATCCATGAATTAGTGTCAAGCCGGTTTCCACTTTATAGTTATTTTAGAAGAGTCATGATGGCTTCAGTATATTTTTTCTCTCATGTCTTAGTGCCATTTTGTTTAGAGTTGCTTGGTGCAGTAGCCTTTAATATATATTCAGCACTATCATCTTGACCTTCAGTTAGGCGGCAAGATGGAATTGTGATTATTCCTTGTGGTAGTCTCAGAAACCTAGGAGATCAGCAGAAGCTCTGTTTATATAAAGGTGTATTCATGGAATTCAGAGGTCCAAAGATTACAGGTTTTTCTTTTGACTGCAACAGTCACTTGCCCAGACTTTTTAATGGGATTTCTAATGCATCCTTTAAATTCTCTGTGTTCTCAATTCTTTTGACATGCTACTAATGTTCTGTACTGTCCAATCAGTGCCTAAAGGGAACTATCCAATGAGTGTTGATTCTAGTAGCAATGGGACTTAGTGTAAATGTAATCTATTAATAACACTTACCGTAGAACAGTGCTTCTCAAATAGTGGGGCGCCCCGCCCAGGGGGGGCGCGAGGCTCCGTAAAAGGGGGCGCGTTTGACCTCGGCAAACACTGTCATAACAAGCTAAGCCCCGTGTTTATGTCTCTGTATTTAATCAGAGAACAACAGGAGCATCTGATTGGCTGTCCAAAACCCTTGTGACACGAGCCTGTCGGAGCCATCTTTAGTGTGGGACGTCCGTCCACACTTACTTTGTTGCCCGACGGATGTGCGCCCAATTGATGCTCAAATGACTGACAATGACCTTCTCCTGTGAAACATAACGCTGCCCCAATTAATCAAACTTGCTAAAGAAATCGGGCTACCGCTGCTGACATTTGCATCGATAGTGAGCATTAAGCCAGTACATCTGACTGCGCATGCTCCTCCCTTTCAAGGAGAACAAACCTTTTTCTAATAATGATACTATTTTTTTAATAATGATACTATTTACAGTCGCATGGGGGGCGCGAAAAATGTTTTCTTCTTCCTAGGCGGGCATGACAGAAAATAATTGAGAAGCACTGCCGTAGAAGCTTGTGATGCTGTCCCAGAAGCAGAGGCCATTTTGAAAGTGGCTGCAATGAATTGTGGCCACTCTGAAATGGTTCCTGCTCCCAGAATGGTGCCACACAGTTTTGTAACGTATAGGATGTATTTTTGCAGAGGTTGTTAAACAAGCAGCTTTGTAATGTATAGGACAGTGATGGCTAACCATTTTGCCATCACGTGCCAAAAGCGGGGGAAAGCGTGATGAGGTCACACGCACACGTGCCCACATCCATAATTCCTGCTTTTGGCACGTGATGGCCCGGTGGGCCCGGTAGGCCCGTTTTTTGCTCTCCCCAGGCTCCAGAGCCTTTCTAGGAGCCTGGGGAGGGCAAAAACGGCCTTCCCCAACCCCCCAGAGGCCCTCTGGAGGCCAGAAACAGTGTGTTTCCTGACTTCTGGTGGGCCCAGAAGGCCCGAAAATCAGCTGGCGGGCGCACGCATGCGTTCCAGAGCTGAGCTCGCGTGCCCACCGATATGGCGCTGCGTGCCACCTGTGGCACCCGTGCCATAGGTTCGCCATCATGGGTATAGGAGATATCTCTGGAGATCTCGTTCAGGAAGGAGAGCCAACTGTTTTACCCCTCAGATTCCCTATATGTTACAGAGGCCACATGCGGCTGTCCTGTAAGCAGGAACCATTGCAGGCTACTCCCAAAATGGCACTTTCTTCATCAATGGCGTCTCACAGCTTCCATGTAGTAAAGTGATATGGTGGAGCAGATGATTCCTGAAGCAGATCTATGGAAAATAAGCTATGATGGGGAGGGCCCAGTGGTGGGATTCAGACGGTTCGCACTGGATCGGCTGAACCTGTTGATTTTTTGTGTAGTTCAGCAAACTGGTTGTTCCCACTGCTGGCTGGTCCCACCCCCTGCCCTCCCGGGTTGCCATTCAGGTGGGGAAGCTGCAGGGGCATGACTGGGAGCTGCACTGATCGACTGGGAGTCTGATCAGTCAGTTCATTCAGAACTTCCAACTTTGCAAGATCTTTTTTCCCCGAGAAATTGGAAGGTCTGACTGAACTTTTTTTAAACTGGTAATCGCATGGTCTTCTTTTGTTGCCCTGCACGCAGGAGAATGGAGCTGGAAAGCAGGTTAGTGAGGGAATGCTGGTTATTCTGGAATGGGGTGGAAGTAAGGATTTTGCATGATGATTGCTTATAAATAAGTAAGAACCGGTAAAAGAGGAATGGAAAAATCCCTATCTGTAAATGAATGTTTTTCAGTCTTGGCAAGTTTAAGATGGGCAAACTTCATGCTGCCTTGGAAATTCTGGGAATTGAAGTCCATGCACCTTAAAGTTACCAAAGTTGAGAAGCATGGGTCTACACTAGAGCTTAGGATTTTCCATTCCTGTTTTATTTAGAGTTTGGTGCAATTAAATAATCAGTTGTGGTTTCTTTAACAAATAGTGATGAAAGCAGTATGAACCATTACTGGACTTTTTGTGAGAAACTGAAATTAAAAGTTGATCTGGGCTTTGATGATTAGATCTGGGATTATGAAAATAATGTAGACAAATGTTAATCTTAGAGTAAGAGTATACCTTTTACTTATATCTATACCAAAGAAAGTTGGGAGATTCTTTTTCGCTTTTCCTTCTTTTCCTCTTTCTTACACTTTCACTTTTTTTCTTTCCTGAGCCTTTTCTTTTTTCGAATCTTTTTATTTGTTTATCCCTTAGCTTTGTATTTTTTTGATGTATGAAGGATAAAATACTCAGCCATTACAATTCTACATTCCTTATTTACAGAAATCATATCAAAATTTAGAATAAAATCCACTGGGAGCCATCTCATATAAGGCAGTCCCTCTAACCAAAAAGTGTTTATCGATAGAAGAGAATATTTGTAGCTCAGGGTTGAACTGTGGGGTCCTTGGTGCTCTCTGAGCTTGATGGTTTTCTTGCAGATGTTTCATTACCAAACTAGGTAATATCATCAGTACTAGAAGGGTGTGGAGTTTGCTCTTATTTTCATATACTGGTGAATACTTACCCTGTCAGTATTGATCAGTTGCTTCACAAACAGTGTTTTGATTGGTGCCAGGTCTCTACAGACAGAGAAGGGCTATTCTGCATCCCTCCCTCAAATGTTCTTTAAAATACAGAGTTTCCCAGCATTCCTTTAGGAACCTCCAACATGCAAACTGTGGTTACTCATCCTAAAATGAATCCTCTTTACCTGCAGCTTCAAAATTTGCTGTTTGCTGGGAAGATGTATAGCTAAAAGTCAGTCTGCATTTAGTGTACATCTGACTTTGTGGATATTTCTTCATAACCAAACAAAAGTGTACTTTCTGTGCAGTTCATATCCCTTGCTTGCTGGATTTGGATGACACAAAGCAAAGCCCACATTTTGTAATTAACCCCAGTGCCCCATTTTGACTGGCAGAGTGTTGCAGAAAGCTGAGTGCTGTCACGCCCCTTGGCCATGCCCACCCAGCCACGCCCACCAGTAGTGGGTTCCACTTACCTTTGCTACCGGTTTGGAACTGTAAGTGTGTGCATGTGTGCGCTTGCTTCACTCATGTGCGATGCTTCTGCTCATGCACAGAGCATCCGTGATGACGTCCGGGCGGGTGGGTGGAGCCTCCCGCCACCGCTAGAACTACTGGTTTGCCCAAATTGGGGCGAACCGGTAGAAGCCCACCACTGACACCCACCTAGCCAGTCATTAGGGCAGAGAACCGGTTGTTAAATTATTTGAATCCCACCACTGGGAGGCCCTTTTTGTTGGTACTCATTCACTTTGATGCTATGTAGTAGCAATATAGCTAGAGTAGAACATATAGGTATGTTGATAAAATCAAGTCTTCTTGGAGGATTCAAATGGGAAAAAAGCTTTAAGTGAACCCTCTATATAAAAGAAGAAAGAGCTTTATTTTATATACATGGGAGTATGTATTTAGCAAGCTTCTTAGTGCTTTTGCTATCAGCTACATGGAAGATTTTCCAAAATATACAATCTGGTCTTATTCAGGGGTTGAGGATATTCTTATGCTGTAAGTTTTACAGAACATTTGTGACAAAATCTCTCTCATTTTGCCACCTCTCCTATTGTACTTAAAGAACAAGCAACTAGATTTATATACCACAAGAAGCAATGGTAACAGTGGCAGTGAGTAACAATTCACTTTGTTTAATCTCCACAATGAACTTGTTATTAACTTTAGATTTTACATCAAGAGCAGCTAGATCCAAAATGGTCTGCTTTAATATCTGCTATTGCAAGAGAAGAGTAGGTAGAGCTGGGGGGAGTAGGTAAATGCATCATCAATTTAGAGTCCTTGTGTTGCCACAAAAGATCCAAGTTCAGCATCCCTTGAATTCTGTTGATCCTTATCCAGCACCAATTTATTTATTTTATTTTTTTTAATAAATGTTATTTGTTTAAAAATACAAACAAGACAAAACGAGTGACAACAAAACATACAAAACATGTAAACAAAGAATTCAAATATACATTTTGTCAAAGTTATCGCAACTGTAATGTATGTTCTTATTTGTATTTTGACTCTTCCTTGTTTGGTCTTACTCTTATATCTATCTTTATAGTTCACTGTTAGCTTGTGTTAGTGATTTGTATTCCTGTTTCTATAACTCCAATTACTCCTTATTCTTTTTCCTTTTTCTATTTTCCACCCAAGTGCACCACTTTTCCCATACTAGATAATAATCATGTTCCTCTTTATCTTGTAGTTCCTTTGTGAGTCTGTCCATTTCTGCACATTCCATGATTTTACTAATTACTCTATCTTCTGTTGGTGTGTCACTACTCTTCCAATTTTGTGTAAAGATTATTCGTGCTGTTATGGAATGAAGAGATTGAGAGTCATCCCAAAGGGCAAACAGA
>WNWU01013905.1:1830602-1896950 GCA_012654045.1 Ptyas mucosa | reverse complement strand
TGGTCATCTATCTGGACCCGCATTCATCATCATCATTACTATAATAGTGCTGCTGTTGTTTATATGAATGACTAAATATTTTATTTCCTTTTCATATTGTCCATTTATTATAACTAGTAGAAAGCTTTCCAGCCTCATTTCTAATCTTCGTTGTGTGATTTCTTCTACTTGTGTTCTGATCATTTGCCAGTATTGTTTTACTTTTGGGCAGGTCCACCACATGTGATAGTAGGTTCCTTTGTGGAGTTTGCATTTCCAGCATGTTGGAGAAGTGTTGCGGAACATTCTTGCCAGTCTGGCCGGTGGGAGGTGCCACCTATAGAACATTTTGTACAGATTTTCTTTCTATGGTACAGACATTGTTAATTTATAATTTATTGTCCATAATTTTTCCCAGTTGTCTAATTGAATATTGTAGCCAAAATTCTTTGCCCAAATTATCATGTTTTCTTTGACCACCTCTTCTTCTAATTTATATCCTCTTAAATAATTATAGACTTTTTAAATCAATTTATCCTGTGATCCTTGTAAAATTATATCTAATTCGTATTGGCATTTTTGGAATCCAAATTGAGCCGAATCTTTCTTATATTTTGATTTTATTTGTAGGTATGGCCACCAGTCAATGTCTGTACCCATCTCCTTCAATTCTTCTCTTGTTCTTAGTTCCCCTCGGTTGTTTAATAAATATTTATAGGTTCTCATTTTGGTGATATCCGTAGCATTTGGGTAGATCTGGGCTTCCATGGTTGATAACCATTCCAGAATTTTATTGTAGTGTATTTTTTTAATGCCCTGCCATGTCTGATATATTTTTTTTAAAATTTGATTTATATGCCGCCCTTCTCCGGAGACTCAGGGCGGCTTACAATGCGCTAAGCAATAGCCTTCATACTTTTGTATATTTATACAAAGTCAGCTTATTGCCCCCACAAACTGGGTCCTCAATTTACCTACCTTAGAAAGGATGGAAGGCTGAGTCAACCTTGAGCCTTGGTGAGATTCGAACCTGCAATAATTGCAGGCAGCTGATGTTAATAACAGGGCTTTAGACCACTGTACTATCCAAGGCTCTATAATGCTTGTCTGACAATGTGCCTCTGAAAATATCCATGTTGTTTATCGGTGCCCTCCCATAGAAATGCGTACCATCCTCGTTGTAGGTCGAATCCTTCCAAATTCAATAATCTTTTATTTTTGAGTTCCATCCATTCCTTGACTCAAATTAGTGCTGATGCTTTATAATATGTCTCCCAGACCGGTAATGCCAGTCCTCCTCTTTCTCTTGTATCTTGTAGGTATTTTATTTTAATTCTTGCTTTCTTCTCTTGCCATATGTAGTCTGCTATTAATTTATTGAAATCCTTGAAGAAATTCTTCCCCGGTTTTATTGGAATCACTTGGAATAAGTATAAAATTCTAGGTAGGACATTCATTTTAATTGAGGCGATCTTTCCCAAAAGAGATAGTTGTAGTTTTTTTCCAAATTTCTAAATCTTTTTTTATTTGTCTTGTCAATTTATCATAGTTGTCCTCTCTAATTGATGAGCTTTTATTGGTGAGTCATATTCCTAAGTATTTTACCTTTTTTGTCATTTGTATGTCTAATTGATCTTCTAATTCCTTTTCTTGTTGGTTAGTAAGATTTTTTGTTAGTATCTTTGTTTTTTGTTTATTGATTTTAAGTCCGGCTACACTCCCGTATTTTTCTATTTTATCTAATAGTTTAGTGCCAGTTATTATCGGTTGTTCTATGATGAATGCCATGTCATCGGCGAAAGCTTGGAGTTTGTATTCCTCCCTTTTAATTTTCAGACCTTTTATTTCTTTATCTCTTCTGATTTCCTTTAAGAGAGTTTCTAAAGCTAATATGAATAACAGAGGAGACAGAGGTCACCCTGTCTCACTACTTTTAATATCGGAAATTGTTATTGTTATTTTTGTTGTTTGGGAGGAGTAAATTTTCTTTATCATATTTATGAATTTGTCGCCGAATTTCATAGCTTCCAATTGCAGTGTAAGAAATTTCCAATTTAAGTTGTCAAATGCCTTCTGTGCATCTAAAAAAATTAGGGCCGCTTGTTTATCTGAATTTATTTCATAATATTCTAGTACGTCCATTATTAATCTCATATTGTTTTTTCCTCACCTCTATTAATTTTGTCATCGTGATTGGCTGTCCAATGGATTCCTATGTGTTTCTTCTAGTTCTTTGATATCAGCTTCATTTAGATATTGTTTGATGTCTTCTTCTGAGGAGTCTTCCTGTTCATACAGTTTTTGGAAAAATGTTTTTGCTATGTTCTTTTTATCCTTGTTCCTATAATATATCTCTCCTGTGTCATCCTGTAACTGATATATTGTCCTTCTTTCTTTTTCTTTCTTCAATTTATATGCCAACCATCGTCCTGTCTTGTTCGTGTATTCAAAATGGTTTTGTTTTACTGATTTGATTTTCCTGGCTATTTCTGTTTGTGTGATCAAATTTATTTTGTGTTTTGTCAAGTTTATTTTTTCTTTGATCTTTTTGTTTTGTTTTGAGGTTTTGTTTTGAGGTTCATTCTGTAGCTCAGATTCATACTTTTTAAGTTCTTTCAATAAATTATCTTTCTTCTGTTGTTTTTCCTTGTTTTTCTTTGCCAAGTATGCTATTGTCAGGCCTCTTATATAGGCCTTTGCTGTGTCCCATAAGTTCTGGAGAGAGGTTTGCTCTTTAACGTTGATCTCAAAAAATATTTTCTTCTCCTATGTGGAGGGAAACGACAGTCAGACTGGGGAGATGCTCTGTCTATGCATATGACTGAGTCTGTCAATCAAAGGCTCCGCCCTCTGGGCCTCTCCAGTTATTCAACTCGGTCTACGCTGACAGGATGTGTCTTTCAGCCTCCGAGCTTCTCTTAGGGTAATTTGGTGAAATTAGCTACTTCTACAATTGGGATCGGCTTCATCCTGCCGGCTGGCAGGTTTCGCTCCAGGCTTGCCATCGCCTGTTGAGAGAAAGCTCCCCAAGCATTTGGGTAAGCTTTGGCTGCGCTTCTAAGGCCTTTGCCTAGCAGACTGCCTTGGCTCGAGTGGTCGCTCGCTGAGAGACATTGTCACGTTTAAAGCCAGAGGGCTAGCAACTTTCTGCGTCTCCGCCTGTCATCGCATCGGCGATTCGCCTCAGCGCGGCTTCAGGAAGCTACTGTGAATGCAAAAATCTCCTTTTTTCTGCCACCGTCGTCAATCCGGATCGACTCAAAATGGCAGCCGCCACGCGGGCTGAGGACGGGGCACGCAACGGCTCCTCAGGGAGATACCACCATCACAGCGACCCCCTAGAGGGATCTTCTTCCTTGCCTCCTCCATCTAAGAAATCCAGGGGCAAGAAGACCGCTCCTCCTCCCTCCACTGCTATTCCCTTGAAAGAGGAACAACGGAGGCACAGGGCTATAGAAAAAGCCTTTCTCAAGGCTCAGGTGGCTCATCAGCAGGTGGACATACCTATTAGATCACCTAGATCGGTGTGGGAACTGTCTCTCTCTCTCTCTCTTTTTTTTTGGGGGGGGGATTCTGGGAGTGGAAGTCCACTCCTCTTTATTGAAAAAGTTTTAAAAGTTTTACATACATTCCCCACCCTCCCCAACCACCCCCCGACTTTCCAGAGCAAATACAAAATATAAAATACAGCTTAAATCCCCTAAATTCAACTCCATCTCTCACTTATCATAATCATTAAACAAATAGATAAAAGGAAAGCAAGTCTTCTTTCTTCTGATTCCATCTAATTTAATAGAATTAATATCCATTTATAGTTGCAGCAGTTAATAAAACAGTTAAATATTACCTAATCAAACCTATCATTACTCAATTTAACTAATACACACTTAGCAGATTATTAGATCTGTAGAGTTTAACAAGATATTTTATAACTTCTTTCATTGAAAACAAAAAAAAACCTCATTCAAAAACCCCAAATTTAAAATAAAATATTATATAAACTCTTCCATCCTCCACTTTTAAACCTTGAAGGTCCAATTATAATTAAAACACTTAAAAAAACATTTTCTAACTAAAAAATAATAATCAAACTTCTTATTAATTTATCAGTACATATTAACAAATCAACTAAAAACATCATTTAATAGCTATATCAAACATTTAAATTCTTCATACTAGATTAAACCAGTTGTTAATCTTCTTATCTTCACATCTTCCAACAGCATGTAGAATGTCTTCATTTGCGTCTACCCACCTAAATAAAAATTGCTTCTTTATATAAAAAAACCCCCCGAGTGACTTTGTAATTGTATTTCAAATAATATCCATCAAATCCAGCCAAAAATTAGATTAATAAGTTCATCAGACGTATTAGGGAAACCACCAGATCAACTGCAATTGCCCTAGGCCCATAGTCCTTTTGCCTTATATTTATTACCTTCAAACAGAAAACTCCAATTTACTATATTCAATAAAACTTCTGCAATTACAATTAGGTCCAAATTTATTACAGTCCTTAATAAAATATTCCAAATCACTCAGGTCAAGGCTTATTTCACAATAAGTGTTTATTATTCACAAAATATGCCAATACAGCTGTAGCTTACCTCCTCATCGTCGCTCATCGCTTAGTTAACTGGCATTAAGCTGTTGGATGTTTTCTTCCAAAAGTTCAAAATCTTTAAACACTTAAACAATACTTTTTAAGGACCATCGTCTCATCAAGCAGGGTTATTTTCCTTGTCTCTAGTCTTTCTTCTTCTCCTTTTTACGAACTCTTTTCTTAACTTTGATTCCTCTGCCTTTTTTAACTCCAATATAATCTTGCATTTTTGGGGATTGCATATTATAAAATTTTTGCAAAAGTATAACTTCTTCTGAAAACAGCTCTTTAAGTGCAGGTTGGACTTTGTAACAAAAAATTCGTATAGCCAAGATCTCATCAGCTCCCAAAATTTCTTGCTCCTTATTCTGCAAAGCGTCCATCTTACTCTCAAAAAAAACTGTAGGCTGTTGTTGTTGTTCTTTTCCTTCTCCCAGCTCTTCAATCAATCCCCCACTGCTAGATTGCAACTCAGTATTTCCATGTATTTCATTGTTTCCAGCTTGAGAAGCTTGAAATATAGTATCAATTTTTTCCAATAAAGCAGAGGTAATTGAGCTCCAAGCTTCCTCAAAACCAGACCATATATGAGGGTTAATTAACCCTTCTTCGCTTTCTTTGCTTTCAAAAAAACCAGCCATCTTGCCCCTCTTCTTCTTTCCCTTCCAAAAGGACAGGGGAAAAAAAAAGTATCAAAAAGAAAAAAAGACCCTTTGCAATTTGTAATTTATATTACTGCTTCAATTATTATAATTACTTTGGTTAATCCACTTTTCAGAAAAGAGTTTTACGTTTCAAACAGGGGCTTGTCAATAATTGCTTTTAACTTTCACTTCTTCACGCCCCGTTGAAACTCAAACGCCATCTTGCTTTCACTTTCACCTTAAGGAAAATCTTTTAAAGAAGGTAATTCTTTGGAGTTAAAAAAAAGAAAATATTTGCTGTTTTATTCTTGCTGCTTATGCTCCGCCAGCTCGATTCAAAAAGTATTTATTTAAAGTTGGTTTTGGGGATGATCACGACATCTAGCTCTGCAAAGCAGAGACATTCAGGGTCCGGAGTACTGACAGGCTTAGCGGGGAGCTCTCATCTTCGAGCGCCAGATTATAGGTAAAATCTGGCACTCTTAGGGAGCTCTACCCCACCCGTCTACTCACTTTCCCCCCTCTTACCAGGAGGAAAGTTTCCAAACCGCAAGACAGCTGATAGTCGCTGTTCTTGCGGTTCTACGGAGCCCTGGGTTGGCACTTCAAAAAGAAGCGTCTGGTGATGTTGCGATCCTACCGGAAATCGGAACTGTCTCTTAACATTCCCACTGTTTCTCCTGGCGCTTCAGCCTCGGATAGCCACCTCCTGTTCCAAACACTTCCGGACCCCACTTCATCATCGCAGGATCAAGGGTCAGCACCTCCTCAAGCCGGGCCACCTCCACCTCCGAGCCCTTTTCCAACCAACATGGCGGAATCATTGGAAGCTTTTATTTCCAGGACTATAAGGCAAGGCCTTGCCTAATGCCTACAACAGGTGGCTGCTCCAGCTGCTCCTCAGCAAAATGCCCGGTCCGGAGACCTGGACGATTCCCATTACCTTCATGTGCCCATCTTGCCTGCTCACCACCAATTCCTTCATTTTTGTTTTTTGGGGAAGCATTTCCAGTATAAGGCCCTTCCCTTTGGTCTCTCTTCGGCCCCCCTGGGTATTTACTAAAATCATGGCCGCTCTCATTGCTCATATCCGCTCCGTCCCCATCAGACTTCAGTTTTATTTAGATGACATTTTGGTTCTTTCCTCTTCCCTCCCAGCTACCCATAGGGATCTCTTGGCCGTCCTGGCTTCCTTGCAAGCCCACGGCTTTTCTATTAATTGGCCCAAGAGTCATCTCTCTCCATCCACACACATTATCCACTTGGGCGCCCTCATTGACACGGATTTGTCCATGGTTTCCCTGTCCCCCGACCGTCAGGACAGCCTTCGTTCTCTAGCTCTCAAGTGCCTTACCAGGGGTTCAGCTTCAGTTTTGTCTCTTTCCCGTCTCTTGTGGAAGATGGTGTCTACTTTTGGCATCACACCGTGGTCTCGCTTGCATAGCAGGGAACTACAGTGGCTCCTCCTGCCATTCCAAAAGGCCAAGCTGGACACTTCTCTCGTCTGTTTACATCTCCCGGATGCAGTTCTTCAGTCTTTACACTGGTGGACTTCGAACACTATCTCTCAAGGCACCTGCTACAGGGAACCTGTATGACTATACCTCACCACGGACGCCAGTCTCACAGGATGGGGGGCCCATCTTCTTCATCACATTGCCCAGGGTCAGTGGTCCCCTCAGGAGTCCCTCCTAAATATCAACCTGTTGGAGTTGTGGACCATTCGGCTAGCCCTCGCTCAATTCCAGCATCTGGTGGAGGGGAAGGATGTTCTAGTCCTCACGGACAACACCACTGCCAAGGCCCACATCAACAAGTTGGGGGGCACCCGTTTCAGGTCCCTCTTGTTGAGGCCCTCCTCCTAGGACTCTGGTCCGAGACACACTTGACCTCCATCAGGGCGGGCCACATTTCAGGGATGGTGAACGTCCAGGCAGACGCCCTCAGTCAACACCAGGTAGACCATGGGGAGTGGAGCATCACACCGACCTACTTTCGAGAAATAGTGGTGAAGTTTGGGACACCCCTGCTGGACCTTTTCGCATCACGAACCAACCACCAGGTGCAACGCTATTTCTCCAGGTATCCGAAACCTGGGGCCGAAGCAGCAAACACCCTGCGCAGCCCGTGGCCCCCAGTCTCCTGTACGCTTTCCCCCCATACCTGTGATTCCCAGGGTGATCCGGAAATTGCTCGACGAGAAGGCAGAACTCATTCTCCTGGCCCCACAGTGGCCCAGGCGGCCATGGTACACGGACTTGGTGTCTCTGTCGGTTTCCCCTCCTTGGCGGATTCCAGACTCCAGGCTATAGCTGTCTCAGGGGAATCTGCTCCATCCAGACCCCTCCTGGCTTCACTTGACCGTCTGGCAGTTGAGCGGCTCTTCCTGACTGAAGCGTGGTTACCACCTCAGGTCATTTCTATTATCCAAACCGCTCGCCGTCCCTCCACGACTTGCATCTATGAGGCCACTTGGTAATCATTTTCCGCGTGGTGTACCAAGAGGTCAGTGCTCCCTACTTCAGCTACCATTGTGCATGTGTTATCCTTTCTTCAGGATGGCTTCGAGAAGGGTTTGTCCCCCAACACTCTTCACCGCCAGGTCGCCTCCATCGCCTCAGTTCTCGCCTGCGGCTCAATGGAAACTATCTCTCGGCATCCCTTTATCTGCACCTTCCTCCGGGGAGCTACAAACCTATGCCCCCCGGTCATTCATCGCTTTCCCACGTGGAACCTCAACAGGGTCCTCAATGCCCTCATGTCGCCTCCGTTCGTACCGCTTCGCCAGGTTTTGCTGAGGTTTCTCTCTTTGAAGGTGTCCTTTCTGGTGGCGATCACATTGGCCCGCCGCATCTCCGAGCTGGCGGCTCTCTCCACCAGAGCGGACCTCTGCATTTTTCATAAGGACAGGATCGTTCTCCATCTTGACCTGGTTTTTTTGACCAAGGTGAACTCTGCCTTCCACCGTGCCCAGGAGCTAATTCTATGAAACTTCTGCCCTCACCCTTCACATCGTTTGAAATGCTCCTGGCACACCTTGGATGTATGCAGGGCTCTAAATGTCTACATCGCCCGGAGTGCACCTATTCGCAAGACGGAAGCCCTCTTCGTCGCTTTTCAGCCCACTAACATTGGATCCCACGTGATGGGTCCTACCTTGGGTCACTGGATCAGGGCTACCATCGCTCTAGCCTACCGCCACGTGGATTTGCCGGTACCACATCGCATCACGGCGCACTCTACTAGAAGCACGTCCACTTCGGCTGCCTGGTCCACTCAGGCATCACTTGAGGAAATCTGCTGGGCCGCCACATGGACCTCCCTTAGTCCTTTCGTTCGACATTACCGAGTGGATTCCTTTGCTTCCTCCGACGCCTCCTTTGGCAGATGGGTTCTCCAATTGGTCCTTCAGCCTTGAGGAGTTCCTGGCCCGGATTTCACCCACCCTAGTGGACATGAGGCTTTGGTATGTCCCCAGTCTGACTGCCGTTTCCCTCCAGATAGGAGAATGGACATTGGTCTTACCTGACATGTCCTTTCTCTATCAGGAGGAAATGGCAGTCAGCCCCACCCCTCTGTATCCGGTCCGGTTGGTGGGCTGGGTGGGTAGTCTTGTAATTCTTTCTTGTTTCAGGAAGACACATCCCAAGAGTCTGCGCCTTTGCCCTCGCTGAATAACTGGAGAGGCCCGGAGGGCGGAGCCTTTGATTGACAAACTCGGTCATACGCATAGACAGAGTGTCTCCCCAGTCTGACTGCCGTTTCCTCCCAATAAAGAAAGGATGTATCAGGTAAGATCAATGTCCAATTTCTTTTTCTATCATTCGTACATAGTCTTTTATCTTTTAAGATCTCAGTGTTCATCATCCATCTCTTCTTCTTCCGATAACCTTTCCAGATTATTTTTACCGTACTATGGTCTACCCATATTTTGTCATTATTTCTATTTCTTCTAAGTCTTTCCTAAGATCCATGGTCATCCAGGCCATATCTATTCTGGACCAGGATGAGTGTGGGTTGGAATAGAAGGTACACTGGTTTTTTTCTTTATTTTCCTCCCAGCGTCCTGGAGGCATAGTTCTTGCGCCATTTCCTTAAAAGTATCTGGGAGGGTCTTTTTCCTAGTTTTATTTTTCTTGGTACTCCAATAGTCTTTTTTCCGTATCTGAGATTGCATTGAAATTGCCTATAATGCAGACTTCCGGTCGTGACGTCATCGTGCCAGGAACGAGGCTCCGTCCCCCGTAGTTCCAATATTCCAGATTGGAAGCCTTTTTAGGCACTATTGGCCATGGAGAGGCTGATAGAAAAAAGAGGGAAACTCAAGGACCTCGGGGTGACAGCAATCGCCCTGAAGGTTCAGAGGAATCCTCTTAAATCCAACCCGGAAAAAACCAGCCATCTTGGCTGGCCTGAGCGGTGACAGCCGATTTGTGTGGAAGCGAAGATCAAAGCAAGAGGAAACATCGGTAAGAAACGAAAATCTTTAAAACAACGAAGGTATAAACATAAAGATACTAAGAAATCAGGAGAGAGGGAAAAAAAAGCTCCAAGATAGGCAAATTTTGCCAGGCGAGCGGCGAGAGAAAAGAGACTGGAGCAGAAAATAGAAATTCACAGTGACAGCGCAGTTTTGACAGGCGGCGGAGACGAGTGTAGCGGGAAAAACTCAACAAAAAAGAACATTGGATTATAAATACGAACTCAAAACATTTTCGGAAAAGGAAAGAAAGTGTGGAAAACTGGAGTTGCGACTTGATGAGAGACAGCGAAGCGTAAAATACTGGATTACAAATACGGAGCTGCGATGTGCTGAGAGACAACGAAAGAGTCAAAACATTGGATTATAAAACACGAACTAAACGCACCTTCAGAATAGAGATCGAGAGGAACGGAGCGGGGATCTGGTGAGAGACGACGAGAGAGAGATTTTTAAAAAATCGGCAGACGGTGAGAGAAGTGTATAGAAGAAGCCCTAATGGAAGGCAGACGAGAGATCGGGAAAGGGAAAGGACTTACAATATACAAGCAGAGACAGCAGCGGAGAGAACCATAGATAAGAGACATTGTAACTAGATATCCAAGGATACATTGAATTTAAGAGACCTTCGTTTGTATTTCCTTGAAGAGGTGGATGTAAAACAAACCCTCCTAAAGTTGTCAAGATTGGATTGAACTAAAAACGGAAGAAGAAAACCGTGAAGTAATGTGAATATAGTGGATAAACTGATTTGTTTTATACTCTTAATAATATAATTACCTAGCGATTGCTACCTACTTTATATATTTAACAATAGACTATATCTAATTAATTACATTTAGTTATATTTATATTTATATCTATATTATATTATATTTAATTTTGGTGACTGAAATTGTTTAATAATTAGAATTATTACTCTAACATTAATTATTATATTACTAATATTACAATAGAGATCAAGCAGATAGATGAATATTGTTTTTCCTCCATTTACACTGTTATCCTTCTATTTTTTCTAATTTTCTAGCTTTTCTTATTTATAGACCGTACCTGGATTGATTTTTATAGGAATAATCTGATATACATATATACATATATATATATATATATATATATATATATATATATATTTGGGGGGGATACATAAAGTCATTGATAACCAGAGGACATTAAGTGATAATTAATTGCTTAGAATAAGATAGAGTAACTAACTAATTGGAAGATTTGATTTAAACATATCTATAGATGTATACTTTACTGAATAGAAATATATTAGAGTAATGAACTGCTGAATAATTGTATTTTTCTCCCTACTCCTCAATTGATTTATCCATCCCTTATATAACGATATTTAATCTCTACTTGTCAATTGGTTGAACCATTCTTCACCCTAGGTGAAATTACTATGTATATATAAAGTAAACACTATAGAACAAAAGTAAGATAATAGATAAGATTCTCTACATAGTGACATCTCCTCTAAATTAATTTAGTGCATGAAAATTTGGGAAACAATAAGGCAGAAAATAAACATGTCAATGATACCCACACCAACAATAACTAAGACAGGGGCGAAAAAAACAATAACACACCAAACAACTACAATATCCTCACCAGCACAACAAAAGACAATTGACATAATGTTATCAGCAGATAAAGGGAAAACTGACACTACAGTCAATATGCAAAACATCCATTTGATCCTAGCCACGATTCAGGAGAGGATGAAGAGGACGGAGGAATCGATAGCAAATAACCACGAAGAAACGAGAAGGAACCATGAGGAAATGAAATTGGATGTAGGAGAGATAAACGACAACATCAAAAAAATAGATGATAAGATTGAAAAGATCCAGCAAAATATTGCAAAAAATGAACAACGAATACAGACTATAGAAGAAAAAGTGGAATGATCAGAGAAAAAGATAGACAATATGGAACAATACCAAACAGCCTTCAATAAAGAACTCGAGGATTCGATCACCTACCTAGAGATGGAGAAGGCCTCTTTTTTCCTTAGATTCCAAAACATCCCAGAAAGCAAAGATGAAGATTTGAGAGATTTGATGGCAGGAATACTGGCAGAAGCCACACAGAAGGGGAAAGACGAGATCACCAGGGAAATCGACAAGATTTACAGAGTACACACCAATTATGCCCGGAGGAATAAACTGCCAAAGGAGATTCATATAAGGTTTGCACGCAAGACAGTGAAAGAAGAGATTTACAAATTAATGAGAGAAGACACAATTAAATACAAAGGGAAGGAAATAATAACCCTGAAACAGATACCGAGATGAATAAGAGAACAAAGAAAGAATTATAGCTTCCTAACATCTCAATTGAACAAACACAAAATAATGTTTCGTTGGCTAACGCCAGAGGGAATTCTAATATCCTGGGACGATAGGAGACATAAGATTGACTCCATAGGAAAAGCACAAGATTTCTTTGACTATTACTTTACACCAGAAGAATAGGTATCTAGACCAAAATCAGGAAACCAAAGCCAAGAACATTACACAGAGGAGGCACAAGAAGAAAAGAAACAAAGTGAAAAGGAGAGGATGGAAAGAGAAGGAGCTAGGGGGAAAACTCAAATGGTAACAAGGAACGCAAAAAAACTTGCGATATTAAACACGTAAATAAAAAAAAATGGGACAAGAACTGAAGTTAATCTCAATTAATATAAACGGATTAAATTTACCAATCAAAAGAACACACACATTCAAAAAATTATATAAATTAAATATGGATATTATAAATCTACAGGAGGTACACATTAAAAAACAAAACCAACAGCTATTGGAAAACAGAAAATTAGGAACCTTATTCACCTCATTATCAGACCAGAAAAAAAGAGGTATTGCAATATACATCAAAAACCATATACAAGCTAAACAAATCTACACAGATGGAGAAGGCAGGATACTGATGATTGAAATTAAGGTGGACAATAAAAATATACTCTTAACATCAATTTATGCCCCGAACGGAAATCAAAAAGAATACTTTAAAAAAATACATAACAAAATAAAAGAATTGGACTATGAACATATATGTATTATAGGAGACTACAATGCGATAGCGGACATAGAAATGGACTATAAAGGCACAAAAAAGAATAAATTCAGGAAAAACACAATTCCAGACACATTTAGAGATATGGCCGAAGAATTTCAATTAAAAGACGCATGGAGGGAACTTAATAAATTCAAAAAACAATTCAAATTTTATTCGAACCCGCATAAATCCTGGTCCAAGATCGACATGGCCTGGATGACAACAGAGTTGAGAAACGATATAAAAGAAATAGAAATCACACCGAATATATGGGCGGATCACCATCCAATAACAGTAATATGGAAAGGTCAATATAAACAAAAAAGATGGATGATGGATAGAGAAACTATTAAAGACAAAGAATATACAGAAATGATTAAGAGAGAGATGGACATATTTTTTCAACTAAATAAGAGAGAACACACATCAACGCAAACCCTCTGGGACACCGCTAAGGCATACATTAGAGGACTAACAATTTCTTACAAAACAAAGAAAAATAGAGACAAATACCAAAAGAAAAACGAACTCTTGACAGAACTGGGGAAATATGAAGA
Organism: Ptyas mucosa; assembly: GCA_012654045.1. Lineage (NCBI taxonomy): Eukaryota > Metazoa > Chordata > Lepidosauria > Squamata > Colubridae > Ptyas > Ptyas mucosa. Next base: position 1,883,621 of record WNWU01013905.1, on the reverse strand, counting down.
GGAATTGCAGAAAGAACCACACAAAACAACAATCAAAGATAAAATAAAACTCACCAAACATAAAATAAACTTAATAACAACAGAAATGGCGAGGAAAATTAAATTGACCAAACAAAATCAATTTGAAAACGCAAACAAAACAGGACGCTGGTTGGCCTATAAATTAAAAAAAGAAGCAGAAAAAAGAACAATACATCAATTACAAGACGAACAAGGACAAATCCAACACAGAAATGAGGAAAAGAAAATAATTGCAAAAAACTTCTATCAGAACCTATATACACAGGAAAAAACCCATGTAGAAGAGATTAAAGACCGCCTTACGGGACCGCCTACTACCTCCAATAGCCTCCCACCGACCGGTACGCTCCCATAGAGAAGGACTCCTCCGGGTGCCGTCGGCCAAACAATGTCGACTGGCGGCCCCCAGGGGGAGAGCCTTCTCTGTGGGAGCACCCACTATCTGGAACGATCTCCCCCCAGAGATTCGGCGGATCCCGGACCTTTGTGCTTTCCGCCGTGAGTTAAAAACTTTTTTATTCCATCAAGCGGGCCTGGCATAGTATCTCCCCTTTTTATAAGAAAATTTTAAATTGTATAATCCAAATTTTTAGATCTGGGATTTATATATTTTTTTAAAAAATGGGTTTGAATTGTTGGGCAATTGTTTAATTTGGTTTTAATTCGTTTTTAAATTTTGTATTTATGTTTTTTATCTCTGCCTGTTCACCGCCCTGAGTCCCCTCGGGGAGAAGGGCGGTATATAAATCAAATAAACGATAAACGATAAACGATAAAGACTACCTAAATAACATCAACATCCAAGAACTAAATGAAACTCAGAGAGAATTACTCAACAAACCAATTTCAATGTTTGAGTTATTAGAAACAAGGAAAAAACAGAAGAACAACAAGACTCCAGGGCCAGACGGCATACCATCCGAATTTTACAAAATTGGACACCACCTAATTGATAACACTCTACTATAGGTCTATAATGAAGCACACTTAGATGCCGAAATCCCACGTTCATGGACAGAGACAACTATCACATTAATTCCAAAAGAAGATTCAGACCCCACTCAAATAAAAAACTACAGACCCATATCACTTCTGAACGTTGATTACAAATTATCCACCTCAATAATTGCACAGAGAATGAAAAATATTATTGTCGATTATATCCATCCAGACCAAAACGGATTCATTCCCAAAAGACAAATCAAGAACAACACAAGAACAATAATCAATACGCTCGAGTACTATGAGCAAAAATCAGATAAACAAATGGCCTTACTGTTTCTCGACACGCAGAAGGCATTTGACAACCTTAATTGGACTTTTTTAATGATATAGTTAGAAAGGATGAGAGTAGGTGACCATTTTCTAAACATGATCAAATCAATATACAATGAACAATCGGCAAGGGTTTGGATAAATGGAGAAATAACTGACCAATTTTCAATATCCAAGGGAGTAAGACAAGGTTGCCCCCTATCCCCCTTACTATTTATATTAGTATTGGAAATATTACTAAACGAAATCAGGAAAGACACAGAAATAAAAGGATTACAGGTTAAAAATCAAGAATATAAGTTACAGGCATTTGCCAATGATATCGTATTCATTCTAGAACAACCAAAACAATCAGGAATTAAATTATTAAAAACAATTGAACAATATGGAAAGGTAGCAGGATTGAAAATCAATAAACAAAAAACGAAAATACCAACGAAAAATTTGACGAAAACCCAAGAGAAAAAATTGGAAGACACATTAGAAATTCAAACAACAAACAAAATAAAATACTTAGGAATCTGGCTTTCCAATAAAGTTACCACACTTAAAGAAGACAATTATACCAAATTGACTAAACAAATTCAGAAAGACTTAGATAACTGGAGCAAACTAAGATTATCACTTTTAGGAAAAATTGCTTCAATCAAAATGAACATTCTACCGAAAATACTATACCTCTTCCAAGTAATATCAAGAGACCCAGGGAAGTTATACTTTAAAGAACTCAATAAAATTATACTAAAATATATTTGGCAAGGGAAAAGAGCACGGATCAAATTGAAGCACCTCCAAGATACAAGAGATAGGGGAGGCCTAGGATTACCGGATTGGCAGATTTATTATAATGCAGCATCACTCACCTGGATTAAAGATTGGATAATCTTAAAAAATAAAAGAATTCTAGCACTCGAGGGATTTGACCTGTCCAAAGGATGGCACGCGTTTTTATGGGAGGAAAAACCTAGACAACACAAACACTTTAGAAGACACCACATAAGAGATGCACTTGCTAAAACTTAGAATGAAATAAGGAAAAACCATTACGATAAAATCCCGAAATGGATTTCAACTATGGCGGCTCAAATTTATCCAAACACAATGGATACCGACAAAATGAAAACATATAATGATCTGTTGAAGAATGATGGAAACCTGAAGACAAGAGAAGAATTACAAGAACAGGGTACAGACATTGATTGGTGGCCGTATTTACTAATAAAATCAAGATATAATACAGATATTAAAAAATTTGGAATCCAAACAGAACAGAATGAAATTGACAAAATATTACTGGAATCAGACGACAAATTAATAACTAAAATTTACAATTACCTATTAAAATATAAATTGGCAGAAGAAGTAGTAAAAGAAAACATGATTTCATGGTCTAAAAATTTTGGATATAGTATAGAAATTGGCAAATGGGAAAGAATGTGGAAAGTAAATACCAAACTGACAATGTCTGTACCCTACAAGGAAAACACATATAAGATGTTTTACAGATGGCACCTCCCCCCCGCACGTCTGGCCAAGATGTTCCCCAATATATCACAAAACTGTTGGAAGTGTAAGACACACAAAGGGACACTATATCATATGTGGTGGACGTGCCCAAAGGCAAAAGAATTCTGGAAAGCAATACAGAAACAATTGGAAAAAATTATCTCTCAAAGTGTGCCCCTAAAACCAGAAACCTATCTTTTAGGAATATTAACAAAACAATACAACAAAGAAAAACAATATTTAATAATCCACATCTTGATGGCCACGAGAATAACCTACGTGCAAATGTGGAAACAGGAAGAGATGCCAACACAAGGAAAAATAATACGATAAATATTGGATTGCGCCGAGATGGATAGATTAACCAAAGAGCTACAAGACAAAGAAAAAAAAGATTATTACTTAATTTGGCAACAATGGTACAATTGGTTAGACAAAAAGAAAACGCAACAAAAATAAAACATATAAAATAAGAAGGGAATACCAAAAAGAACCTAAATTAAAGAAATATTGTTATATAATGCTGGAATTAGAGATGTACATATGTATATACACAAAATAGATATAGAATACCGATCTATCACTCTTCTCTTTCAAGATTCAAGCCACAGCTTGATTTTAATTTGTATTTAGTCTTAGCTGTGTATTGTATGTATACATGTTAGTCTTTGTTTATTTGTTTGATTAATAAAAAATTTAAAAAAAGAGAAAAAGAAATTGCCTATAATGCAAATGGTTTCGTAGTCCAGATCTTTTACTTTATTGTGTATGTTTTTGAAGAAGGCACGTTGATTCTCATTTGGTGCATAAATCGAGATCAGTAATATTGTTTTTAATTCTGTTTGTAGTTCGATCATTAAAACTCTTCCCTCCTCATCTGCATATATTTGTTTTGATTTTAGGTGTTTCCTAATGTAAACTGCAATGCCTCTTTTTTTTTGTTCTGCTAGTGAAGTGTAAAGGTTTCCTAATCTTGTATTTTCTAATATTTGTTGGTGTTGTTTTTTGGACTTCCTGTAAGTTTATTATGTCCATCTCCAATTTTTGTAATTTGGTTAATGTCCGGGTTCTTTTAGTTGAGGCATTTAACCCATTTATATTAAGCGAAATAATTTTTATTTCCTGTTCCATTTTTCTTCCTATCTATTTGTTGTCTTTAGTTTCCTTGTGTTTCTTGTTATTCTTTGCATTTTTCCCCTCGCTCCTTCTCTCTCCATTCTTTCTCTCTCCAGTCTTCTCTTCTCCTCTTGTTCCTCTTCTATTTCTTCTATGGGTTGTTCCTCTTGGCTCTTATTCTCCAATTCCTCTCTGGATTCTTGATCTTCCTCAAGGACAAAGCGTTGGTCAAAAAATTCCTGGGCTCCTTCCAGACTATTTATCTTAATTTTCTTGTCCTGCCACGAGATTAAGATGCCCTCTGGTAGCAGCCAATAGAACATCACTTTATGTTTATTTAATTATGTTGTGAGGAAGTTGTAGTTTTTCCTCTGGTCCCTTACCCGTCTCGGAATTTGTTTCAATGTTATTATTTCTTTCCCTTTGTAGAAAATTGCGTCCTCTCTCATTTTTCTATATATCTCCTCTTTTATCGTTTTCTTTGTGAATCGGACGTGCACTTCCTTTGGCAGTTTGTTCCTACTTGCATAATTGGTGTGCACCCTGTAAACGTCATCAATATCCCTTCGTATGTTATCTTTATCTCTCTGTGTTGTTTCAGTGAAGATCTCCATCATAATCTCTCCCAAGTCTTCCTCTTTGGTTTCTGCTATGTTCTGGAACCTTAAATAAAATGCCTTTTCCATTTCCAGGTAGGTAAGTGAGTCTTCGAGCTCTCGATTACTTGCTATTTGTTGTTGTTCCAGCATTTCTACTTTCTTGATCATCTGTTCCATTTTGAGTTCTGTCTTTTGAATCCTTTGTTCGTTTTTGGCAATGTTGTGTTGGATCTTTTCTATCTTGTCATCCATTTTCTTTATGTTATCATCTCTCCCACATCGGATTTCAAATCGTCGTGATTTCTTTTTGTCTCTTCATGATTATTAGCAATCGTTTACTGGGTCTTATTCATTGCTTCCTGTATCATTGCCAAAATTGACTGAATATTTTGTATGCCCTTCTTTTCTTTTTCTGTTCCAAGCATGGTTTCTATAGATCTCTATTGGGCAGGAGATGCTATAAGGGAGGCTTGGTTTGAAGTTATTTTCTTATTCGCTTTGGTTATGATGGTTGTTCCGGTACTTGTCATCTTAACTCTTTTTTTGTAGGTTCTCCCAAAATTTCATGCACTGAGCTACTCTTATTTTGTTTCAATGTCATTATTTATAATAGTATTTTGTCAGTAATAGTGTCTAGAGTCTAGAGTCTATGTAGTGCAGATCTTCAGAATAACGGTTAATCTTATTAGATTATAAATTACTTCTATAAATGTCCTTAACACTCTAATAATTAATAATTAGTTAGATATATAGATATATACTCAAGTAAGGCAGAGGAAAAATAGGGTGAAGGAGATGGGGGGGAAACTTAGAGTTTTTATACTTCATTAGATCTTGATATAATTAATACAATATAATAATCAGTCTATCAAATCAAAACGATCAAATCCAATCTCACTAAGGCAAATATATGAAAATTAAATATTGTTTAAATTGATATCCACTTAAACTGTTTGTTTCTAATTAGTTCTTAATTAATTATCCATATAATAGATTAAATATCAGTTAATCAAGTGTCTCACAATCAAAAAGTATTAATGATTATACTGTTTTACAAGGGTTAATCAGGTGTATATATAGGATTATTTTGCACTTAATATACAATTCTCTTTCACTCTTACATATGAAGTTCTTGTGTCCAAGTTCTTATGTATTATAGTCTTCAGTATCTCTCTCTCTGGAATTATCCAATAGCCAAAAGTCCAACTGTCCAAAGTTCAGCACTTTAATATAGTCCGTTCGCCGTTATCAGTTAATTAATTTTCGTACTGGCTTCTCAGTTATTTTACCAAGCAGCTGCTTCTCCACTTGCCAATCTGTTGCGCCGCTCTCACTCGCTCTCCCTGCTTCAATGGCCTCCATCACTTTCACTCTCACTCTCTTACCGTTTTGCTGTCTTCCTATTGAATAGTCTCTGGATACTTCCGTCTGATTTGCTGTAGCTCTCTAATCAAGTCCAAAAACCCTTCTTCTTCATTGAATCCAAATCCAAAGTCTGGTCAATCGCCGCCACGTAAATCCCTTTGAAATTTCTCATTCCAAGCAGTCTCTCTTTTTCATGCAGTCACCGTCTGTCAGTTCTTCTTGTCGTCTTTCGTCGCTGCTTTTTCTGGCTGCTGTTCTGCCATCTTCTGGGGTATCAAATTCGCTGCTCTCCACTCTCTGCTCCACTTTATCTCTGTGCTTCGCTTACTCCTCTTATTATCTCAATCCGCTTTCAATTTAAATTGGATACAGTTGTGAACTTTCGGTTTGATCTTCTCTTCCTACTGTGCGGTTTCAGCGCTTCAGGCCAGCCAAGAAGGCTGGGTTTTTCCCCTCTGGAATTAGGGAGTTTTTCCTGAACCTTTGGGTTGGTTGCCTTCCCCCCGAGGTCCTTGGAGTTTTCTCCTTTTTCTATTGATCTCTCCAAGATCAATAGCACCTGGAACGGCTTCCTAGATGGGAATCTTGGAGTTTCAAGAACGGAGCCCCATTCTCTAGCTCCAAACCCACTGACGTCACTGCCGGAAGTCCATCCAGCACCAATTTAACGCTGACCGTTAGTTGACTAGATTCCTGTATATAGACTTGAATAATAAATCTTTCTAAACTGCAACTTTATCTATGGTTCTGATCCCTTTGTGCCTAACAGTTACTTCAGATCCAAATTGTTAATCCCAGATCACCTCAGTTTATCTAAAAAAAAAGTGCAGCAAAACCATGGTTGTCTCCTGATGTATTGGCCTGAACACTTAACACTCAAACAATCCTACTCCAGTATGAAGACAACATAGCATGCTCAAATAACATCTCTCTGAACACATGAAGGAATTGAAATAGTGTTTTTAAAGAGAGGAGGTTAATATAGAACTACAAAAAGTATGATTTATTTATATAAAGGAGTCTCTTTGTGCCAGTAGTTGAAAAAGGTGACAAACAAATTAACATTCCATGTGTATGAATCTTCATTAATTTATACAAACTAAATTCATGAAAAAGAAGAAATAGAAAAAGAGAATAAAAAGTGCAAAGAAAAAAAAGAAAAAAACTAAAAAGAAAAATATATAAAGATATTATTTCCAATCTTCATCACAACTGCAACTGCCTTGTTTTTCAGGTCTTTTCTTATTGTCAGGCAAATTCTGATTTTTTTTATTCTTCAGGTTTCCTTGCCTCAAATTCTTCAAATTACTTAAATCCAATCAAATTATCTTTATTTTTAACTCCAGACGGATTTTTCACAAATTTTGAGATTGTTTCAAACGACAATACTGGTGATCTTTTTAATGATCTTTCATTTTTTATCTAGAGAAGTGCTGACAGGATTTAAAAAGCAAATTCAACCATGCCCCTTTTTCTGTTAAATCAATTTTGCCAAACATCTCCCCAACTCACAATAAAATATTGCTCACAACTCACAATAAAATAGCACTGTTCCAATATTAGAAGGACTCCTACAAAAATGAGGGGTCAATCCAGGGGTGAAATCTACTTACCTTCCCTGCCGGTTCGGAAGTGCACGCACCACGGCACTTGCAGGGATGTGACCCATTGAGCCCTTGAAGAAGTGCCTGTCTCTGGGGAAAGTGGGTCTCCCCATTGGGGGAGCAGGCAGGGCCCCCCCCCCCACTCGCGAAGGGGATATGCGCCATGGCCTCAGTGAAGGTGGCTGCCAGAGTTAGGCCTATAAATCACAGGTGTGTGTGCGAGAGAGCCCCTTCTGTCCTCCCCCAGACTCCACGAATTCAGTTGGTTCGCCGAATTGCACAAAAAGTTAGCTACTAGTTCTAGTGAACCGGTGTGAACTATATCTCACCCCAGATCTTAGCTATTGCTCCACCATTGAGTTCTGCCACTCCATTATTAGTAGGATGAAAGGTGGAGCTAAGCCCTTGGAATGAACCTATCAAGTTCAAAAACTCCCGCCAGAACATTGCAGTAAATTGCATCCCCAGGTTTGAGATAGCAATAGCACTTAGACTTATATACTACCTCACAGTTCTTTAAAGCCCTCTCTAAGCAAGAATCTGGGTCCTCATTTTACTGACCTCAGAAGGATGGAAGGCTGAGTCAACCTAATGAGATTTGAACTGCCAAACTGCAGTCAGTAGAAGTAGCCTGCAGCACTGCATTTGAATCACTGTGCCACCTCAGCTCTTATAACTCACCTTGGACCTCATGCAGCCTGTAGATGTGTTGCATAAACATTTTTACTCTAAAGTGGAGCTGCCTCCCAAGGTGTAGTCAGGTTGGCTACTGGCTGTAGCAACCCAGAGGTTTTTCCCAATGGTGGGATTCAATTTTTTTTACTACCAGTTCTGTGGGCGTGGCTTGGTGGTTGTGTGACTGGGTGGGTGTGCCGGAGGGTCCTTGCTCTCTTCAGTGGGGAGGGGAACTTCCACAGCTTGTCTGGCAAATCGGCTGGTGTCTGGGGTTTTCCTTGGAGCCCTCCTGCCTCGTGCAGCTGTGGCAGGACGTTGTTGTGGAACTGGGGCAGGGATCAGGCACTCAGAAGCTCAATGTCCTGTTTGTCCACACCAATAGCACTTAATAGTAGCCTTTGAAATGGGCCTTCCAGATAACGCTCTCTGAGGCGGCTGCTCTGCTGGAGTTTTGCTGTTGGGGTGGACTTCTCTGTCTAGAACTATGGACATGGTATACCAGTCGTGGAGATGCTCAGGCACCCCCTGGATCCCACAGGCTTTTCTGACTTCTGGGTCAATAGCTTCTTTAAAGTAGTGTAGGAGTATGTGGTCAGGACAATGCCCCAGATTCCCTGCGACTCATCTAAAGTCCCATACAAAGTCTTTTATAGGTCGATTACCTTGCTTCATGACCTTTAGCGTGGCTTCGCTTTTATTTATCCGGTCTGGGTCCTTAAATTGGGAACGGAGCAGTGTAATAAACCCATCGGCATCATTCAGTTCCGCAGCACCCTCATTGTACAGTTGGGCTATCCATTCAGAAGCCTCTCCCTCATTCATCCCATCTGAGATTGCCGACACCAAGTCCTGTTCTGATTCATATTGGTCCCCGTACTGATCCACGTGAGCCCAGACCCTGCTAAGGAAATAAGCTAGTTTGGCCAGCGTACCATCAAAGATTGCTCTGAAGCGGGGTGGCGTTGGACTTGCGGGTGTAGGGGGCCCGGCCGCGGCTGGCTGGGATAGAACTTGCTGCAGGGCTGCTACTGGTTGCTGCACTCCAACCAGCTGCTGGGAGACTTGCTGGGCTGGAGGGAGGGGGGGCAACCTTGTCGGCTGCTGGGGAGGGGGCCCAGCTGTTCAGCTGCTTGCTGTGTTGAAGGGAGGGGGGGCACTCCAGCTGGCTGCTGGATCAGTCCCCCCTGTGGTGCCAGGATCATTGGGCCATAGGGGGGCCATGGGGATCCCTGGAAGGTTGGAACAGACGGCGCAGGATACCACTGGCACTGGACCCATCCCTGGCTGGGATTAAACCCCCATCCTGGCAGTATACTCTCAGAAGGAGATAGCGCGAAGGCAGGCTGGCGAGGGGCCCCAAAAGGGGGATTTTGTATTCCGTATGCTTGCTGCGCCTGGTGTCCCACTGTTGCAGGATGGCCATGCTGCCCTAATCCTCTTGTTTCGCCCCTGGCTGGGTGGGTGGGGGGCTGCGCCCTACTAATCCCCCCTCCATGTCCCGGATCAGGGAAGGTGAATGTAGGTTGTGCTAGCCTCCATCTCACCTCAAGAGCTTGGGAAAAGGGTGCGTAACTCTCCACTTCCATCTGCTCAAAACACTCAGCCCAGTTAGGACTGGCTTTGCATTGGGTGCAGCTGGTCCCAGTCCCGGGAGTCTCCGGATCCCACAGCAGTCCCCATCCTCCAGTCTGGCTCACGGGGTGACTTCATTTCCCCTCCTGGAACTGGATCAGACTGGCAACTCTTCCAGGTATCTGACGCCTTGGGCCAAGCCCCCAGCCAAAAGGCTTCCTCTGCAGCCTCCATGGCTCGCCCCATTTCTTCAGAAGAAGAAAGCAAGGGGTCGGTAATTCCTTGAGCATCCGCTCCCCCCGGCCCCCTCTCCAATTTCTCCTTTCTCCTCCATCTTCATTGAGTCTTCGCACCACCCAGGATTTAGGTAGATGCTGGGGCTCAGCACTCCCGACAGCCCCATTACGGGGTGCCGTTAGGCTTTAAAGCAGATTCGGGTTAATGTCAGCGTTCCAGAAAAAACCCAGCTCCAAGTAAAAATGCGGAAGCAAGCATTTTCCAAAGTTCTCTTTACTAGAATAGGCAATCTGGCACATCTGGGAAAACCCGAATCTGAAAAACCCGGGTTTTCCCTCAATAAGTCAAATCCCCCAAAACCATTCCCTTTCTTCCCAGTTGATCACATGCTCCAATCAATGTCCATTCTATCTCGACCCAGCCTCCTGACCACTCCTCCAGATGCTGGATCGCCCTGACCTTCACCGACAGGAAGAATGCTATTATATCTACTAACAACCCTTCTCCTTAATCCCCCCTCCTACTTTCCCACACATGAGAAGGTGGCAGCATTGAAGCTTCCGGCCTAATATGGCTTCCAAAGCTGACAGGAGGATCACATGACCCCCAGAAAGGCAGTAAAAAAATCAGTGCCAAGCTTGCATCCTGCCTCTTGAAAGTACACCCCAAAAGGACAGTACCAAGAACCACTAAACCAGTGAAGGAAGACCCTCTCCCCAGATAGAAAAAGCACTTGAGATAAACCTAACTAAAAAGAAAGCAATTAACTCAGGGGTGAAATGCTCTCGGTTCGCAGGTGGTTTGGAGAACCGGTAGCAAAAATCCCTGCCCCCCCCCTCCACCATGCCCAGCTGAGCCGCACGATCATCAGAGGCTTTTTAAAAAACTTTTCAAAGCATTTTTTTCTATAACTTTTTCCACCGAAAAAATGCTTTTAAAAGTAAAAAAAAAGCCTCTGATGATCGCGCGGCTCAGCTGGGATCATCAGAGGCTTTTCAAAGCATTTTTTTCTACAACCTCTTCCGCCGAAGAGGTGGTTAAAAAATGCTTTGAAAAGCCTCTGCCGATCAGGCAACACAGCTGGGATTGTCAGAGCCTTTTCAAAGCATTTTTTAAACCACCTCTTTCCCTGAAGAGGTTGCAGAAAAAAATGCTTTAAAAGTCTGTCTGATGATCCCAGCTGATCGTCAGAGAGACTTTTCAAAGCATTTTTTAAAAAACCTCTCTGACAATCCCAGCTGAATTGCCTGATCGTCAGATAGGCTTTTAAAAAAATATCTGATGATCAGACAACTGAGCTGGGATCGTCAGAGAGGCTTTTAAAAAAATGCTTTGAAAAGCCTCTCTGATGATCAGGCAACTCACCTGGGATCGTCAGAGAGACTTTTAAAGCATTTTTTTCTGCAACCTCTTCAGAGGAAGAGGTGGTTTTAAAAATGCTTTGAAAAGGCTCTGACAATCCCAGCTGTGTTGCCTGATTGGCAGAGGCCTTTCAAAGCATTTTTTTGCATTTGCAGAAAAAATGCTTTGAAAAGTTTAAAAAAAAAATTGGCCATGCCCACCCAGTCACATTATCCCCAAGCCATGCCCACAGAACTGGTAGTAACAATTTTTACATTTTACCCCTGAATTAACTGTAGGGATTGCCTCTCCCTTTAGATTAAGAAAGTGAAGACTCTTGAAACAGAGTATTTCAAAAGGAACCTTTTATTAAGCAAAAGTGACAGCAATGGATTCAAAGCAACGTCTGAATACCCTTAGGGAAGACAAGTAGGATTAAAGCAGTAAAGATCCCCCCCATTAGCCAGAATGCAGATTTTAGCCAATACACAAGTGTGAAGATGTTTTTTTTACCAACTGCCCTGAGAACCGGATAAGCATGCATTCCCATTGCTATCCTCCGTTAACCTTTAAAGTGAAACAACCCACATGGCTGTCAAAAACATTCCCCAAAGGTAAGAAGATCTCCGGGTGAAAGGGTGCTTCAACGCGAGGATATAGGTTGTAAAATATCTGTTGACACAGGCAATGCTAATAAATTGAATCCCTTCTTCCAATTGAATGGTAGTATCACTTTTAGGGTTAAACCAATTACCGGAACAAATAGACACAGGAACTAGCCAGATTTCTGAAGCTACCGTATATACTCGAATATAAGCCGAGTTTTTCAGCCCGTTTTTCAGGCTGAAAAATGCCCCCTCAGCTTATATTCGGGTCACGAAAAAAATGCCTAGCAAGGGGTCTTGCTAGGGGTGCCTAGCAAGACTCTCTGCAGCCCCCTGGAAGCAAAAATGGGCTGGGGAGGGGCTTAAAGGGGGAAAGAAATAAAGAAATCCTCACCGGAGATTCCATGTGCACTGAGCTTGAGTTGCGAGCTGATTGTAATTGGCTGCTAGCTAGCCTTCTTGTAATTGGCTGCTAGCTAGCCTTCTTGTAATTGGCTGCTAGCTAGTGGGTTCTCCCAGCTTGGCTGTCTCAGGAATTCTGGGAGTTGAAGTCCACAGGTTGTAAAAGGGCCACATTTGCCCAGCCCTGGTATCTCTTAACCGAAGCTTCAACTTGCCTGAAATTAGATCAAACCAGTGACTGGGTGGGCATGGCTAGCTGGTCATGTGATATATGTGTCTAGGGACTACTCAGAGGGCTGAAAAAAGTCATTTCTGACAGGTCCTCACACTTATGACTGGTCCTCACACTTATGACCATCCTCACTTTTATGCCCCATGCAGCATTCTTAAAACCATGTCACTCATTTCACAACTGCTTCTCTTCACCATGGTGACAAGATAGGGCAAAAACGTAAAATGTGAGGACAGTCGTAAGTTCGAGGACTGGTCACAAGTGCGAGGACCAGTCAAAAATTACTTTTTCAGCCCTCTGAGTAGTCCATATGCACAAAAGGACTACCCAGAGGGCTGAAAAAAGTGATTTCTGACAGGTCCTCGCACTTTTGACCAGTCTTTTTTTATTTTGAAATTTACCAGTAGCCGCTGCATTTTCCACCCCCGGCTTATACTCGAGTCAATGAGTTTTCCCAGTTTTGGGGGTGAAATTGGGGGGGGTCGGCTTATATTCGGGTCGGCTTATACTCGAGTATATACGGTACTTCTTTTCAGGAAATGCAATGAAAATTATTCCATCAATAAACCCAGGATTAAACATCACCAAGCACAGAATTAAATTTCACCAAAAACCAGTTTTAGAGCAAAAGTCAGAAAAGATATGTAAATTCATATTTGAATGTCAATCATTCTAGCTAGCCAAGAAGCCTTGCTGAATGTTACTCATCTTGGTTCCTTGTCATTAAAAGCTTCTTTCTGGCAGCTCTGCTTTGTTATTCAATTATTTCTTCAAAGTGCTGGTTGTTGCATCCCAGCTAGAAGAACTCCAACAAGGGAGTATTTCCTCCTAACAGCAGTGTAAAAAGCTTAAAACAACCCTTCCCTTTTAAGAAAGTCAAGCAAAGGGGGGAAAAAAGTACCAGCAAAGCAAAGAAAAAAAAATTCAGGAGAAGCTCAGGTGACAGGAAGTCTAGGTGTACTGCCAAGAATGTAATAAGGGTTGACGGTGAGGCAGTTTCTGTAAGCAGGGCAATAAAGATTAGGTTAGAAACAACACCAGAATGTTGTAATTCCTTACAGGATTAACTGTAAAGTGGAAAAAAACAAAAGGAGATTTCTTCTAACAACCCGTTCTCCGTACCACTTAGAAAATTAACTACTGGTTCTAGCAAATTGGTGCGAACTGGTAGAATCCCACCTCTAGTTTTCCCTGAAAAGCACTTCATAGATGCGCATACAGGGCAACTTACCACATAGGCTTCTATGTCCTTCTTCATCCTTGCCCACCAAAACTGCCTCTTTACAAGATTCAAGGTTTTAACAAATTCAGAGTGCCCTCCTGGCTTCACATCATGACTCCTTTGTAGGACCATAGTTCTTTGACTGGCTGTGACATATACTTTACTCCCCTTCTATGCTAAGCCTTGCTTTAGCATCAAGTCCCTCATGCTTTTGAAAGCACTCATCCCCATCCAGGGTTTATTTCAGTCGCTGGGTCAGTGAGTCTCCTGATCAAGGGAGCTCTTCTGGGGCTGGTTCACACGTTCTGGCACAACTTGGTTTGGATGGCATCATAGAATTAACAATCTCTTCTCTAGTGCTTTTATACTGAGGCAGGCGCGAGAGACTGTCTGCTAGAAAATCCCCCCCCCCGGCAAATAGCACAGGGTGAAATTGAACCAGTTAAAGTACTGGGCCCACTGGACCTGCTTAGGGGACAATTTCCTTGGAGCCCTAAGTTCTATCAGATTTTTGTGGTCAGTCCAATACTTTGAATGGGATTTTGCTACTTTCTAAGAACTGCTTCCAGGTGAGGAGGACCCAGGAGATGGCATAAACCTCCTTCTCTCAGATTGTCCACTATCTCTAAGTGTCAGACAGTTTCGGAGATGTATAGGCACAAGGCTGCAGTTCTTCCATTTCATTTCTCTGCAATAATACCGTCCCCATGGCCACGTCTGCCTGGATCATGAACAGCTCCTCTGGGTTCAGTGTTTCAAACCTGGCTCAGCGGCAAAAAGTCTCTTTAGCTTTTCAAAAGCCGCTTGGCATTCGACAGTCCAATTCAAGGGTTGACTCGATCTCAGCTTTACCTTACTCCCATCCCTTTTTAAAAGGTTTGTGATAGGACGCGCTATCTATGCAAATGTGGGAATGAATTACCTATAAAAGTTGTTTACATTCAAAACACCTGCACAGCGTGTTCTTGAGGATGGTAGCAGGATCTCACAATCTGCAGATGGAGTCTTGGCATTCTATTCCCACCCCTGACATTCCAACTACCCCCTTTTCGATTGTTGTCAAGCTGAGAGCAAAGAAGTAACTAGGTGAAAGAGCAGATAACTCTTGACAAAAACTTAGTATTAGATCAAAGATTCTGTCAACGTATCTACTACTGTTATGGGAAATACAGCAGCTTTTTTTCCTGCTACATTCAATTTTAAATAAAGAGTTAAATAATTTTATGCTTGTAATATTGATATTTTAAAATGTGATTAATATTAATAGAATTATTTTCAATACTTTAAGCTTTATAAATAATACAATGTTAATAATTTATAACTGCATAAACAAATATTTCATTAAAGTTAAATTAAAATAAAATTAAAATAGAATATCAAGATTTATAACAATAAAAGGGAAAAAAAGACAGAAAACAGGTTTTAGTCTGAAATTTATACACTATTATACACTGTTAGGTTTTCAAATTCCAGATTTAACACTATTTAATATAAGTCATAAGGCAAATATTTTGTAGCTTACTGAATAATAATTGCAGGTGAATGGACTTTTTCTTTTTTGTAGTTGATGTGTCTGCAACAGTACCTTTGCAAGTTTCACCTATGGATTTTCACTTGGATCATCAATTCTCCATATCAGTGACTGAACCTACATTACGCGAACAGCAGCTGCAACAGGAATTGTTAGCCCTCAAACAAAAACAACAAATCCAGAGACAGATCCTCATAGCAGAATTCCAGAGACAACATGAACAACTTTCTCGTCAACATGAAGCTCAACTACATGAACACATAAAGGTGTGTGATGCAGTTTGAAGGGAAGGGATGTGGGGTATGTGTGCAAGTCTGTGGTTCCTATATATTTACTGTATTTCTTAAAATTCAATTTGTGTGTATGTGTGCCTGCTTGCCTCCCTGACTGACTGATGGATTGACTGGAGTATTACTGTTGCTGATATGCAAGAAATTCAGTTTCCGTAGTGTCTCAGTGAGTAAGTGAACAACGAGAATAAACAGGACTTTACCAAGGGAGTTTTGTGTGGAAGGAAACGGGAGAGGATTTCTTTCCTTCCTCCCTCCTCCTCTTTTTATTATTTTTTGTTCTATTTCAAAAAGATGGTTTCTGAAAACTTAGAACCAGAGCAAGTTACATGGGAAAAACATTATGAATTTGGCTAGAATTGTAAAGACCAGCTTCTCCCCCCGCCCTCTTCCAAGAACATACAAACTCTTGAGAACTTTGTATTTCCAAAGGAATCTTTTATTGAAATGGATGAAAGCAAGTCAAAACTCAAAGCAGGCTCTGGGGTCCCTCTGGGCATGCAGTTCAGGATAAAGGAAATTAGGAACCCCTGCCCACCTTCCAATGTGGATTCCAACCAATCCACAGGTGTGAATATGAATTGCATCAGGCTCTCTGAGAAACAGATCTGAAGAGTTTCTTAGGGTTATTTTACAATTCGCTCATTCCCCCTGTCAGGCATGCCTCCTTTCAACACTCAAGAAAGAAAACTCCTGACTCTATTTTCATAAGGAAAGGTACTTTTACTGAGTGAGAACTGAATGCAACCAAAGAAAAGCAAGGTCTGAAGCAAAGGCGCGAAAATCACATATAGAAAGCATCCCCCCCAACTGTCCAGGGTAAACCATCCAATCCACAGGTTCTCCAGGGGTCATGTGCGTGCAAACGTCTGCCAGTGTCATCCTCTTGCTATGCCACAACTGTTGACTCTGAGACATTATCAGCTTCAAAGAAAATGCTGCAGCAAAGTTTTTTCTTCTCCTCCAGCTCACTTTCCCCGTCCCAATTCCAATAGCTCCCCCCTCCCCCCCTTTCATGGCAGTCAATCAAGTAAGCAATGAAAGATCGGAGGCTGACACCCCCCTTTTTCCGAGGTGTGAGATTTCTTCAGGGATTCCTGGCACCAGGCAACAGTTATAAATCAGGGTAAAGTTTATACAAAGAGGATCAGGCAAGAAATTAGATACTTAGGATACTTAGGAAAAGAAGTAAATGTGACATTCCAACCCCCCCCCCCCCCCCGGTTCTTCTGAAGAATGGCAGATACACGGATCTGACATATTGCCCTCTTCAGAAAAAAGGAAAATCTACCTAGAAAGAGATAAAAGATACAATACAGTAAAATTTATGATGGTTTGTGTGGGTATTTCAGGTGGAATTTCCATAACAGTGTGGGGGCTTTTACATGTTTTTTTGGTACCCATTCATTCAGAGAGGATGGTAGGTGTTTCCATGCCACTAAATATTGTGTGGAGCTGTGGTGAGCGCAAGAGTCAAGGATGTCTTTGTTCTCCTGGTCTGCTGCGGAGTGGTTCAGGAATGGGTTGATACAGTCTAATCTGCCTGGAGACTGAGTCATAATTTTGTGGCTATGCCTCCACGTCTCTCCGTCAGGCCCCAGTTTTCGCCTGACAAAGACATCTTTGGCAGTTGCTCTTCATCAATCCATTTCTGAACCGTCAAACAGGTTTCTATTTTTCAAAATTTAGGTTTGTATGCTGGCCAGATCAGTCTAGGCTGATACCGACACTGCCTCTGAGGGTGGGGGGAGGGGGATTCCCTTGGGGCCCCTGGCTTCGCCAGTCCCTAACATTTGCCTCATATGCAAATACCCCCGCTAGCCCCCATTCCCTCCCAACCCACAAGGCAAGGTCTTTACCACCACCGCAGCCACTCCCACCACCGCAGCCACTGCCCTATTGAGCCCCGTGGCGAAGCCTCAGCTGTGTGGCAGCTCCCTTAATTGCACCGCCACACCACCCATTCTTGGCCTTGTTATAGGCTCCACAGCTGGGAAGCGGCTTGCCATTGTTGCCTCCACTGCCGCTGCCGCTTAGCTGAGCATGGCTCCCAAGGACTCGACGGTGCACTGCGCTACCCCCATCGCCTTGCCGGGTCTGGGAGGCTCTCAGTTGAGAGGCGGCCTGCCGCCACTGCTGCCACTGCCACCACTGCCGCCACCACTTCTGCAAGCCACGCGGCGCGCCCAAAGTCTGGTGGCCATTTTGACAACATCTTGGCGGCTGCCATTTTGAAAGCAGCACGATTGTCTCAAGAGGAATTCGGCTGAGATGTGGAAGGGGGGAGGGCTTCCTTCAGCCGCAGCTGCTCAGGCCTACAGAAGGGCTTCAGCTCAAAGAGGCTTCTAATCGCCTTTGCAATCTCCAGGGCGGCCATCTTATTCACGAGAGCAGTCTTCTCTTGGGAGCACCAATTAGTGTCTGGCTGCAACTTGACAACTATTGCCATTTTACAAGGGCCCTTACAAGGGGGGGAAGGGCAGGACTGGCACCACCCAGGTTTGCCCTGAGTAAGCCGCCCAGTGACAGACCTTGCCTCTGTCTGGTGTGAGCTGGTCAATTTGGGGCTCCAAAGCGACCGTCACCCTTCCTACCTTCAAGGTATCTCCCAACTGCTGAACATTCATGGCAGACAACTCTCAAAACACTGTGGAAGCATCCAAGCCTCATGCAAATCTAAGCATGGCCGCAAGGCCTCTCAGCACTCCAGTGCTGAGCTAAAAGACATGGAACACAGACAGAGGGCCCTGGAAAAGCAGTTTTCTCTTGCAGAAAAAAGGCAAGCTCAATTGGAAACCTGTCAAGGTCTAGTGACCAGTCTGTTTCCCATCCAACTCATCAGGAGTTAAGCCAATCCTCGCCCCAGACTTCTCTCCAGGAAGCTTCTGGAGGTCTTTCTCCAGGCTCTATTATTTCAACTCCACAAGAGCAAGCCCCTGACCAGAACCAATCCAAAACGCGCCACCCCTTTGCATGTTCTTCCCAACATGAGAAACCCAGGGCTGGCATGGTTCCAGAGTCTGAGGATGTTAATCTGGCTGATTTACCAGAGAACCTCCAATTACTAATTTCCAGAGCAATTTCTACAGGCATTTCTGCAGGCATTCATAGTCACTGCTCTACCTCCCTGGTTTCAGACTACCTTAGCAGACAGGCTCACACATCACCTCAGGATAGTTTAACAGAACCCTCTCATCACTCACCCGCTCCCTCGGAGGGCAGTGTAGAACTAGTGTCAGGGGAGGAGGCTCAGAGAGATCTTGACCTCTCTGAAGATGAGGAGGATGTTCTTCCAGATACTCCGGCCTTTACAGGGCTCTTCAAGTCCTTGCTACACAAGGACTGGGCTCTTCAAGTCCTTGCTACACAAGGTGACAGTCACAGCTGGCCTACAAGAGGAGGGAACCACTGAGCAGGCTCCCACCCTTGGAAAGGGACATGGGATATTCTCAGAGCCGGTATCAAAACAATTGTTTATTCCGGCCTCCAAACTCTTTGCGGACGTTGTCTAGAATCAGTGGACCACTCCCACCTCCCTCCCTACTCCCAGTAGTTCTGACAAAAAGTTTTACAACATGGCACCTACCTTCAGCCAACTTCTGCAGGTCCCTCTAGTGGACGCTCCTGTTGCGGCCTTGTTATCCCCTTCGCCATTCATGACAGGGGACCCCTCTGAAAACCTAAGACCAGAGGATAAAAAATTTGAATTAGCCTTCAGGAAGACTCACCAAACAGCCGCCTGTGCCATTAATGCAGCCACTGTGGCATCCTTCTTCAATCGCTCCACCATTTTATGGCTTCAATCCCGATTGCCTCCTTCCAAGGCCCGAATCCACCAGGACCTTAATAAGATCCTTGCCGTCACTTAGTTTTCTGTGGACACTACTCTCAATGCCGCAAAATACAACTCAAAGGCCTTAGCTAACTCCATTACCTCTTGTGGCTCAAATCCTGATCAGCAGATCTCAGGGCCGAGTGGCAGCTGGTCTCAGCCCCCTACATGGGGACCAAGCTATTTGGAGCAGCCCTTGATCCTCTCCTACTAGAGGACAAGGACAACCACAAGGTCTTACCTTCTGTAACCAGAAGGGCAGACAGACAAACCACTCCATATTCCCGCAGGCAACCTGTCTGTTTTAATTCGCAAGATGGACAGTCCCAACAGCGTTCATATTAGCAAGAGCAATTCCGACAGCAAGACAGGCAGCCATTTCGTTAACAGGGATCGCCATAGCAGACCCCAGAGATGGCCCTTTTGCGGAGCTGGCAGCCGCCAGTTCTGCAATCAGAAATGACTCTTCCGTTCCCCCTCTAGGAGGTCACTTGAGTCCCTTTGCAGACCAGTGGATGATAACAACCAGACTCCTGGGTCCTTAGTACCATCAAATTCGGTCTCTGTCTGGAGTTCCTGTCCAGCCTCCGAACCACTTCGTGCCATGCCGTCTCCCACAACTTCACCAAGCGAGCAGTCATGGAGGATGCCATCCAGAACTCCTGACCATCAGGGCCATAGATGCCGTTCCATCAGATCAAAGGAGATAGGATACTATTCCATCCTCTTTGTGGTACCGAAGCATTCGGGGGAGGGGGGGCTGAAGAGCAATCCTTGACCTAAAGAACCTCAATGCCCTCTTGGTCTACAGGAGGTTCAAGTTTTGTTTCCTCAAGTCCATCCTTGAGGGAATCTGCCCGGGGGACTTCTTGGACTCGATTGACCTCTCCGAGGTCTATCTCCAAATTCCGATCACCCACATACATCGGAGGTATCTCAAATTCAGTTATGCGGGTCGCCATCTGCAATACCGTGCCTTGCTGTTCGGGCTGGCATCGGCACCCTGCTGTTTCACCAAAATCCTGGCTGCCCTGATTGCCCACCTATGGTTAGTACCGGTGCGGCTTCAGGTGTACTTAGACGATATACTAGTACAGGCCTCCTCCCTTCAGAGGGCTCAGGAGGATCTGCAATTGACTATTCAGACTTTGGGAAACCACGGCTTTCTGATCAATTCCAAAAAGCCATCTAGATCCCATGAGCACCCTAACCCATCTAGGCACCCTCATAAACACCAGAACAGGAGAGATCTCCCTCTCCCAAGACAGGAAGGTAGCCATCAAAGAACATGTGGCTCTCATTCATCGGAACCCCAAGGTTCCCTTGGTGACATTATCATCATTACTGGGGAAGAAAAAAAGAGCCTTGGTGGCGCAGTGGACTAAAAACTGCTGTTAAAGTAGCACTGCCAGCTGCCTGCAATTACTGCGAGTTCAATTCTCACCAGGCTCAAGGTTGACTCAGCCTTCCATCCTTTCGAGGTAGGTAAAATGAGGACCCGGTTTGTGGGGGCAATAAGCTGACTTTATATAAAATAGAACACCACTCGAGGGGCCCAAAAAGCCCTACTAAGCAGGTATATAAAAAAGTATGAAGGCTATTGCTTAATGCATTGTAAGCCGCCCTGAGTCTCCAGAGAAGGACGGCATATAAATCGAACAAACAAACAAACAAACAAACAAATAAATAAATAAGATGGTGTTGTGCCTCCAAATCGTGCCCTGGGCTCGCCTTCACCTGCGCAGCCTTCAGTGGTTCCTCCTTCCATTCCAACGGGCCAAGGTATCCAGCTCCCGGAATCCAGTTCGGATCCCTCTGACAGTCCATCGTTCCCTTCACTGGTGGGACATCCCCCACCCTCAACAAGAGGACATCTTCAAGGAGCCTCAGAGGATCACTATCACGTTGGATGCCAGCCTCTACAGATGGGGAGCTCTCCTCGACCACCATGTGGCACAAGGTTGCTGGTCTCCCCAGGACTTTGTCCACAATATCAGTTGGTTGGAGCTATGGGCAATTCACCTGGCCCTGCAACACTTTCACCACCTTGTACGAGGCCAACACGTCTTCGTTCTGACGGACAATACCACGGCAAAAGCTCACGTCAACCACCAGGACGGCACCCGGTCAAGACAACTCATGGAGGAAGCCCTCCGCCTCGGGAGATGGGCAGAAGCAAATGTTCTCTCCCTGAAGGTGGACCACATCGCCGGCAAGTCCAACACACTGGTGGACTTCCTGAACAGGACCATGGTGGACAGCTCCGAATGGCATCTCCACCCCGATCTCTTCCGGGACATCTACACCCGCTTCGGCCAGTCACTCGTAGACTTGTTTGCTTCTCACCTCAATGCACATCTTCCACACTACCTCACGAGGTTTCCAACCCAGGGGGCAGAGGGGACCAATGCGCTCTACTGCGATTGGCCTCCTGGCCTGCTGTACGCCTTCCCACCCCTTCCCCTGATTCCTGCTGTGATCTGCAAAATCATCTCAGAAGGGGTGGAGGTGATTTTGGTGGCTCCTCATTGGCCCTGGAGGTCATGTTTTGCGGACCTCGTCGCGCTCTCCATCTCGCCACCTTGGAGGATTCCCTCATGTAGGATCTCTCTCAGCCAGGGGATCCTATTCCATCCGGAGCTGCAATGGCTCCAACTGACTGACTGCCACTTGAAGGGGTCCTCCTGAGGCGCTTGAAGGGGTCCTGAGGCGGGAGGCCTTCTCTGAGAGAGTCATTCAGACAATTCAAGCGGACAAGAAGAAATCCACCATCTGGATCTAGAACCACACCTGGCAGGTATTTTCTATCTGGTGCTCTGTCCACAGCAGAGCCTGTTTCAGCTTCTGTTCCACAGGTGCTGGAGTTTCTTCAGGATGGCCTTGACAAGGGACTAGCTCACAACACTATCAGATGGCGTGTGGCTGCCCTCTCCACAGTCCTTTCGGGTAGGGAAGAGGAGTCCCTCGCCCTTCACCCCACCATCCATAGGTTCCTCTGGGGCACCAGTAATCTCTGACCCCTGGTTGTACACAGTTATCCCACTTGGGATTTACCCAAATGGGATAACGGGATTAGTTTCATTCCAGCCTACTTCGCTTGGTACCAAAGTGTCCTTTTCCACCGTAGGTCGCTGGATCAGGGCATGCATTGTCCAAGCATATGAGTTCAATGCACTGCCACCACCTAGGCGCATTCCACTCATAGCGCAGCAACCACTGCTGCTTGGGCCACACAAGCCTTCCTTGAGGAAATTTGTAGGGCAGCTACCTTGGCCACTCCTTCGCCTTTCATCAGGCATTATAAACTGGACGTCTTCGCCTCTGTGGAGGCGTCCTTCAGGAGGCGGGTCCTTCAACAGGTTCATTTAGCCAGGGGTGCTCCATCCCTTTGGCTTCCCACCCGTAGATCAGCAGGCTTGGACATGTCCAATTCCTGAATCACTCTGCAGCAGACCAGGAGAAGGGGCATTGGTCCTACCTAAACGCCGATTCTCTCTCCTGGTGCAGAGTGGTTCAGCCCCACCTTTAATCGCCTGGGCTCACTAATGCTCTGGTCCAAGTTCTCTTTCGGGTCTTTCATTGCTGAAAATCGGGGTCTGACGGAGAGGCATGGCCACAAAACTATGACTCAGTCTACAGGCAGATTAGACTGTATCAACCCATTCCTGAACCACTCTGCACCAGGAGAGAGAATCGGCGTTTAGGTAGGACCAGTGCCCCATTAAAAATGTTGTTCTCCTTCCACCATAATGGGAGTTGGAGGTGTGGGCAAAGGGGGTCTGACTTTTGAAGTGTTTTCTGGCTTGAGTAGGCTGCAGTGAAACACTTGATGAACCTGCCTAAGTGTCTTAGGCAGGAGGAGTTCTACCGTGAAAGGGTTTATGATTCTGGTGATAGGGAATGGGCCAATGAATTTTGGTCCTAGTTTCTTAGATGGTTGTAAGGATTTCAGAAACTTTGTGGATAGATATACGCAGTCCCCAACCTCAAATGGTTTGGGTTTGCAGCGTTTCTTGTCAGCTTGAATTTTAAAAGCTGCTCTAGCCTCTTGTAGAGCTAGTCTGACCACTGGCCAAGTGGTTTGTAGGTTGTTTATCCACTCCTTAAGGGAGGGGATGTGAGGTTCCTTAGCTGGTAGCTCTGGCATGGGGTTAAATTCTTGTCCTGTGGCTACTTGAAAAGGGGTGAAACCAGTGCTACTGTATAGAGAGTTGTTTTAAGCTACTTCAGCAAAAGGTAATAGGTCAGTCCAATTGTCCTGTTGGTAGTTAATAAAACATCTTAAATACTGTTCCAATACACCATTCATTATTTCAGCCCCCCATTTGTCTGGGGGTGGGCGGAGCCTAATAGATTTTAAAAAGCCCGCCAAAATTTGGAGGTGAATTGGACTGTCTGAGATAATCCTTTGGAGCGCTCCATTGAGGTGATAAATGTGGACTAAAACATTTTTGCTAATGCCTTGGCTGTTGGGATCTTCTGGCAGGGTATGAAATGATCCTGTTTAGAAAAGAGGTCCGTTACAACCCAAATAACTGTGTTTCACATGCTGTCAGGCAGCTCCACTATAAAATCCATAGACATCTCTCTCCAAGGTGCTGAAGGATCTGCTACAGTTTGTAAGAGCCCTGGGGACTTTCCTTGTCATCTTTTTGCAGCTGCGCAGGTGGGGCAGCTAGCCACGTAGCTTTCAATGTCTTTTTTAAGGGATGGCCACTAGAATTGCCTTTTGATTAGGTGTAATGTTTTCGCAAATCCGAAATGTCTATCTATCTTGGAGTCGTGGCATCGTTTCAAAAGCTCCAATCTTTGGCTAGCAGGGACATAAAGTTTGTTTTCAACCCAGGCTAAATCGTCTTTCTGCAAACAAATGCGTTTGCGTGCGTGAAACCAGTCATCCTTAAGTAGTGCCTCCTTAAATTTTGAGACCGTTGCATTGTCGGCAAGTGGTTCTTTTTTGACTTGTGCTCGGGTAACTACTACTCGGGCTAGCTGAGGTGTTTGGAGCATAGGTTTAACAATTTCAGTCTTTTTACTATTGTATTGGGGTTTCTCGGACAGGGCATCAGCTAAGACGTTTTTCCCTCCTGGGAGATATTTGAGGGTAAAATTAAAACGTGTAAAGTATTGTGCCCAACATACTTGTTTGGGGGAGACTTTTTGTGGGGTCTTCAGAGCTTCTAAGTTTTTATGATCAGTCGAGACTTCAAAGAGTATTTTGTTCCCTTCTAAGAATTGTCACCATGTGAGAAGGGTCCATCATACTGCATAAGCCTGTTTCTCCTGTATGGCCCATCTTTGCTCGGTTTCTGTCAGTTTCTTGGATGTGTATCCACATGGTTGCAATTGTCCCTGTTGATTGTTTTGAAATAGAACTGCTCCTACTGCCATGTTGCTGCATCTGCTTGGATGACAAAAGGATGTTCTGGGTCTGGGTGTTTTAGGATTGGTTCGGCTGCGAATAGCTGTTTAAGTTTTTTGAATGCTGTTTGCTCAGCGCAGTTTCTTTTCCCGGCTTTCCGGCAGGGGTTTTCGGCTGTGTGGTGCCCCTCCTTCCCACACTTAAAACAACCTGATGGCCTCAGTGCCATGGTGGTTTGGGATTTGAATGGCTTCCGCTTCCCCTGGGGTGGGGATCTTCTCCAGGCCCTGCTGGTGTGATACTGATTTCGGATCATGTCAATCTCTTCCTCCTCTGCCATCAGGTACCATTCATGCAGGCAATTAGGAGCGCTACAGGCCAGGCAGGCAGTGTACAGATCATCATTGAGTCTATCTTTGAACCAGCAGACTAAAATATCCTCTGGCCAGTTGACTTGGTCGGCCAGGTCCCGTAATTCAGCTACAGGATGGTGGCCTTGTTTAATGACTCTGATGCAGTTGCGGGCTTTGTGATCAGCTAGGGGATCTTCGAAACAGTGGCACAGGTTTGTCATGAATTGATCGAAGTTTTGTAGCTCTGGAGCATCGGAGTTGTAGATGCTCACTATCCATCTGGCTACTGCCCCTTCTAGGGCTAGGGTAATGACTTGCACTCATGCCCCGTGTTGGGAAATTCCTCCCGTACTCTTGCATGTAAGTGAGGACTTGAGCCAGGAAAAATCCCAACTTTTGAGGCCTCCCTCAAATTTTACCCCCATGGGAGGGGCTTTCCTCTCTAGCTGTGGGCCCCTGGGTTGGCCAAGGACAATCGCCTGGGCTGGGACTGTGGCAGGTTGGGTACCTGGCGCAGCTGCTCCTCTGCCGGCTTGGTCGTCTGCTTGGTCAGCCGCATCTGCGTCAAGGGTGATGGCTCGAGTTTCCTCGGCTACTGATCTGCCCACTCTCCTTTGTGGGCAACCCTGTATACTTTGAACATTGAGATTTTCCAAGGCTTCCATCACAATACGGTTGATGTACTGCTTCAGTTGATTATCTGCCAGTGGTTCCTC
The DNA here is from genome assembly GCA_012654045.1 of Ptyas mucosa. Lineage (NCBI taxonomy): Eukaryota > Metazoa > Chordata > Lepidosauria > Squamata > Colubridae > Ptyas > Ptyas mucosa. Next base: position 1,857,765 of record WNWU01013905.1, on the reverse strand, counting down.
GGTCAGCTCTTCCTGATCGGAGAGGGCCTCCAGCTCCCTTTTCCACCCAGGCTTACAGCTGCCGCGGTTGAGGGTCACCCCCTTGGCTCTTCCATCCCAGCTGTCTTTTTTTCCTACGCCGATCGACCATCGGGGCTTTATGGGACTTGCCAGGACAGCTTTGAAGTCCTCAATGGGACATATGGAGCCGGTGTCTGGCTGGGTGGTTGTTGAGGTTTCTCCCCAGTACACAGGGGTTTTTTTTTGCTCGCTGCTTCGTTTGGACATTGTTGCAGGTCCCTTCGGTAGAGTGGAAATTAAGTGGGGGAAAAACCTCTCTCTGGGTTGACTATTATTGCAGAAACTGCTTTATGTAAGGACCAGCTTCTTCCCCCCTTCCAAGAAAGTACGAACTCTTTTTTTTTTTATTGAAAAAGTTTTACCAATACAAATTTTCCCCCCCTTTTTCCCCCCCCTCCCTAACCCAACATTATAAGATACATATAAAAACAATATATAATTCCATCCCATCCCCACCCTAACCCTCCCCCTCCTCCCTCTTCCCTCCCCCCCTTGACTTCCATTATATGCAATATTAATATTCCCAAACAATATATATGTTATTCAACCTTCCATATCTTTTTTCTATATTTACTAACATACTAACAATCATCTCAGCTAAAAGCGATATAATATTTTCTAGTCTGATACTTATTCTGTACATACTCAATCCATAATTTCCATTCCTGTATATACTTCTCATGCGTCTGGTCTTTTAAAAAAGCTGAAACCTTTGCCATTTCTGCAAATCCAGCCATCTTCTGGGTCCATTGGTCAACAGTCGGTAAAACATCACTCTTCCAATGTTGGGCAATCAACAACCTAGCTGCTGTCACCATATACAAAATCAATTTAGTTTCACCCAGTGTAAAGTCTTTAGCTATACCCAATAGAAAAAATTGCGGAGAAAATTGTATTTTTTTCTTTAAAACATTTTGCATAACCCACCAATTTTTTATCCAAAAAGCCCTCACTTTCCTGCAAGTCCACCATATATGATAATATGTAGCATCTAAACAATCACATCTCCAACATTTTGGCTGCACATTAGGGTACATGCAAGACAATTTCTTGGGGTCTAAATGCCATCTATAAAACATTTTATAAAAATTTTCTCGTAAATTTTGTGACTGTGTAAATTTGACATTCTGAACCCATATTTTTTCCCATGTTTCCATCATAACTGGTTGAGAGAAATTTTGTGCCCATTTAATCATACAATCTTTAACTAGCTCATTTTCTGAATCCCTTTCTAACAAAACATTATAAACTCTCTTAATATGCATTGGACCTGTCCGCTTTATCTGTTCAACCAATTCTACTTCATATTCCATTAAACCAGTTTGTTGATCTTCTTTCCATCTCATCTGTAATTGATTGTACTGCAACCAAGTCAACGATTTCCCTTCTTCCAACAGCATATCCAAAGTCTTCAATCGCCACCTGCCCTCTTCAAAATAAAGTAACTCTTTATATAAAAAACCCCCGAGTGACTTAATATTTGTATTCCATATGGTATCAGCAAGATCCAGCCAAAACGGAATCTTATAATCCCAATTAATTCGGTGCCTTCTCCAGACTCTCAACAAGGCATTTCTGAGTAGATGACTATTGAACACTTTGTCCACTTTGTTATCATAAAATAGGTATGCATGCCAACCCCAAACCAGGTCATGACTTTCTATATTCAACAAATCAGTCTTAGTTTTCCCAAACCAATCACTTAATTGTATCAATGCAGTTGCTTCATAATATAGTCGAAGGTTTGGGAGTTTAAGACCACCTCTCTCACGAGTATCTTGCATTATTTTCAGTTTAACTCTTGGTTTTTTATCATTCCAAATGAATTTATTCAGTCCTTTTTGCCATTCTAGCAATGGTTTATCTGATTTAAGCACCGGTATCATTTGAAATAAAAAGATAAGTCTAGGTAAAACATTCATCTTTACTGCTGATATTCTTCTAAGCAATGATAACTGCAGTTTCTTCCAGTTTTGCATATCTTTTTGTATCTTTTGCCACAGAACCTCATAGTTATTTTGAAACAATTTAGCATTGGAGTCTGTGATTTGTACTCCTAAATATTTGACCTTTGAAACAATCTCAAAACCTGCCATTCTTTCCAGTTCCTTTTTTTTGCTCTCCGTCAAATTTTTGACAATCATTTTAGTTTTCTTCTGATTCAGCCTAAAACCAGATACCATGCCATAATCTTCTATGATATTTTTCATCTGGATTATTGAATTCATAGGTTGTGATAGGGTAACAATCAGATCATCTGCAAATGCCTTAGTTCTGTAGTCCTCTTGCCTTATAGCTATTCCAGTCAAAGAGTTCGAATCCCGTATTGCGTTAAGTAAGACTTCTAAAGTTAGAATAAATAATAGCGGGGATAATGGACAACCTTGTCTGGTGCCTTTTTGTATGTTGAAATTTGATGTTAAACATCCATTAATAATAAGTTGTGCATATTGTTCTTGATAAATTGCACCAATCGCTTGTATAAACCGCTCCCCCAAATCCATTTTTTCCAAAGTCTTAATTATAAAGTTCCAATTCACTCGATCAAAGGCTTTTTCCGCATCCAAGAAAACCAGCACTGCAGAGATCTGTTTATTCTTATCTAGATAGTCCATTAAGTCTATAACTTGCCTAACATTCTCCTTCATATATCTGCCTTCAATAAATCCTGCTTGGTCATGATGAATTATCTTTTGAATAACTGGCATCAATCTGTTGGCTAGTACTTTTGCAAAGATTTTATAGTCTGTGTTTAATAAAGATATTGGTCTGTAATTTTCTGGTTTCTTAGGACCTGATTCTTCTTTCGGAATCAATGAAACAAAAGCTGTTTTCCATGAGGAAGGTATCTTACCTCCTAGTTGTATATTACAAAATAAATCTTTAAGATACTCAATCATCTCTTCTTGTAAAGTTTTATAATAAATTGCAGTCAAGCCATCCGTCCCTGGAGCTTTAGCTGTTTTTAATTGTTTTATAGCAAAACTGATCTCCTCCACTGTTATCAATTGTTCCAAACTTTTCTTTTGAATCGTTGAAATTTTTGAAACTCTCTTGTTTTCTAAATATTCATCTATAGTAATATTCTGTATATCATCTTTAGCATATAACTTAGTATAATATTCCAAAAAGGCTTTTTTAATTAGATCTTGTTGATAAACTTATTTATCAGCATATTCAGTACTATCAATAATTCGTGTCGATGCTTGTTTCCTCAAAGTATACACCAACCACCTGCCCGGTTTGTTAGCATTGGAAAAGGTATTATGCTTTGCAAATTGTAAGTTAGTTGCCGTTTGGTCTGCTATAAGCATTTGAAATTGATCCTTCAAAAGTTTTATAGCCATTTGCAATTTTCCATCTGTTGGTTTTTGTATCAATTGTTGTTCTTTCTTTTTTATCTCAGATTCCAGTTGTAGTCTTTTCTTCTGCTGATTCTGTCTATGTTTAGAGTTCATTTGAATTAGTACTCCCCGCATATATGCTTTACCTGCGTCCCAAACTGTTTCAATAGGGGTACCTTTATTCAGGTTAAATTTAAAAAACTCCTTTAAATGCTTTTTAAGTTCAATTATATTTTTTTCATATCTAAATAGATTCTCATTTACTCTCCAGGATCTTCTTTCTCTTTTGCCCATCTCGACTTCCATCCAGACCGGACTGTGGTCAGTCAAAGTCCTAGGAAATATCTTTATTTTCTTTACTTTAGAAAGTAAGTTAGAAGTTAAGAGAAAAAAGTCTATCCTGGAAAAGGATTTGTGCCTGTCTGAGTAAAAAGTAAAGTCCAATTCATTTGGATTTCGAATTCTCCAAATATGTTTCAATTCCAAATCCTCTTTCAGTTCAAAAAAAGCTTGTGGTAGTTTATTCCCTATTTTGGCCGTAGTTTTTTTATCCAATCTAGGTTGAATTACTCCATTCCAGTCGCCCATTATTATAATATTTGAATAATCCCAATCCAGAATTTTTAAATGAAGCAACTTGTAAAAATTTTCCTGCTGTTGATTTGGAGCATATATTCCGACCAACAAGATTGGTCCACCATCTGTAATAACTTCAATTGCAATATATCTTCCATCTTTATCTACTTCTATAGTTTTAGCTACAAATCTTTTGTTTATATATATCACCACTCCATTCTTCTTTTCCAAATTTGAAGCAACAAATTGCATTCCCAATTTTGAATTTATCAAGTATTTCTGATCTTGCAATTTTACATGAGTCTCCTGTAAGCAAATAACATCATTATGAAATTGTCTCAAATAGTGAAATATCTTCCTTCTTTTTTGCAGAGAATTCAGTCCATTAACATTCCAGGACAAAAATTTAAGTGCCATTTGACCCTGTCTGAAGTTTTGAGAGCAATTGTTGAAGATTCTCTCCTATGGTAGCAATCTTCGGTTTAGCTCCTCCCATGACTTCAGCTTGCTGCTTATCTTTGGTTCTTTTTTCACGCTGTGGCTTAATATATTCTTGCTGCTGTTGCTTCATTTGTTTAGACATTGCTCTGGTTATACGTTGCTCTTCCATTTTGGATATTGTTACTTCCAAAGCCATCGCCTCCTCTGTGATGGTTTTAGACATTTCTTCCAAAGGAGAAGCTTCAAATGGTGCAAAAGGGTCAACCACAACACCACCTACTGCTCCCATTAACTCTCTTGCCTCCCTTTGCGACTGCCTTATTTGTGCTTCTGTTTCTTGATCAATCTCAGCTTGTAGTTGAACTTCCTTATCTATTGGTGAAGATGTGCGTGGAGGAGGAGAGCCCGCTTTCAAAACGTTATAATAAAATTCTTCTGCTTTTTCAATAGTATTAAGGCGGTATCTCACTCCTCGCAGCCTCAATATTACACCTATTGGTGCATCCCACCTGAATTGTATGTTCTGTCTCTTCAATTCTGCCACCAAAAATCCAAAACCCTTTCTATCTCTTAACATTTTGGGTGGTAATTCTTTAAAAACTCCAATCTCACTTCCATCAACTTGAACTGTTGTAACAAAGGAATTTTGCAAGATTTCATTTCTCATTCTTCTGTCTGTAAAGTATATAACCACATCTCTAGGCAGTTGTCTTTGTACCGCCACACGAGAATTAACTCTATAGGCCTTGTCCATCTTACACAAAACCACGTCTGGTTCCACTTTCAACATAACTGCCAAAGCCTCTGCGCAAATTTTCCTGAGATCTTCCCTGGTGGTCTCTTTTACACCTCTCAGTCTAATAGCATATTCCATTGATCGAAATTGCATCATAGTAATCTCATTTTGCATTTTTTGTGTAACTTCTTCCATTTCTATCATTCTTGAATCAGAAGCTCTAAATTTGGTCTCCATCTCTGAGGCAAGATTCTCCACTTTTTTATCAATCTGCAACACTACCTCAGACAGGCCTTTAACCACTGTTTGAATATCTTGTTTAACTGCATCATATTTCTCTTGAACCATTCCTTTAACCTCCTTCTCTGATCTTTGAATTTCTTTAATAATAAGGTCATATTGACTTTCTTCCTTTGTCTGAGATTGCAACTGCGCTGTTTGAGGCTGTTTCTGCTTATGTGTGGGGGAACCCCCCCCCTGGTTGCTTTGTTGCCATTTTGCCTCTTAAAGATCTTCCTTTTCCACAAACTCTAGCAACTTTTCCCAAAAAGTTCTCCAGATTCAATCAGGTCTATAAAAGTCAATTAGTATTTTTATTTTATTTTATTTTATTTTTGGTTACTTTTCTGCCTCTTCCAGCCGGATTTGTTACTTTAAAATGTAGCTGGATACACTGATCAGATTACTTTCGCTTTCAGCTGTTCTCCACTGAAAGCAAGCGCCATTTTTTTTCCCCCGTTCTCAGAGCCAGATTACTTTCACTTTAGGAACTCTTTAAAATAGTCCAAAAAACTTCAAATACTTGCTGTTTAATAAGAAGTTTCAGATCTTCCTTATTTTTCGTTGTTGTTGGTAATGCTGCCGCGCTGTCTTGCTCTGCTTTAAAGCAGTTTCCCAGTCGTCCGGAGCTTCAGCGGGTTGGATAGGGAGTCCCACCCTGTTAACTCCCCAGAAGCAAAAAAAACTTTCTGGGGGTCTCACAGGGGACTCTACCTGCAGCCGCCGGCTCTCCTCACAAGCCCTTCACGTCTCGGAGTTTTTCGAGCCGTTTCAGTTGCCGAAACGGCTCTTTTACGGACGATCGGGCTGGCGGTCTTCAAAAGACCGTCAGCGACGGCTCACGGCAACAGCGGAAGTCGAAAGTACGAACTCTTGAGAACTTTGTATTTCAAAAGGAATCTTTTATTAAAAGGGATGAAAGCAAGTCAAAACTCAAATCAGGTTCTGGGGTCCCTTAGGGCATGCTGTTCAGGATAAAGGAAATTAGGATCCCCTGCCCATCTTCTGATGTGGATTCCAGCCAATCTGCAGGTGTGAATTGCATCAGGCTCTCTGAGAAACAGATCTGAAGAGTTTCTCGGGGTCATTTTACAGTCTACTCATTCTTCCCTTTTTCCGAGGTGTGAGATTTCTTCAGCGATTCCTGGCACCAGGCAACGGTTATAAATCAGGGTAAAGTTTATACAAAGAGGATCAGGCAAGAAATTGGATACTTAGGATACACAGGAAAAGAACTAAATGCTAAATGTTTCACATCTCAGAGTTTCTCAAAATGTCATACCGGCATCAAATTGGCTGGCAGGAGGACTGGTCATGGGGGAGAGATTGGGAGTTGGAAAGAATAGCTTTGTATTTTGCATGGAAACACCAGATTCTGCCTGACTTTGCGGCAACCAATTTATTTCAGTAAAAGTTCCTTTGCTTCAACTAAATGAAGTCACAGGTTTTACTTTCCTGACAAAGCAAGTTGGGGCAGGTCTTGACAAATACAGTGTTTCACACTTTTGGGAATTTTTTATTCCAAAAATATATTTAAAAAGACTAATTTGTTAATTAAAGAACTTGAACTTTACCATTTTATTATTATGGTTCATTGCACAGCTACCCACATGTTCAGATTGGATTTGGCATTTTAATCTACTTTTATTGAATCCTTCCCAAGGATCTGGGATAGGAAGATGTTGATGTTTTATGGTACTAGAGATATTGTCACTGGATTTGAGCTGTACTGAATAAAGCTTCCTTTTGCAGTTAACTGATGGTGAATTTGTCAATATTGACGGTATTCAAGTGATGCTTCAATTGCTTTGGGATTGCACCCAAGGCACCTATTACTATTAATACTAGCTCTACTTTCTTTTGCCTCAGTAGTTCTATTTCTATTTGCAGGTCTTTGCATTTTGTTATCTTCTCCACAAAATACAAAGAACTGCAATTAGAAATAGAAATTTCATCATTGCAATGGTGTAGAACGAGGGTTACCTTGCTGCATTTATAATCTTTGCAGGTTTGAATTCTATGTGGTGATTGGCTGCTTGTAGGGAAGCGTCCATTGATTGGTGGATAGATTGTTAGCTCTAATTGACCTGCCTTGTCAGTTTATTGTGAATGGTTTGGATCTTGTGTCTGATTGGCTAGTAAAACACATTTAGTTCTGTAGTTTGCTGTTGGTTCCTTTATTTTGGTGGCTTCCAGGATTCTCTGACTTTTCTATTGTTTACATGGTTGATAATATCTATACAAGCTATCCTCGAGAAATGACAGGCCATTACTGTTCGAAACAATGGCCAACACCCCAAAACTACATACAAACTTGTTTCAAAGTTATGACAGATGAAATGTTCCTGTGGTCATGTTGGACCGTAAATCAGCCCCATTTCCCCCCTGGGGTAATTGCTCTTGATAAGAGATGGACGGATCTTATTTTTCCCTGCTGTATACTCTAAAGAAAGAAAACCCGAATGTATTCTAAGAAACATTTTATTATAAAAGTTAAAAAAAAACCTAGGTAACTACATCTTGGCAGCTGTATCACACAGACAAACAAAGGAGAAGAATCAGGAAGTTAGAAAAGGAATGTGGACATGCGCAGTAGCTCAGACATCACAAGACAGTCTTATCTCTGTGATAAGGTTCTCTGGCAGTCTACCGCAATGCTCAGAATGGAAGCTCAGCTGGCAAACAAATAATGCAGTGACAACCCCTTCTTTGTCAGTTGAGCAGACATCAGGTATAGCCATCAGTTAAGGCACTTCTTCTTACGCAGATATTCGTGCTGAGCTGCTGGAAGCTGTTTGTTGAGCATATCAGCAATCTGATCATGTGTAGGCACATACTGCAATTTTACAAAACCTTGTTTCACTAATTGTTTTATATTTTTATAACGGATGTCAGTGTGTCTGGACCTAGAAGCCGTGAAACATGAATCAGAAATATAAACCACAGATTCATTGTCTTCCATCACAGTGATCGGTAGAATCGGGTGTGTCCAGATATCTGTGACCAAAGCATCAAACCACGTTAGAGAATTACATGCATCTGAAACACAAGCATATTTAGCTTCAGTAGATGAACAAGAAACAAAATTCTGTTTTCGTACCTGCCAGTAAACAGGACATTCATTTAAGAACATCATATAACCTGAAGTACTTTTATGTGTTTTCTTATCACTTGCCCAATAAGAATCTGCATAACAACATAATTCTGCATGATCAGTATGTGTCGGTTCTAACAATAACCTCATATTTTTAGTGTGTTTTAGGTATTTCAATAATTTCTTAACACATGTCCAATGAAACTGTTTTGCCTTACCTATGTGTCGTGACAAGAAATTAACACTAAGTGCAATGTTGGGTCTAGTCCAACTACTAATATACAACAGTAATCCAATAACTGAATGATAAAAGTGTTTGATCCTCGAATTCGGGACTTGGTTCATGTGCCAAGTTGTGAAAATCTGTTTGCATGGGTATGCGTACTGTCTAGCAACTTTCATGTTGCAATGATGCAAAATTTGCTCAATTTTATCCTCTTGTGAAAGACTAAACCCCTTCTGTGTTTTGTCAATCTGAACACCTAAATAAGTGTTAACATGACCTAAAGATTTCAGTGTGAAATATCTCTGCAAAGCTTTTGCAAAATTCTCACTCATCTGCTTATTTGGACCAATATAAACAATATTATCAACATAAACAAGAACTATCTCATATGTATTATCAGATCTTTTTGTAAACATGCATTCATCAGTTTTGGACTTAATAAAGCCCATTGAATTTAGCTTGTCAGTAAGACATAAGTACCACAATAAACCAGACTGTTTCAGACCATAAAGACTTTTGTGTAGAAACCAGGTATCCCCTTCTTGCTGTCGGAACTCTTGAGGACCTTTTATGTAGATTTCCTCATCTAGGTCAGCATGTAGATAAGCGGTGTGAACATCGAACTGGAAAGCTTCTAAACCAAGAATAGTGGTGGTGGCTAAAGCAATTTTTACACTTTCAGTCCGGACTGTCGGTGAGCAGGTATTTGTGTAGTCCTCAGGATAACGTTGAGTGAAACCCTGAACTACAAGTCTGGCCTTGTACAATGACTCACCATTTGGCTTCTTTTTGATTCTGTAGACCCATCAAGTGCCAATGACCTTTTTGTTTGCTGGAGGTTTTGCAGGCGTAAATACCTTAAGTTTCTTTAGACTGTCCATTCCAGCCTGCATTGCCTCATACCACTTCTCTTGCTCTGAGTCAGGATGATGCTTGGTTTGTGTGAATTTATCAGGAGGAAGTGTAACATTACAAATCAAAGGCAAGGGTGCTTTTGTCAGTTGCCATGAATATCGCTGTGGAGGGATCTCCTTTGTGGCCTCTTGGAATGCCTCAGAACAGTCGTCCATTCTTCTTCCGTTTCGTCCTTGTCTTCGCCATCGTCGCTAGCATCAGCATCCGCGACTTGCAAAGACGGAACATCAGGTTGAGAAGGACTACTGGATGGAACATTCGCCTGTGAATCTTAGTCATCAGACTGCGAGGCATCAGCAACATCATCTCTAGGAAAATAAACTCCAGGGTCATTGGAATGAATCCTGGACCAGTCAGCATCTTTCTTAAAATTGGCGGATTGGGAAATCACTATTACATGTTTGGAGTCAATACATTTGCTCCACTTTGAATTATCATCAATACCCATAAATCTCATCCTCTTTGCTGCTGGACCTCCTTTCCTTCTTTGAGCTAAGGGGATGTTCACCATTGCGTATGAACCAAAAATATGGAGGTTTTTGAGATTGGGCTTGTACCCATACTACATGAAGAAAGGAGTCTGATTTATTACACTACTCCAAGTACAGTTGACAATATAATTTGCATATTTAATAGCTTCACCCCATTATGGGTTATTGTGGTTGGCGTCTTCTAGGAGACAACGCATCATGGTTTGCGGGACCCCTTGTCGCCTTTCTACCACCCCGTTATGAGCCAGTGTATAAGGGGCCGAGGTCTGATGAAGAATTCCATTCTTACGCATCCAGTCCTGGAACCGCTGAGACATGAATTCAGCACCACGATCACTTTGAATTCTGGCGATGCTTACTCCATGTTGGGTATAAACAAGAGCGGCAAAGTCTTTAAAGATCTGAAAGGTCTCAGATTTTTCTTTCATAGGATATCCATATCTAGAGTAATTATCAACAATTGTTAGACAATATTTTTTACCACCAAGTGTTGGCTTGAAAGGACCTACTATGTCAGTGTGTACCAAATCAAAAATGCGTGTTGACAGGCGTGTAGCACGTTTTGGAATGGCTGCTGCTTTGGATTTGGCCTTTTTGCAGACGGCACAATCCAAAAACACCTTACACCCCTTTAGATCCAAATCTTTTGCGAACTCTGGCATTTTCTTAAGGACACGAAAACTGGCATGCCCCAATCTTCTATGCCACTTATAGATACACCTGTAATGCAAAGGTTTACCAGTTAGTGAATTTTCAACGTTAACAGTTTTATGAGGAACCTCAGGCTTGCTCTGAGCAACCTGTTTCCTAATTTTCTTTTGTTGGCTGTAGAAGCCTTTGGAGTAGCAACAGGATCTCTCTCTGGAACATCTCTCTCTGGGCCTGTGCTCTCCTCTTTTGAAATTTGTATACTTGCCTGTGCTTGCGGTTTAGACTTTGGCTTTATGTAATAAACACCACCAATTAACATGGTTTCAGCAACAATATTTCCATTTTTAACTATATAACTTGCTTTTTCGAGGTGGTGGACCTGGAACTTTAATACTCTGGACAAGTGACTCTGACTAAGCAAACTACTATTTGCTATTGGTATATAATAAACATCAGGGATGAATGCTTCAAGCTCTTCAACATAAACAGTTCCTTTTCCCCTGACCTGACAAGGATGATTGGAAAAAGAATAAAGTTCACGTAGTTCAGGTTTAGGCTCTGCATCTCTATAAAAAGTTCTTTTCTGTAAGTAACATGCAATGCTGCACCACTATCCAAAGTCCACAAAAGTTGTCTGTCATATTCTGGATGAGGTCGTGGATCATTGGTTAGAGCCAATGTGGCGAGTGGAGCTTGCGGATCATGCCTGGGACCATGACGACCTTGTCTTCCACCTCTGCCTCTGCCTCTGCCTCTGCCTCCTCTGGAGTCTGTTCCTCTGGGCTAGTACATGACGGGAGCTGGAAATCGTTGGGGACAATCCCGGGTGGCATGTCCCACATGATTACAGATGTAGCATCTTGGCATCCTTGGAACGTAGGCTCTTCCTTGGAAGCAGCGCCTCGCTGGAGCTCTTGATGCAAATGGTCCTCTCAAATGTGGCGTGGCTAGCATAAATGCCTCTTCTTCGATTAAAATTCTGCATACATGATCCACTGTGTATTAAGCAATGGGCACTTGATTAATCTTTATAATGGCATCTTTCCATTCATAATTCAATGAGTTAATAATAATGCTGATCATTTGAAAATCATCAATAAGATAGCCAAATCCTTCCTCATTCCTTTCATTTTAGTTAAATGTTCTCCAATATATTCACCAGGTTTTAATTTCGAACCATGGAACTCAGACAAGAGCAAACATGTAGATTCAATAGAAACAGGCCGGTAGCATGTTTCCAATTGGGCCCAAATTTGTTGGGCAGTTGCATCAGGTGGAAAAGTAACTTGCAGTTCAGTATCCATGGACATCAATAATGTTGTGCATGCTTTAGTATCTAAGTCTCTTATTGCAGGAGTCCATGGCTGGTCAGGAGGATTAAACACCATGCAATGGGTACCTTCTCTATGGAGTAAAAGTCCAATCTCACTGACCCATACCTTATAATTTTGTCCTGAACGCTTTAATTTTGAATCATCAGCCAGTGGAACAATACAAGATGCCTGTTGAGGAATGTACACCTGAGGTACTGGCTGTGGAAGTAAAGGCACTTGTGGTTGAAGCTGAGCTTGCTGTACTTGAACCTATGGTTGCTGTACTTGAACCTGTGGTTGCTGTACTTGAACCTGTGGTTGCTGTAGTCGAACCTGTGGTTGCTGTACTTGAATCTGTGACTGCTGTATTCTGGCTGCCACTTGTGTATGAGCTGCCATATTAATATGGCCTGCTGGAGGCGCTGACATTTGTATTGGTTGCATTAAGCATTGCTGTGCTCCATCTAAATTAGGAATTTGGACAAAAAACTCATCAGCACCACCAGGGAGTGCTGATGATTGAGCCTGTGGAGATATGTGTGGAGTTGCAGCCTGCAGACTTGATTGAGTTAGGGACATGGTTGAAAAAGTCTGATGTAATTTTCTTAATTGCTGTTGCATCGTGGAGTGCATTTCAGCTTTATCTTGTAAATTACTTTCGCCAGCAGGTGGTGCCGCAACATTAGTTTTGGGCATCGCAGAAAACTTTGCTTCTCTATCAACATCATGTGAAATCTGAGAAGGGACAACATCACTAGACACATGTGATGTGTAACAGCTCTCTGTTCTGATTTGCCTGACACAAAACCCTCCTGGGGGAGTGGCTTTGGCTTCGAAGAAGAAGGCAAAATGGAGGACTCAGGAATTTTAAAAAGACGAGAGTCCCTCTTATCTGGCTTAAGTATAGAAACAAATGCTTTTGCCTTGTGTAGCTCATGTTCCAGAAACTCTATTTGATCACAATAACTTTGCACAGCCTTATCATGCAGAATTTTGTCAGGGCTTAAAGGAGAATGGTGAATTTCATCTCTCTCTCTCTGGGAAAAGAAAACGAGTTGCTTGTGAAATTTTAGGTTTGGCATCAAGCCTTTCAAATTCCTGGGCTTCGATAGGAACTAATTGGGGGCATGAAGAAACATAAGAAGGCGTCACTGACGTCGTTAGCACGTCTTCTTCGAGAGCAGCTTCCCCAACAGCTTCTTCCTCTAGTCTGGTTGCTGAAACAAGTGGTGTTTGAAAAGTTGAAAGCCTGTGTAAAATTCTTTTTGCTTCTTCCTCAGAGAGATCAGAGAGATTTATGTCTTCAGCAGACAGTGCCCTGTATTTTGTTTTCTTTTTTTTTTCTTGGCATATTTGCAGTAAATAATCAACGTTATTAGTTATTAGTAATTATTATTAATAATCAGGAAAATAACATAAATCAACCATCCTCTAGCTACCATTGTAAATCATTGTAAATGAGCCCCATTTCCCCCCTGGGGTAATTGCTCTTGATAAGAGACGGATGGATCTTGTTTTTCCCTGCTGTATACTCTAAAGCCGTGATGGCGAACCTATGGCACGGGTGCCACAGGTGGCACGTGGAGCCATATCGGTGGGCACGCGAGCTCAGCTCTGGCACACATGCGTGCACCAGCCAGCTGATTTTCAGGCCTTCTGAGCCCACCAGAAGTCAGAAAACACACTGTTTCCGGCCTCCGGAGGGCCTCTGGGGGGGTGGGGAAGGCCGTTTTTGCCCTCCCCAGGCTCCTAGAAAGGCTCTGGAGCCTGGGGAGAGGAAAAAACAGGCTCACCGTGCCATCGTGTGCCAAAAGCGGGGGGGCAGGGCACATAGAATTATGGATATGGGCACGCGTGCGTGTGACCCCACCGTGCTCCCCCCGCTTTTGGCACGCGACGGCAAAAAGGTTAGCCATCACTGCTCTAAAGAAAGAAAACCTGAATGTATTCTAAGAAACATTTTATTATAAAAGTAACAAAAAACTAGGTAACTACATCTTGGCAGCTGTATCACACAGATGAACAAAGGAGAAGAATCAGGAAGTTAGAAAACGAATGTAGACATGCGCAGTGCTCAGACATCACAAGACAGTCTTATCTCTGTGATAAGGTTCTCTGGCAGTCTACCATAATGCTCAGAATGGAAGCTCAGCCGGCAAACAAATAACACAGTGACAGGTCATTCACAGTGATGACAGACCACAGGGATGCTGCAATGCCCTCCCCTGCCTATCTTCCCTCCCATCCCCTATAGTGCTTAGGCCTGCTCCCCATTCTTCCTGGAAGCAGCTGCCATTTTCAGCATCCCTAAAATAGCAGCTACTTACCAAGCTTTCTGTGCCTATGGTAAACTGGTCCTTAAGGCAGCTTCAGGATGAGCTTCCCAAAACCTTTCCCTAGCTTAATCTCCTTCCTCCTCCTTCAAGCCACATTTCTTCAATAAAAAAATCAAAAAGCTGGGAGGGACAGATTTGTAAAACTCCCCACCCTTCCCAATTAGATGCTAAAACTAAACTCTCCCTCTCCCCTCCAACCAATATCCCTTTTAAAAAAACTTACCTGACTGATTGACTGTCTATAGTGGGCAGTCTACAGTTTAGCCTTTAAATCCTAGCTTTAAATAGCCTATCCTTAACAACTTTTAAGTTTTTGGGGGTTTTTTTACTTCTGGGGAAAAAGCTGCAGAAAGATTTTCTCTGAGGGAACATTCCCACAAACTTGACATTACAATTGCAACAGAATGCTCTCCTCAGAAGATTCCCTGGATCCCTGCAAAAACTACATTATCTTGTGGGCACTGTTGTCCAATAGTTAAATGATCCAGATATCCGGCCATAGGCTTAGCCATTCTAGTAACTACTCATACATAATTTAATTTTATTCATAATTTTATTCATCATTCATGTTGGGTGTTTTTTTTTTAATTGAAAAGTTTTAAAAATTTTTACAATTTCCCCACCCCTCCTCTCCCGTCCCCTCCCAACCCAACCCTCGTCCCCTCCACCCCCGGACTTCCCAGAGCAAAATACAAGGTATAGCATTTAACAAACATAAGCTAACATATACAAACTATCTATAGACTCCTATATCCCTCTTGCACTTTACATAACTAAATATTAAAATTCCCTTAAATATCTTCTTTCTTCATTCATAAGCTATTTGAAACTTCATAGTCCCATATTTATTTTGAATATAGTCAATCCATCTTCTAGATTCCAATATGTATCTCTCATTTGAATGATCCTTCAAATATGCTGAAATTTTGGCCATCTCCGCTAAGTTCACTACTTTTAATGTCCATTCTTCAATAGTAGGTAGATCTTCCTTCTTCCAGTACTGCACCACCAAAAGTCTGGCTGCAGTTATTAAATTCAAGATCAAATTAATCTCTATAACTGTACAATCCGTAATTATACCCAATAAGAACTGTGGGGTAAACATTATCTTCTTTTTAAGAATATTTTGCATAATCCACCATATTTTTATCCAAAATGCCTTGATTTTCTTGCATGTCTACCATATATGATAATACGTGGCATCATCACACTTACATCTCCAGCATTTAGATTGTAAACTTGGATACATACAAGCTAACTTTTTAGGGTCTACATGCCATCTATAAAACATTTTATAGAAGTTTTCTCTCAGGTTTTGGGCTTGCGTAAATTTTACATTTCTAACCCATATATTTTCCCACGTTTCTATCACTGGTTCCTCAATATTTTGTGCCTATTTTATCATACAATCTTTAACTAACTCCGTTGCCCAATCTATATCTATCAATTCATTATACAATCTTTTTATATGCATTTGACTTTGGTCTCTAATTTGTTTTACCAAGTTTTCCTCATTTTGCAAGATACCAATTTTCTGATCATCTTTCCATCTAGTTTGCAGCTGTCCATACTAAAACCAAATTTGAATTATCCTTTCTTCTTTTAATACATTCCAAGACTTTGACTGCAATATTCCTCCTTCCATAATAAGAAGCTCTTTGTAAGTGATCACATCTTGTTTTTGTTCTACACTTATATTCTCTATCGCATGTCTGGGTATTGTCCATATAGATATTTTATTGTTTAGTTTATATTGATACTTTTTCAAGACACATAATAACGCATTCCTTAATATATGACTTTTAAAGGTCTTATTCACCTTTTTATCATATAGTAAATATGCATGCCATCCGTATACCAAATCATATCCCTCAATATTCAATATTCTCTCTTCTGTTGAGTTAATCCAATCACTAATTGCTGAAAGGGCAGCTGCTTCATAATACAATTTCAAATTGGGCATTTTGAGACCTCCTCTTTCACGTATATCTTGCATTATTTTTTGCTTTATTCTCGGTCTCTTCCCTGCCCAAACAAAATTACTAATACCCTTCTGCCATTCCTTCAAATTTGCATCTTTTTAAAGTATTGGTATCATTTGAAAAAGAAATAAAAACTTTGGCAAAATATTCATTTTTACTGCTGCTATTCTTCCCAACAAAAACAGTTGTAATTTTTTCCAGTTTTCCATCTCTTTCTGTATTTTTTGCCACAAGGGTTCGTAATTGTACTTATATAATTTCGCATTTGAAGTCATGATATAGACCCCTAAATTTTTAACCTTCTTTACTATTTCAAATCCTGTTACTCTTTCTATTACTTCTTTTTGGCTTATAGTCCTATTTTTAGTTATTATCTTTGTTTTTCCTGCATTTATTTTAAATCCAGATACTTGTCCATATTGATTAATTATATTCTTTAAACCTATAACTGATTGTGCTGGTTGAGTTAAAGTAACAACCAAGTCATCTGCAAATGCTCTTAGTCTATAGTCATAATGCCTAATTTTAATTCCCTTTATTTTATCTGAGCTACGTATTTTATTCAATAAAAGTTCCAAAGTCAAAATAAACAGTAATGGAGACAAAGGACATCCTTGTCTTGTTACTTTTTCAATATTAAAAGTTTCTGTTAAAAAAACATTGATTATTATTTGTGCTATTTGTTTCTGATATATTGCCCTAATAGTTTGTGTAAAATACTCTCCAAACTGCATCTTTTCTATTATTTTCAATAAAAAATTCCAATTCAATCGATCAAATATCTTCTCCGCATCCAAAAATATAAGCACCGCAGGGACTTGGTTGTTCTTCCCCAAATATTCCAGTATGTTAACTATTTGCCTTACATTACTTTTCATTTGTCTCCCATTTATAAAACCAGTTTGTTCATTATGAATCAATTGTTGCATAACTAGCATTAACCTATTTACTAATATTTTAGCAAAAATCTTATAATCTGTATTTAAAAGCGATATAGGCCTATAGTTTTTTGGCTGACTATGATCTTGATCCTCCTTTGGGATCAAAGAAATAAATGCTGTTCTCCAAGATGGGGGTACCTCTCCTCTAGATTGTATTTTGGTAAATAATTCTTTAAGTGGTTCCACCATTTCTAGCTGCAAATTTTTGTAGTAAGCAGATGTCAATCCATCTTCCCAGGGGTTTGCCCACTTTCAACTGTTTAATTGCTAAAACTATTTCTTCAGAAGTTATCGGTTGATTCAAACCTTCCCTTTGCTCCTCTGTAACTATAGAAATATTTTCCTTCTGTAAATATCTATCTATATCTATGCCTTGAATTTTATCACTAGCATACAACCTTGTATAAAATTCTAAAAATGCTTTTTAAATCATATTTTGCTGATACACCTCTTTACCATTATATTCTATCTTCTCTACAGTACGTAACTATTGCTTTTTCCTTAACTAACTTCCTTATGCTAGCCATCTGCCTGGTTTATTAGCATTACAGAAAGTATTATGTTTAGCATACTGCAGACTGGTTGCAGCCTGGTCTGCCATCAACATATTGAATTGCCCTCACAATAAGTTAATTGCTTCTTTTGTTTTCTTATCTGCTGAATTAAATGTTTATACTTGCTCTTTTTTATTTCCTCTTCTAAATCATTCCATTTTTTTTCCTGTCTACGTCTTTGTTTATTATTCAGATATATTAAGATACCTCTCATATATGCTTTGTTTGCATCCCATATCACTTCCATGGATGTACCTTTATGCATGTTCATAACAAAAAATTCTTTCAAAATTTTTTTACATTCTTTCACATTTTCCTCATATCTAAACAAATTTTCATTTAACCTCCAGGACCTTCTAGGTCCCTTTTCAGATTCCAATTCCATCCAAACCGGGCTATGGTCTGTTAATGTTCTTGGACATATCTTCGTCTTCTTCACCCTAGAAAGAAAATCATTAGTAATTAATATAAAATCAGTCCTGGAAAGAGATTGATGTCTGTCAGAAAAAAAAGTAAAATCTTTTTCTTCAACATTCCGTTCTCGCCAGATATCTCTCAACTCCATATCTTCCATCATATCAAAAAAGGATTTAGGCAATCTGGCTTGCGTTTGGATATTTTGCGAAGGTCTTTTTTGTCTTTTTTAGTGTCCAAAACTCCATTCCAATCACCCAGTAATATACACGATTTATAATCGCATTGTATTAGTTTAGTATGTAAGAGTTTGTAAAAATTTTCTTGTTGTTAGTTAGGTGGGTATACTCCAATTAAGAGTATTTTCCCCCTCTATTAAAATTTCAATTGCTATGTATCGTCCTTGATCATCTGCTTCAACTAGTTTAGCTATTAAGTTTTTTTTTAAAGTATATAACTATGCCATTTTTCTTTCCTGGTGCTGATGCTACAAAGTGTGTTCCCAATCTTGCATTTATCAAATATTTTTGGTCTTTCATTCTGATATGTGTCTCCTGCAAACAAATTACTTCATTTTTATACTGCTTCAAATGATGAAATATTTTCCTCTTCTTTTGCAGTGAATTTAAACCATTAACATTCCACGTTAGGAATCTAGTTGCCATTTTTGGCACCTTGAAGCTTTTGGAGCATCAGCTGAAGATCTTCTTGCATCTTCTCTTTGGCCTTGCTCCTCCCATTGCTTCTGTTTTTGTGGTTTCTTGAATTTTCATCTGAATTTGCTGCGCTTTTAATTCTTCTTTACACTTAGTTGCCGCTCGGGTCTGTCTTTGATCCTTTGGTTCTTCTGTTTTTTCAAATAACTCCAGAGCTTGAACAGTGCCCAAGAGTTGTATTAAATCTTCTTGATTTAATACAACCCCCTCCTTGGGCCTGTGCCAGCATTTCTTCTTTCTCCCCCTTTCTTGCCTCCACTGCTTCTTTTCCTCTTCTGGCCTCTGGAGTGGGTGGGCATCTAACCTTTAATACGTTTGTGTAAAAATCTCTTGCCTTCCATACTGTGTTGAGATGATATCTTTCTCCTGCGTAGTTCACCACTAATCCAGCTGGAACCTCCCATCTGTACTGTATCTGGCATTTTCTAAGTTCTTCCACCAAAAAAGCATAATCATTTCTGGTTCTCAACATTTTGGGGGGGATTTCTTTCAATATCACAACCTCCTGCCCTGCCACTTGAAGTTTGTTTTTATAGGAAGCTTGTAAAATTTCATTTCGTATCCTCCTTGTTGCGAAGTAAATTACAATGTCTCTTGGTAAGTGCTTCTGTCTGGCAACCCATGAATTAACACGATAAATTTTGTCAATTTGCCCTTCAAGATCTGCCTTTTGTTCTCCACTTATCTGTGCAATGGCTTCAACAAAGATCTCTCGCAAATTCTCTTGATTGTTTTCTCTCAGGTCTCTTATTCTCAGAGCAAACTCCATCTCCCTGTATTGTATCATTATCACTTCTAGGTCTGCCCTCTCCATCTTTGTCTGGACCTCGCCCATTTTATTTTCCAAGTTTAAATTGGATTGATTAATTTCATCCACTCTTTCATCCAGCTCTTCAATATGGCTTGCCAGACCCTGAAATGCCAAAACAATATCTTCTCTGATTTCCTTATTTTGAATTTGAATTACCTGTTTAATTTCTGCCATCCCTTCAGCTACATCTCGCATTTTTTCTTCAAAGACAGAGGTAATTTTATTCTCTAAAGCAGAAGTTTGTATCTTTAAAGCTTCCTATGTTAGTATTTGTGGTTCCATTGGAGCTGACAAAGATTGCAATTTAGTTAGTTGGGCAGATGATCCCCCCAGCACTTTTAGGTGCTACCGTTTTTATTTGCCTTGAAGCCATTTTCTAATTTTCAGTTTTAATTTTGAATTTTTGCAGCAGCCAAAACAATAAGTCCACTAAGTCAGGTTAATTTCCAGTCCTTAGTAAATTTTTAATTTATCTAAAGTCAATTTTGAATTTTCATTCTTTTAAAATAAAGTCCAATAGTTTTAAACGGGGGTTGTCAACGCTAGACGATACTTTGCTCTTAACTTTCACTTCCACACCCCATTAAAGCTCCGGCGCCATTCTCCACACTGGCAGGGACGGCAGTCATCTTGGGAGACGACTTAGCCTGATCCAATAGGACCAAGTCTACTCAAATAAAGAAGTCCTACCTCTTCCTGTAGCTATCCCAGTTCTTTGACTCAGTCTGGAAAAGGACAGGCGTGTCTACTCTTTCTCCAGCACTGCTTCGTCTCTTTGCCTTCAAATTTGGCTGTTTTGGACTCCAAACGATCCCAGTGTGATCTCCGCCTGGTTCCGCTGAAGAGCCACCCCGTGGCTTCAGACTGCAGGACGGCAGCTCCGTATCAGCGCGCACGTGCTTGCACCGCTGTGCTCGCCGGCCATCTCCCTGTCATTGGAGGCCAGTTTGCGGCACTCCCCTGCATTACCGCTAGTTGGACTCGCCGCTTTGTCGTGTTTGCAACCTTCGGGCTAGCGGCTCGTTTTCCACCAGCGCTGCCTCTCCAACCAGCTCCTGTGAGTAGTGGTTCTTTCCTTTGGTGTGAATTGCCTTCCCTGCCGAGCCCGCGCTTTCTAAAATGGTGGACGCCAGTCACACCAAGGCTCCCCGCTCGACTAGTTCCCAGGGGAAGAGGAGCCATCCGGTGGATCCGGGGGAGGGATCCTCTTCCCAACATCATTCCAAAGCCCCCAGGCTCAAGGACCCTCCCCCGCTCAGAGATCTAAAGCTTCCTCCTCAGTCAAGGATGAGGAACGCCGGCACAAAGCTATGGAGCGCGCCTTCCACAAAGCACAAAAGGCAGCAACTGCTTATGCCTCCCCCTTAGTGGCAACGGCTCTTCCTCCGGCACCTTCCCCAGTTGCGGCACTATCCTTGGAGGCCCATGCCTTCTCCCCAGACGGCTCTGTAGTTGGGGATTCCATTGACTCAGCTGAAGCTGCCTCGATTTTTCCTGTCCATTCGGAGATTGCACTTCTGGCCCCTCAGTAGCACTCCTCTCCCAGAGAGGGTGCAGATCATCAGCAATTCTCCTCCAGAGAGGGTGCTGGCCATCAAGTTCAGGGGTGTTCCCCTCCCCCTCCGCCTCCATCTGGGTCGGTCTCCAATCAGAGTGGCAACTTGCCTTTGGAAATTTCCCCAGCTTTGACTACGTTGATTGCTGACTCGATCAAACAGGGCATCGGCCAGGGTATCCAGCAAAGAGCTGGCTCAGAGGTCTCCAGCTATGTCAGCCGCCATAGCCGTTCGCAACGCTCCCAGCCTATGGAGGAGACTGGTCAGGCCTACAGGTGCTCTCCCTCCCCGGAGGTTGATAGCCACGTTTCGGAGGCGGATCTTCTCTTGGACCAGGATCTCTTGGAAGACGAGGGTCTAGAGCTGGACCAACCCTCCTTTGTCGGCCTGTTCAAGCCACAGATGTTCTGGTCCTTGTTGTTCAAGGCGCAGACCATCATGAAGCTAGGAGCTTCCTCTTCTCGTTCTGAGACTGGGGGGGTCCTCTATGGATCCGGCTGCTTCTCTGTTCCAGGAGCCTACCGTCCAAACTGAGGTAGTTCCTGCACCTAAGCTATTTTCTGATGTGGTCATGCGCCAATGGAACTTCCCCAGTTCGGGTCCCGTTCCCAATGGCCTCGACTAGAGGTTCTATAATATGGCATCGGATTTCACCAGTTTGCTTCACGTGCCTGCTGTTGGCTCTCCGGTCGTTGCTCTATCATCGCCTTCTCCCCACGCGGGTCCTTCCGAAGAATAAGAAGGCAGAACGCACGTTAATTAAGGGTCACCAAGCCTCAGCATGGTCTATCCAGGCTTCCTCTGCGGCCTCGTTTTTTAATAGTGCGACCATTTTGTGGCTGCGTCAGCTTCAGGAATGGATCCCGTGTACAGATTTGAGGTCACATCAAGACATTAATAAAATTCTTGCCGCAGTGGAGTTCTCGGCAGACACCACCTTAAACGCGGCTCGTTTCTCTGCCAAGGCTATTGGCACCTCTGTCACCTCTCACCGCCTGCTGTGGCTGAGGAAATGGCAAGCCGACGCCAGACACAAATGGCGCCTCACCTCTTCTCCATTTTCAGGCGACAAATTGTTTGGCTCCGCCTTGGATCCTCTCCTGGTGGAGACCAAGGATCATCGCAAAATCTTACCGGCTCTCTTACGACGCTCCGACTTTCATCAACAGTCCTTTCGGCCTCATCCCTTTCGCTCCGACGGAAGTTTCCAGTATCGTCAGTCATGCTCCTTTCCATCCAGAAGCACCACCCAGCCTGACGCTCAGGTCAGACAGGGGGCCCGGTTTCCCCCTCGGAGAGCCTATGGGGGAGGGAAATCCCACCCGTACCATCGATCCCGTTAACCCTCTCCCTGTCCCAGGGATTGGGGGTCGTTTATCGTCCTTTGCGGATCAGTGGGATGTTTCTACTTCTGACCTTTGGGTCAGGCGTATAGTTCGGTTTGGGTTGTCCCTTGAGTTTCGTTCTTCCCCACCCCACCTGTTTATTCGTTGCCCGGTCTCCCATTGTAGGGACAGGCATGTCCAGATGGACCTGGCCATTAAGCATCTGTTAGCCATTAAGGCTATCCAGCCAGTGCCCGCTCCTCAACGGGGTTTTTATTCTCGGTTATTTTTGGTTAAGAAGTCCTTGGGTGGTTGGCGGCCCATCCTTGATCTTAAATCTCTTAATCGGCATATCGTTTACCGCTGTTTTAAAATGCAAACCCTGTCCTCCATTCTGTTATCGGTTCGCCCCAGGGATTTCCTTTCATCCATTGATTTAACTGAGGCCTACCTGCACGTCCCCATTTGCCCTGAGCACAGACAGTTTCTCCATTTTTGTTACCAGGGCCGGCACTATCAGTACTGGGCCCTGCCCTTTGGCCTCTCCTCGGCCCCCAGGGTTTTTAGTAAGGTTATGGCCTCCCTCATAGGACATATTCGGACCCTTCCGGTCCGCCTATTGTTCTACTTGGATATCCTCATCCTCTCGCAATCTGAGGCTCAAGCCAGTTTAGATCTCCAGCGCACCCTCCAAATTTTACAACTTCACGGATTTTCTATTAACTGGGCTAAGAGCCACCTAACGCCCTCTACCAATATCCAGTACCTTGGTGCTGTGATAGACTCGGTCGAGTCCAAGGTGTATTTGACAAGGGATCGCCAGTCTAGCATTGTTGAGCTAGCCAGCTGATACCGGGCTCGCTGTTTGGCCTCCCTCCTGGGGTTGTCCCGGTTGTTGGGGAAGATGGTTTCTCCTTTGGAATCATTCCCTGGTCTAGCCTCCACTGTCGGGAGTTACAGTGGCTCCTCCTCCCCTTCCAACGGGCTCGTCGGAGCACTTCGATTTCTCGGATCCCCCTTCCACCGGCAGTTCTCTCCTCCCTCAACTGGTGGATCTCCGACGCGATCTCACGGGGCTCACTCTTCCGGGAGCCTCAACGGACTATTTGGATGGGGGGCTCATCTCGACCACCACTTAGCCCAAGGTCAGTGGTCTCCTCAAGCCCAAGCACTCAACATCAACGTCCTGGAGTTCCGGGCCATCTACCTCACCCTCCGGGCCTTCAAATGGGTCCTTCTTGGCCGAGATGTCCTCGTCCTGACAGACAACGTCTCGGCCAAGGCCCACATCAACCGGCAGGGGGGGGCACCCGCTCCAGGGCCCTCATGAAGGAGGCTCTCCGCCTGGGGCTGTGGGCGGAATCCCACCTATGTTCGATTCAGGCAGCCCACATATCCGGCTCAGCCAACATTTAAGCTGACTCTCTGAGCTCTCGGGCTCTGATAGATCACGGGGAGTGGAGTATTCCTCCCCTCCTGTTCCGGGACCTAACTCTCCACTTCGGATCCCCCGCAGTGGACCTGTTTGCCTCGGGGTTCAACCACCTCCTCCCGCAGTTCTTTACCCGGTTTTCGACCCCGGGGGCAGAGGCGGTGGATGCTTTGCGCAGCCCATGGCCCTCCGGCCTGCTTCTGTACGCCTTTCCTCCTCTGCCACTGATAACACTGATAGAGTCATCAGGAAGCTGCTTCATGAGAAGGCGGAACTGCTCCTCTTGGCTCCTCACTGGCCAGGCCAACCTTGGTTCTCGGACCTCCTGTCCCTATCGGTGGAACCCCATTGGCTGCTCCTGCAGGACAGGATCTCCCTGACCCACGGGGACCTGGTCCATCCAGATCCTCGCTGGTTCCGGCTCACCGACTGGAGGTTGAGCAGTTCCTGTTGACCAAGGCAAAGGTTCCTCCGGACGTCATACCCACCATCCAGGCAGCTCGCAGGCCCTCCACTGATTGCATATACAATGCGACGTGGCAGGCGTTCACTCGATGGTGTAAGTGCCGTAAGCTGCCCCCTACGTCGGCATCAGTCATGGACTTTCTGGCATTTCTGCAATCTGGGTTTGTCTCTGGCCTGGCGCCCAACACTTTGCGTTGTCAAGTTGGAGCCATCACATCCATTCTGTCCTGTGGGTCCTTGGATTCCATCTCCAAACACCCCCTCATCCGTACCTTCCTTCGTGGGGCGACCAACCTGCAGCCTCCCGTCATCCACCGGTTCCCTTCATGGGACCTCAATAATGCTTTCGGCCCTCACCAAATCCCCGTTTGAACCCTTACGGGAAGTCCCCTTGAAGTTTCTCTCTTAAAGTTCTACCAGACAGGACCTTTGCATAACACACGTGGACAGAGTGGTCCTTCGCCTCGACCCGCTTTTCATCCCGAAAGTGAACTCGGCCTTTCATCGCTCGCAGGAGCTTATCCTGCCCAATTTTTGCCCTTCTTCCCATCACCGTTT
The DNA here is from genome assembly GCA_012654045.1 of Ptyas mucosa. Lineage (NCBI taxonomy): Eukaryota > Metazoa > Chordata > Lepidosauria > Squamata > Colubridae > Ptyas > Ptyas mucosa. The sequence continues at coordinate 1,832,549 of WNWU01013905.1, read as the reverse complement.
GGAGAAAGTTTGGCATACATATACGCTACTTGGACAGAACTTCCTTCTTCCGACGCTCAGAAGCGCTCTTTGTTTCCTTCCAGCCCTCCTCAATAGGGGCCAAGATCTTGGCGACCATCCTCGGCCGTTGGATCCAGGCCACCATCTCTATCACGTATGAGTCCCAGTCATTGCTGGTTCCGCGCAACATCACCGCCCACTCCACAAGGAGTGCGGCTACTTCTGCAGCCTGGTCAACTCAGGCCTCCTTGGAAAAAGTGTGCCGTGCGGCCACCTGGACATCGTCGAAGCCCTTCATCCGCCATTACCGCCTAGATACCTATGCGTCTGCGGATGCCTCCTTCGGCCGTCGGGTTCTCCAGGGAGTATGTCTTGATCCTGCACCTCGGGCACGGCCTGCTCCCTCCCAGTAGGACGCTGGACTTTGGTATGCCCCAAGATGACTGCCGTCCCTGCCAGTGTGGAGAATGGGCGTTGGACCTACCTGATACGTCCTTTCTCAGGCAGGCAGGGACAGCAGTCAGCCCCTCCCTGCTTGGTCCGTCCCTCGGTCCTTGGGTGGGTGGGGGCCTTCTTTCCTTTCTTGTGTTTTTTTGTCCTCCTGTAGACACACCGTCTGCTCCTTCGTCCTCGTCTCGAACTGGGATAGTTACAGGAAGAGGCGGGATTTGTTTGTTTGAGCAGACTTGGTCCTATTGGATCAGGCTAAGTCGCCTGCCAAGATGACTGTTGTCCCTGCCTGCCTGAGAAAGGGTGTATCAGGTAGGTCCAACGCCCATTTCCTTTCACTTTTTCCCTTAATAGTCCAGAAGGAAGTATATAATACACATTCGGAGTTAAAGTTTAGTACTTTCAATTATAATTGCTCCTGCCTTTGCTCTGCCTGCTTTTGTATCCAGTACTTTGAAAGATTGTTGCAGGGGTGGTTGCGGCATCTTGTTCTGCTTAAAGCAGAAGCGTCCCAGATCCGGAGATTTGTCGGGCTTCAAGGGAGCTCTCATCCTTCAAGCCCTAGAGCTGTTCCTGGGGCTCTTGGGGAGCTCTACCCACACCCGGCTGCTCTCTTTCCTCCCTTTTCCCAGGGGGAAAGTTTCCAAGCCGCTAGACAGCTGATTTTTGCTGTTCTAGGGGTATAACGTGATTGCGGGGCTAGCGCTCCCAAGGGAGCGACCGCCAACGCCTACGGTGCCACCGGAAGTCCATGTTGGGTATTTTTAAAATAATTAACAGAATAACAGAGTTGGAAGGGACCTTGGAGGTCTTCATGTCCTCTGCTATACCACTTCAGACAAATGGTTGTCCAAGCTCTTCTTAAAAATCTCCAGTGTTGGAACACCCACAACTTCTGGATGCATGTTGTTAATTGTTCTCAGAAAATTTCTCCTTAGTGCTAGGTTGATTTTTTCCTTGATTAGTTTCCATTCTTATCCTGCCTTCAGGTGGTGGGGGAAGGGTTAGGGTTAGGGTTTAGCTCTCAGATATGTTCAAACACTTTTATCTGTTATATCAAAGGACAGAAAAGTGTGCTAGAACAGCAAATGGGGGTGGGGAAGAGAAACCAGGACATGGAATGTTTGATGGGTACAGAGATGAGACTAGCTCCTGGAGCATCTTCTGCAGGATCCCCTTCAACCCTGGCTGTGCCCTGGGATACCTCGCTGAATTAACAAGAGGACAGCAGAGAAATATATTTCTCTGAAATTTAAATCATAACATAAACTGTCAGGGAGAATGCACACCTGTTATGACCTATCACCACTTAGTTTCAATGTGAGGAATTTCAATCACTCTTTCACAATTTGACTTCTTCCTAGTGGCACTGGATTTCTTTAACAGCACAACTCCAGAATGATGGGAGTGTAGTGCAATAGCCTCTGAAGGGCAATCACATCCTTATTCCTTCCTTCCTTCCTTCCTTCCTTCCTTCCTTCCTTCCTTCCTTCCTTC
>WNWU01013905.1:1776342-1823319 GCA_012654045.1 Ptyas mucosa | reverse complement strand
ATCTATCTATCTATCTATCTATCTATCTATCTATCTATCTATCTATCCAGGACCTAATTCCAAACAAAAACCTCTAGAAAGCAAGGCAAATAACGAAGTAAGGAGGGATGGGAAGGAAGACAAACTCAAATACCAAATAGGAGACATAGGAAGTATACCCAGAGTCAGGCATAAAGACCTCAAGTGCCTATATACAAATGCAGAAAGTCTGGGGAACAAACAGGGTGAACTTGAACTATTAATACACAAAGGTTGATATGACATAGTAGGAATAACAGAAACTTGGTGGGATGAAATCCATGACTGGAATATACTGATAGAAATATACAAACTGTTCAAAAAAACCAGGCCCCATAAAAGAGAAGGTGGAGTTGCACTGTATGTAAAGGACCACTATATTGCTATAAAATTGCATGAAACCAAAGACAAAAACCTCCTAGAATGCATATAGGTCAACATAAAAGACATGGCCATAGGTGTATACTATAGGCCACCCAATCAAGCAGAAAAAATAGGTATCCTTTTTGTCAACCAACTAACAAACATGTAGGAATCACACTACAATAGTAATGGGGGACTTCAATTACCCTGATATCAATTGGAAAATTAATTCTGCACCAAGTGAAAAATCAAATAGGTTCCTAACCCAACCTAGCTGACAACTTAGTTGTCCAAAAGGTAGAGGAGGGAACTAGAGGGACAGCCATACTGGACTTAATACTTACAAACAGAGAAGTGATAGAGGGAGTTGAAATTGCAGGAACCTTGGGTGAGCGTGACCATGTCATACTAGAATTCAACATAACGCAAACACAAGCAGTAGAACAAAATGATACCAGAGTCTTAGATTTTAAAAGAGCTGATTTTAATAAACTCAGAGAGAACTTGGGAAAGATTTCTTGGATGAAAATCCTAAAGGGGAAAACAACTCAAGAATCTTGGGAAACTCTGAAAAATACAATTATAAAAGCCCAGACCAGTGCAATACCGCTGAGAAAGAAAAACAAGAAGTCCAAGAAGAAACCAGCATGGGTGCACAAAGATCTATCTGACAAATTGAGACAAAAAGGACAAGTACAAAAAATGGAAAGAGGGACACATAACTAAGGCAGGATATCAGCAGACAGCCAGAATCTGCAAAGACGAAGTCAGGAAAGCAAAGGCTCAGAATGAACAAAGACTTGCAACAAAAGTCAAAGATAACAAAAAAAATTTCTTCCAACATATAAATAATAAGAAAAAAATCAAGGAAACTGTCGGTCCGCTAAAGAGAGAAGACAGTATGGAAATAACAGGTAGCAGAGAGAAAACAGAGCTGCTTAACTCATTCTTTGCATCAGTCTTCACACAAAAAGAAACTCTAGCCCAACCTACCAGAAACAGAACTGTAAAAACAGACTGGAAATAAAAGTTAAAAATGAGCAAAAAAATAGTAAGAGAACACCTGTCTGATCTTGATGAATACAAATCACCAGGACCTGATGGATTACATCCCAGAGTTCTAAAGGAGCTGGCAAATCTCAGAACCATTGCACCACATCTTTCAAAAATCCTGGAACACCGGGGAACTACCAGAGGACTGGAAAATAGCCAATGTGGTTCCCATCTTCAAAAAAGGAAAAGAAAAAAAAAGATCCAGGAAACTACAGACCAATCAGCCTAACATCAATACCTGGGAAGATATTGGAAAAAGATAATTTAAAAAAAAAACAGATCTGCCAACACCTAGAAATGAGTAAAGTAATAACTAGCAGTCAACACGGGTTTGTTAAAAACAGATCATGCAATCAAACTTTAAAAAAAAAATTATTAATTTTCAAACATTAATATATGCAATACAAAAAATAGAAAAGAGCAAAAAATAAAAACTATAACACACAATAAAAACGAACAGACAAAAACAATCACATCGAAGCTTAAACACTTCTACATCGTTATCTCTATCCTAATTAACTTCCACACACAAGTTCTACTTCTATCTATCACTATCTTAGTTTACATCCTTATCTAAGTTGTACTAACTTCTACTCATAATTCGGTTTTGTAACATAATATTGCTTACATTTTACCTTTACTCTCCAGCCAGGAATACCATCTATTCCAAATTAAATAATACTCGGTGTCTTGCCTTTCCTTAATTTCCATGGATAATCCATCCATTTCTGCGCATTCGTATATTTTTTAAATTATGATTTGGTCTGGGGGGATATCCGGTTGTTTCCAATTTTGTGCTATGACGATCCTACTCGCAGTTAGTATGTGCAATATGATATATTATAACTTTTTTTCCATTTTCCCTTCCAAAATACCCAGGAGGAATAGTTCCCGTTTTCTTTCTATCTTCCGCCCAGTTATCTCTTCCAGCCATTTTTTTATCTTCCACCAAAATTTCCTAATCTTAGAGCAGGTCCACCACATGTGATAGAATGTTATGGCCGCAGCTCCAACATTCCGGGGACCTGTTTGGGAACATCCTAGCCAATCTCGCTGGTGGCAGGTGCCATTGGTAAAACATCTTGTAAAGATTCTACTTGTAAGCTGCTGACATTGTTAGCCTGTAGTTTCTTTCCCATAATTTATTCCATTGATCCAAATGAATGTTGTATCCAAAATTTCTTGCCCAACCAATCATTGTTTCCTTCAAGTTTCTTCTTTCCTTTTAAATTTTAACAGGAAATTATACATTTTTGTAATCATTTTTTGCCCTGGTCCTAATAATATCTTATCCAATTCCAATTGTTCTCTGTCTTTTTTATATTTTGTCCTAATTTGCAGGTATGGCCACCAGTCAATTTTTACTCCTTGTTTTTTTAGATCCTGTTCTGTTTTTAAATTTCCAAGTTCCTCTAATAGTTCCGAATACCTTACAGTTTTATTTAGGTCCAGGACATTGGGATAAAGTATGGCCTCCATCATCAATATCCAAACTGGAACTTTCATATAATGATTTTTTCTTATAGTATCCCAAATGTTTATCAGAGCATTTTGCACCAGATGTCTCTGGAAATATGTATGCATCTTGATTTTCCCTTCCCAGAGAAACGCATCCCATCCCAATTGAAGATCATGGCCTTCCAATATTAATATTCTCTTGTTTCTTAGTTGTACCCAATCTTTTAACCAAATTGTTGCCGCCGCCTGATAATATAATTCCCAGAGCCTCCTTTGGTTCTGGAGTCTTGCAGATGTTTACATTTTATCTGGGCTTTTTTCCCCAGCCAAATGAATTTACCTATCATTCTATTTAAATGTTCAAAAAATGGTTTCCCTAATCTAATTGGTATCGATTGAAACAAATATAGCAATTTGGGTAATACATTCATCTTTATTACAGCTATTTTCCATACTAAAGATAGCTGTACTTTGGCCCATATATCCAAATCTTTTTGTAATTGTTGAATTAATTTATCATAATTATCCTCCTTTACAGTAGAGCATTTTGCCGTAAGCCAAATTCCTAAGTATTTCACCTTTTTAGCAATTTGAATCCCCAATTTCCTTTCCAATTCTTCCCCCTGCCTTTTAGTACAATTCTTCATTAACAATTTAGTTTTTTCCTTATTTATTTTAAGCCCCGCTACCTTACCAAATTCTTCAACTTTGTGCATTAAGATGGCTCCCATCTCCAAAGGATCTTCCATAATAAATACCAGATCATCTGCGAATGCTTGAACCTTATATTCTTCCTGTTTGATTTTCAATCCTTTAATTATTTGATTTTTCCTAATTTGTATTAATAGTGTCTCTATGGATAATATGAATAAGAGGGGTGACAAGGGACATCCCTGTCTTACGCCCTTAGTTATATCAATCTTCTCTGTCGTTTCCCCATTCATTATTATGATGGCCAATTGTTTCGAATAAACTGCTCTAATTAAATCTGTAAATTTCTCCCCAAATTTCATAATTTCCAATTGGTTAAGCAGAAAGTTCCAGTTTAAATTATTAAATGCTTTCTGGGCATCTACAAACATCAGTGCCAGCTGCTTATTCGGATGGGCCTCATAGTATTCTAATGTATCCAGAATCATCTGTATATTATCTTTTATATATCTATTTGGAAGAAATCCGTTTTGATCCGAATCAATAATTTCACTTTAATTTTTTTGGCCCTTTCAGCTATTATTGTTGTGAAAATTTTATAATCCATATTAAGCAGCGAGATTGGCCAGTAGTTCTTGACCTGCTATGTGTTCATGGATTCCTTTGGGATGAGTGATATCAAAGCCTCTCTCCATGTCTGTGGTAATTTTGATTGCCCTAAGGCTTCATTATATAAGTTCAACAATAACACTTCCAGAGGTCCTTGTATCTTTTTATAAAACTCAGAGGGGATACCATCAGGTCCTGGTGTTTTATTATTTTTCTGTTTTTGAATAGCTGCCTTCATTTCCATCATAGTAATCCTGCTGTTTAACATTTCTTTCATTTCCTTTGATATTATCGGAAGATTCCTATTTTTTAAATATTTCTTTATATCTTCCTCCTCCACCTTCTCCTGGGTATAAAGTGTTTCAAAATAATTTTGAGCTGTTCTCTTTTTTTCTTCTACCCAATGGTGAATATTCCCCTCTTTGTCTTGTAATTGTGTTATTAGCCTTTTCTCCTTGTCCTTTTTTAGTTTATAGGCCAACCATCTACCCGTCTTATTAGCATGTTCAGAGTATATCTGCTTTGTTGCCTTAAGTTTTTGCGCCATTTTCTCCTGGGAATGTAGATTTATTTTATATTTAATCAGATCACTTTCCTCTCTAATTTTTTTATCCGGGGACTCCTGCATCTTATATTCCAATTCCTCCAATTTCTCTCGTAATTCCAATTGTTGTTTCCGTTTTTCTCTATTTCTCTACTAATGATAGTATGCTATCGTTAGACCTCTGATATAAGCCTTGGTTGTATCTCAAAGGTTCTGAAGTGTTGTCTCTTCATTTGTATTTTCTTTCAAGAAGAAATCCAGCTCTCTTTCCATCCATTTTATATACTTTTTTCCTTTTATTACTCCTTGATTCATGGTCCATCTCCTTCTCAATTTAGGTCTTCCTTTCCATTTTAATATCAATGGGCTATGATCCGCCCATATGTTAGTTGGTATTTCTATTTCATCTCTATTTTTACTTAGTTCCAAATCATATTTATTCTGGACCATGATCTATTCTGGACCATGAATCATGTGGGTTAGAATAAAAAATATATTGTTTTTTTGTGTGAATTTCGTTCTCTCCCGATGTCTTTTAGATTCAGCTCTTGCGCCATATCAAAAAAAGTGGTTGGCAGTATTCTGTGTTTTTTATTTTTCTTCCCTGATTTATAATCTTGTTTTGTATCTACGACCGCATTAAAGTCCCCCGATAAACAAATATTTTCAATTTCCAATTCCACTATTCTTTTATGTAATTTATAGTAAAACTCCCCGTCTAATATTCATTGCGTAGATAGCTGTCAATAACATTTTTTCTGTCTTCTTATTATCTCAATTTATAAAATTCTGCCTTCCTCATCTGCATAAATTTGTGTCAGTTGTAGCCAATCTGTAGCCAATCTCCCCTCCCTCCCTTTCTTCCTTCCAGCTTCACTCCTCCTCTCCCTACTTCCCATTCTCCGCTCCCACTCCTCTCCTCTTCCCACCTTCTAACCTTCTCCTCCACTCCTCTTTCCACTCCCTCTTCCTCCTCTCCTTTTCCTTTCCTACTCTCCTTTCCACTCTCTCTAGTCTTTCCCCTCTCTCCAGTTGTTTCCCTTTTCAATACAATTTAAAGCGGTATTCGAGCAGCCCCGATTTCCCAATTATATTTACATTTATATACCATCTTTTCCCCAACCCATCCAACCCCCCCTCCCCACCCTAGACCTCCCAAAGCAGTAACAGAGTATTGCAATAACAAACATATACTAAAATATGCTAACATACTATAAGATTCAAAATTTCCCATAGATCCTTTAACTCCCCTTATTAAAGTTCATCAACCTCCCTAAAAATATTACCAACATTAAAGAAAGAAGATATCTATTAAGATTATGCATTTTTAAAAAAAGATAAAACCCTAAACTTATCTAAATCTAAATCCTTTCTACTAATATAAATTCAAATTTTCCCCCAAGGATATCCTTCATTTAATCTTTATATACAGAACCTCCTAACTATATTGTAACTTTTAAAACCCTTCACAACTTCTCCAACAATATTCAATTTCAGCACTTCTATAGTAAGACTATAATTGTTATCCATCCTTTTTACTTGTTAAAATTAAACATTTTAAACTTTTTACTTATTAAGATTATACTTTTTTAAAAAAAACAAAACCCTAAACTTTTATCTTAATCATTTCTACTAATATAAGTTCAAATTTTTCCCAAGGATATCCTACATTTAATCTTTGTATACCGAACATCCTAACTATATTGTAACCTTTAAAACCCTTCACAACTTCTCCAACAGTATTCAATTTCAGCACTCCTATAGTAAAACTAAAATTGTTATCCAGCCTTTTTACTTGTTAAAATTAAACATTTTAAAAACCTTAAACCTTTTCTCTCATGTAACTTTTAAAGTCATCAGTAAAACTTCTTAGATCATATATGCAAATGTAAATTCAAAACTTTCCGGAGGGTAACCTTCAAATTTTACTTTAACCATTATAGTACCATCATATCATAAAAAAAAGGAAAAAATATCCTTTTTACATATAAAACTTTAAAATAACCTTTAAAACTGCCAATTTAATCAAACTTTTTCTTCTTTTGCTTGTATTTCTTCCAATTCTTTTGACATAATTCTTTCAAAGTCCCTTCTGCCCCTCCTTTTCTTTTTGAGAGTTTCTTAAACTTGATCTGAGGTTGATGTGTCATGAAAACTTGCTTCATTTTTGTAATCTTTTTCTTTAGCTTAAACTTAAAACCCTCCTTTCGTCCTTTCTTACTTGTATAGTCCTGCAGAACATTCCTTTGTTTGTCAAACCACAAACTACCAAATAGTTCATCCACTTGTGATAACTGATCCAGCTGCAACTCTTCTGTAAACAAATTGAAAATGTCTGCCAAAGCCTCCATTTCAATCATATCCTCCTGCATTCCGGTCCCTCCAGCTTCCATTCCACTCTCCAAACTCCTCTGTTTAATTTCTTCTTGTTTCACCACCAACACTTCATTATCAAACTTCTTTTGGGACCTTCTTTCAATTAAAGCCGAAATGTTAAAAATAAAAAAGTCTGAAAGTTCTTGAAAGATTTTTGCAATTTCAGTTTGAATATTTGTAATCCACCAGGCAATAATCCTGCAGGTTTAACATCAGCCATTGTTTCAACTTTTACTTATTCAACTGTCAGACAAAGTCCATATAATCACCACTCTGTAGAAAATTCTAATTTATTTAACATCAATAACAACTCTTTTCCATTCCTCATCGGCTCTAAGATGTTTTCCAGTAGCTCTTTATCTGTTACAAATGTAACAAGCGCTAACAATCACTTTCACTAGTTAACTTTGTTTTACGCCCTCAGGCGCCATTGTTTTTAGGATTTCAAACGGAGTTAAAGATTTTTCCTTCTTAATTACTCTTCTCCTGCTCTGCTCAGCCAGCTCCTGAATTCCAAATTAAAAGTAATTCTTAAAGTTGTTTTACCCATAAGATGATTTAGGTTTAAGTTGCTGGTGTGGTTGCGGCGTCTTGCTCTGCTTCAGCAGAGTCGTTCCAAGTCCGGAGCTGCTTGGCTGGTTTCTGGGGAGTTCCCCCACTTTGCACCCCAGAGCTTTCTCTGGGGGACTTTGGGGAACTCTACCCCCACCAGCCTGCTCTTCACCCTCCCCTTTGCCCGGGGAGAGCCTTTTCAAGCCTCCCGACAGCGCTTGCCTGCTGTTCGGGAGGTTTTTTTTTTTTTTATTTGATTTATATGCCACCCTTCTCTGGAGACTCAGGGCGGCTTACAATGCGCTAAGCAATAGCCTTCATACTTTTGTATATTTAGACAAAGTCAGCTTATTGCCCCCACAAACTGGTCCTCAATTTACCTATCTTAGAAAGGATGGAAGGCTGAGTCAACCTTGAGCCTTGGTGAGATTCGAACCTGCAATAATTGCAGGCAGCTGGTGTTAATAACAGAGTCTTTAGACCACTGTACTAGCCAAGGCTCTTTTACGCAACTAGGAAGCGGGCGCCCATTTTCAGGCGTCTTCGACGAACCGCAGAGCCACTGGAAGTCCAGTTGTAGCCAATCTTTAATCTATAAAGCTCCTCTCTTTTTTTGTGGTGCAAGAGCTGAATATAATTTTTCTAATTTAGGGGCTTCTAGTATTACTCTAACTTAAATTAACAATACCTAAACAAACGATAATATATAACCTCAGTATAAAGAAAGGGTATTAATTAGAAAGGCCAGACAATTAATACGTTTATCTATTTATATGTAATATCTTATATTATCTTAATAGTTTCAAGAATAAAATAAGTAATAATAGATAATAACAATAACTAAATATACAAAGTATATTACTTCAAGATAAAGAAAAAATATATAAATAAAGAGGCCAGACAATTTATTACAGTCTTTCCTCTTAAACAATAGATTAACAAAATTATTTAATCGCTTTCAAGAGTCAATTGAGTAATAGATATTAACAATAACAAAAAGGAAAAAAGAGAAAAAACATAGGGAAAATCTAGAGATATACTATGGTATTTGTTTCTAAATATAAATCTACAATATACATAGTTTCCTACTAATTTCTCCCAGTCTCCTTAGTCTTTGCACTATCCCAACCTCTTCCATTTGCTACTTTCCGAGTCCTTTCTCCAAGATGTCTGCTCCTATTAATCTGCACTGTCACTGTAGCTGTCAATCCACACTCCAATCCTCATCGTTAAAATTGTTACATCCGCACTCTCCGATCTTTCACTTCCAGTCCCAGTATATTCAATCACAGTCCTTACCGCAGTTTCCAACTTTCTTCCTCTCTTTTCCTTTCAACTCCTCTAAACTCCTTCTTTTCTCTTTTCCACCTCCTTCTTGCTACTTCGCTCCACCGCCACCACGCCGCTTTTCTTCTCTTCAGAGACTTCCTTGTCACACCTTTTAGTTTCCACCGAATTAGGGAATCAACTCGATAACTCTCTCTGTCCCATCTCTGTTCACTGATGTATCAAGCTGTTTTCTCACTTCTTGCTTCCTTCACTATTCACATGGGCCGTCACGCCTCTGGATCCGACCATTGCAGCCGGTCTCTTCCATGCCAAAGTTTAAGGGGTTCTTCTGTAATGGGGGATTGCACAACTCCCCATTACCCTGAGAATTTCCCCTCTACCAAGCTGACCTCTCTAGGGTCTGCTCTCGCCGGTACCAGCTTCCAGACGCAAAAATTCGGTCCAAGGTAGCGGAGCTCCGTTTCTCAGACTGCAACACTGACTTCACCCTGGAAGTCCCCCATGCCAAACCAATCTTATTTCATTCTTCAACATAATGACTAAATTTGTAGACTAGCAAAATACTGTGGACATAATATACTTAGACTTCAGCAAGGTATTCAACAAAGTAGGCCACAACCTACTTCTTCGTAAGCTAGAAAAAAGTGGGGTAGATAGCTTCACCACCAGATGGATTTGCAAGTGGGTGACAAACCATACTCAATAAGTAGTCCTTAATGGGTCTAAGTCTACATGGAGAGAAGTAAGAAGTGGGGTGCCGAAAGGTTCCGTCTTAGGCCCAGTACTCTTCAATATCTTCATAAACAACTTAGATGAGGGAATAGTAGGGGAACTCACCAAATTTGCAGATGATACTAAGCTGGCAGGAATAGCTAACATCCTAGAAGATAGGTTCAAGATCTAGATGGATTTTGACAGATTTGAACAGTCTTAGTGGACAATCAGCTAAATATGAACCAGCAGTGTGCAGTGGCAGGTAAAAAATCCAAGGCAATCCTAAATTGCATTAATAGAGGCATACAATCAAGATCAAGGGAGGTACTAATACCACTATAAAACCCTAGTAAGGCCACACCTAGAATACTGCATTCAGTTTTGGTCACCACACTATAAAAAAGATGTTGAGATTCTAGAAAGAGTGCAGAGGAGACCAACCAGGATGATTAGGGGACTGGAGACTAAAACATGAAGAATGGTTACAGGAACTGGGCATGGCTAATCTAGTGAAGAGAAGGATCAGGGAAGACAGGATAGCCATCTTCCAATACTTGAGGGGCTGCCACAGAGAGGAGGGAGTCAAGCTGTTTTCCAAAGCACCTGAAGGCCAGACAAGGAATAATGAATGGAAACTGACCAAGGAGAGATTCAACCTAGAAATGAGGAGGAACTTTCCGACAATGAGAATAATCAACCAATGGAACAGCTTGCCTTCGGAAGTTGTGGGAGCTTCATCACTTGAGACTTTCAAGTAAAGATTGGACTGCCATTTGTCAGAAATGGTGTAGGGTGTCCTGCTTGGGGGGGTGGACTAGATGACCTATAAGGTCCCTTCCAACTCTGCTAATTTGAATCAGAGAAGGAGATGCATGGAAGACAGCCTTTAATTGTCATCTGGCAGCTTCCAATTCAAAGTCATGTCATTTGGCCTGCAATGGGCCCTGCAATCTTCATGCAGCGGATAAATGAGGTGCTGCACGAGCACCTATATAAAGGGGTCCTAGTTTACCTGGGTTACATCTTCATATTCAGCGAAATTCTCAAGGAGCATGTAAAGCTAGTGCTGAAAAAATTCCACTGCAAAACTCTACGCGAAGCTGTCAAAATGTGAATTCCATTCAAACCTCCCTAGATTACCTAGGCCCGTGTTGGGGAACCTATGACACGCGTGCCGGAAGTGGCACGCAGAGCCATGTCTCTTGGCACGCGTGGCATCGCCCATTCTTCTTCCAGGTTTCCAGGGCACGCATGCGCACCACCCAGCTAGTCTGCTGGTTACTGGTGCGCATGCGCATGCGACAATCAGCTGGCCTTAATGTCTTAGTGCGCATGCGCACCGGCCATGCCATCATTGTTTGCATGCAGCCCCGGAATTCCGCCTTTTGCCAGCCAGGAGCACTGCCGCCAGTTGCTCCCGTGCACCCGGCTGCCTGTCTGCCTCGTCACCGCCACCATGAGGAAAGGCCCCGAAGTTGCACTGCCTGAGATCCACGTCGGCTGCCGCAGGGGGAGGCAAGGTATGGCTGACTGGACGCTGCCTGGAGCTGAGCTCGAGGCTGGCAGGAGGAGGAACATTGCCTCTTAGCTGGCTCGAACTGTCTGCTGCCGCAGCCTGCCACCATCCCCTCTCCCCTGCCAACTGCTCCTGCCACTGCCAGGGAAGTGGCTGTGTGAGAACTGCTGCCGCCAAGGGCGAGGGGGCGGTGGTGGCAGGGATGGGCAGTCTGGGTCTTCCCTGTCTCCCTGCCCAAACAGACTTCTGGCATAGCCTCAGGCCTCCGGAGGGAGGGAAGCCCCATCCTGCTGCTCCTGCTGCCACCACCCCCTTGCAAGAGCGGTTCTCGTGCTGCCGCTTCTCCGGCAGCACCAGGAGCAACTGCTGGGGCAGAGAGGGCGGGGGCAGGCTGTGATGGCAGGCCGTTCTCGCCGGGTAACAGACAGGCTGCTCCTGGAGCAGGCAGGAGAAGGAGAAGCCACCAGCGGGGAGGCAAGCTGCCCCAGGAGGACTGGAGGAGAGTGCAGTTCCTCACTCATGGAGATCCACTAGTGGGGAAATGGTCGCAGAAAGCAGTAAGAAATGCACGAGCCAGGAAGCAGTCATGCTCCCTGGCAGAAGAGGGTTGCACGTTCACTCCAGCAAAGGTTTGTGCAACTCTCCGGCCAGGGAGTATGACCGCTTCCTGGCCAGCGCACCTCTTACCACGCCCACTCCCCCACTGGTAGACCTCCATGAGTGAGAAGCTGCGCTCTCCTCCGGTGGAACTCCTTCGCGAGGAACTTTGGAGAGAGAAGGCGGGGACTGGCTGTGGCCGTTCTTGCCAGTTAAGAGACAGGCTGCTCCCACAGCCTGCCCCGGCCCCCGCCCTCTCTCTCCAAAGTTCCTCACGGCAGAGGCAGCGTTGCTTACCCGCTGAAAGCGTAGCCCTGGCCACTATTTCTGCCGCTTGTCCAACCACTCTGAGCCCTGCATAATAGCGCTGTGTCTTGCTCGTGGTAACTGCCATTTAGACTTCCCCCCCTTCCTCCTCCTTGAGTTGGAGCCTCGCGGCATGGCCGAGGCTGAGGAGGGGTGGGATACTAGCTGCACGGATCCTCCGGTGCCGTGCGTGTCCTGTGTGCTGCAATGATGAAGTGCTTTGCCAAGGAAAGCAGAGTCTCAGGCTGCTCCTGGAGCAGCCAGGAGAAGGAGAAGCTGCCAGCGGGGAGGCGAGGCGCCCCAGGAGGACCGGAGGAGAGCGCAGCTTCTCATTCATGGAGGTCTACCGGTGGGGATGTGGGCGCGGTAAGAGGTGCGCTGACCAGGAAGCGGTCATGCTCCCTGGCCGGAGAGTTGCAAAAACCTTTGCTGGAGTGAACGTGCAACCCTCTCCTGCCAGGGAGCATGACCGCTTCCTGGCTCGTGCATTTCTTACCGCTTTCTGCGATCATTTCCCTGCTAGTGGATCTCCATGAGTGAGGAACTGCGCTCTCCTCCAGTCCTCCTGGGGCAGCTCTCCTCCCCGCTGGTGGCTTCTCCTTCTCCTGCCTGCTCCAGGAGCAGCCTGTCTGTTACCCGGCGAGAACGGCCTGCCATCACAGCCTGCCCCCGCCCTCTCTGTCCCGGCAGTTGCTCCTGGTGCTGCCGGAGAAGCGGCAGCACAGGAACTGCTCTTGCAAGGGGGTGGTGGCGGCAGGAGCAGCAGGACGGGGCTTCCCTCCCTCCGGAGGCCTGGGGCTATGCCAGAAGTCTGCTCGGGCGGGGAGACAGGGAAGACCCGGACTGCTCTCAGAAAAATGATTTTGCAGGCCCAAAGCGGGGGGGGGGCGCGAAGTGCATGTGCAGGGTGCACATGCGCAACAGGGGGTAATGTGCGCATGCGCGCGGGGTCGCATTGCATTATGGGTGCTGGCACGCACGGGAGCTGTTGCGCGCGCACATACATACTTCTGGTATGCCACAAGAAAAAGGTTCACCAACACTGACTTAGGCCATCAAATATCTAGCGGAGTGGTGGAAATGGACCCAGGAAAAGTGAAAGTGGTGCTAAACTGGCAGCCCCCATGCACCCAAAACAGTTTCAAAACTTCCTGGGGTTCACAAATTTATCCCAGTCTTCACAGAAGTTGCCCTCCCCTTACAGAACTGTTAAAAATAGGACCTCCTTCCATGGCACCATGGCCGAACCAACCTCTTGCCTAGTCAATGGACTGTCAAAGAGTCTTTGAAAAATTAAAATGGCTCTTTGCCAAGGAGCCAATCCTCCAACACGAATGACCCAGAATCCAGAACAACAGTTCATCATCCAACTGGACGCCAGCATCGTAGCCATGGGTGCGTCTACAGAAAGACTGCTCCTACCCTGTGCCTATGTGTCCAAGAAGCTCACCAAGACCAAAAGGAGGTGGGCCATTTGGGAGAAAGAAGCCTATACAGTCTGCTAGGCTATCCTGGCGAAATTTTCTAGAAGGGGATAAAGTGCATTTATGATTAGTCTGGATTAATCATAAAAACCTCGAAGCTCTAAAAAAACCGCAGGAAATTATCTCCTAAACAAGTCTGCTGGGCACAGTACTTCAGGCAGTTTAAATTCAAGCTGAAGTACATCCCAGTGGGAAAGAATCTACTAGCTGATGCCCTACTGAGAAAACTCTGATTCAATAGCTGCAGGGAAGATGTTGTCTATGCTATCATTCCCCCCTTGCAATCAGCCACACAAGTCACCACTAGTGGTCAAACCAGACAATAACCCAACCCCGGCTGTGACAAGCAGATAGCTGCACTGAAAACCATGCTTCCAGCTGACTCATGGTTTATAGATAATAAAGATATCTTGACCATGAGAGATGGACTGACTTGGAAGGGATCTAAACTAAATGACCCACCAATCTGAGACTGAAAGTACTACAGCGCAGCCATGACTACTGATTGGCTGGCCTTTTCAGATTTTTAAAAACCCTGCACCTGGCTAGGAAGCAATTTTGGTGGCCAAAAATGAAAACTGATGTAGAGGATTACGTGAAAAGCTGTGCCACCATGCTACCATGAAGATGAGACCAAGTAAACCTCCTGGGCTCCTCCAGCAAGTAGCCAACCCCAGTCGACCTTGGGAGAAGATTGCAATGGACTTTATAGTTGAACTTCCAGAGAGTTGGGGGAATACAGTTATTTGGACAGTAATCAAGTTATTTTCAAAGCAAGCCCACTTCACAGCCTGTTTGGGGTTGCTGTCAGCGAAAAAGCTGGTGAAAATGTTCATCAAACAGATTTACCGACTGCACGGAATACCCTGCCGGGTCATCTCAGACTGAGGAGTCAAATTCACGGCTAAGTTTTGGAGAGAGTTCCTGAGATCGGTCAGATCCACACAAGAACTTAGCTTGGCTTTCCATCTGAGTATGAACAGAGCTGCGGAATGAGCAAACGCAATGGTAGAACAATATATAAGATGTTAGGTGGATTACCAACAAGAGAACTGGACGGACCTGCTGCCATTTGCTGAAATGGCGTACAACAACAGCGTGCACAGTAGCACCAGATTAACCCACTTCCAAATCACCAGTGGCATGGACTTCGAACCAATGGCCGAACTGCCCAGAGGAAACCCCCCCCCCCCATGACCCTGACAGAATGTATGGAATCGCTGAGGAAGGACTGGGGAAACACAAAAAAGGCGCTAGCAGAAGCTGCTGAGACATATAAAAAGCAGGCGGACAAACACTGATCTCTTCAACCTCCTTTCCGTGTGGGAGATCAGGTTTATCTATCAACCAAATACATAAGACTAAAGCTACCTAGTAAAAAGTTAGGACCTAGATTTTTAGGTCCATTCTCAATGGTGAAAGTGATTAATTCAGTGACAGTTCAGCTTAACCTCCTCCACATTCTAGGGAAAGTGCATCCTGTTTTCCATTGTAGTCTGCTGAAACCAGCAGTTGGGTCTAGATTAAGACCTCAGACTAGACCTCCCAAACCTATGGTGGTGCAAGGAGAAACCCATTATGGAATAAAGAAGATTTTAGGCTCTAGATTATATAGAGGTCGACTGCAATATTTAGTTCATTGGAAAGGGTACCCTTTGTCTGAAGCTACTTGGGTTAAAAGTTGGGATTTAAAAACAGACTAGTAAAACAATTCCATGATAAATACCCTGATAAGCCAAAGGTCCCCCTATGGGGGGCGGGGGGGAGAGGTGGTTAGATTATTGAATTGACCCCCTGTGTTAGTCTCGTTACAGGACACAATCTTCTGATGGGAAGGGGGCTGTCAGGCCTGGAAGCCACATTTTGCATTGGGCCTTCTGGCTTGCCATATTTAGTACTGTGGGAAACTGGGAGGGGGGATTGCATGGAGCAAGGGAGATACATAGTCATAATAACATTCCTTTCTCAGAAAGTCAACGACAACTTGCCCTGCACCTGGGGGAGTGTGATTGGGAGGCATTTCAAGATGGGATGGTGCTTTGATTGGACCATGTGATGGGCATGTGGGTGCTGGGCAGGGGCCTGGACTTTCCTTTGGGTGGGTAAAATTTGGAAGCTTTCAGATTGGATTTTCCCAGATATGCCAATATGACATCTCACATAAAATGGAACTTTGAGGAACTTCATGCCTCAGAGTCTTTTTTCATTGTGGGTGTTACTTGGAACCCTGACACACGAATTTGGTAAGTTCCCCTTCTATTCCCTTATCTAAGTCGTTTATGAAGATATTGAAGAGTACTGGGCCTAAGATGGAACCTTGTGCTTACTTTCCTCCATGTAGACGTAGACCCATTAAGGATTACTCATTGAGTATGGTTTGTCAGCCAGTTAGAAATCCATCTGGTGGTGATGCTATCTATCAGGTCGGGTGTCAAACTTGATTTCATTGAGGGTTGCATCAGGGTTGTGTTTGATCTCAGAGAGTCGGGGTGGTGGTGGTAGTCATGGTGGCCGTGGCTGGGGTGTCTGTGGCCATGGTAGGTGTTTGACACAGGTTCAAGATGCATTTTTCCCCCTTCTTTCTTTCCACAGTTCTTTACTATAACTATTTTCCTCTCTCTTCTACCAGATATTACTGGCAAACATTTATTACTTATTTTTCATACTCCACTAAACTTTTTATTTCTAAAATTATACCCTATTATTTAATAGTAAATTGCTTTTCCAGGCAGAAATTTATACTATTGCATTTTTATTACTCCATTAATAATAAAAATACAATAGCATAAATAACATGATAATACAAGATCTAACAGCAGGGGTAAATTTCCAGTATAATAAATATAAATGGCTGTCAATTATAGGTTGTTGATTGTAGATTAAATGGACCTATAGTATATAAAATCTAGCATTAAACTGTAGTATTAACATAGGATATTGCTTGTTTTCAATCCAAATCAGGTACTTACTTGAGGCCACATAATTGTAATCCAGTCCAATCCAGTCCTCCTGTAGCACTCTGCTAGCTAAAAATGGGCTGCGCGGAGGCCCCCACGTGACCCATTTTTGGTATCCCGGCCTCCTGTAGCACTCTGCCAGCCGAAAACAGCAAAGTGCTTCTGGAGGCCAGGGAGGCTGAAAACACGTTGCGCAGAGGCCACGTGGGGCCTCCATACCACCCATCTTTGGCCAGCAAAGTGCTTCTTGAGGCTGGGGAGGCTGAAAACGGGCTATGTGGAGGCTGTGTTTTTGGCCAACAGAGTGCTTCTGGAGGCTGGAGAGGCCAAAAATGGGCTGGTCCTTTGATATTTCCAGGCTGGCCTTGTGGGCTGGACTTTAGCACTGAATCCCACCTCCGGGCCTTGAGTTTGACACCGCTAATCTATCCCACTTTTTTCTAGCTTACCAAGAAGTAGATTGTGGTCTACTTTGTCGAATGTCTTTGTGAAGTCTAAGTATATTATGTCCACAGAATTTCGCTGGTCTACTAATTTAGTCACTATGTTTTGTTTTTTTTTATTGAAAAAGTTTTAAAAGTTTTACATACATTTTCTCCCCCCTCCCCAACCACCACCCCGACTTCCCAGAGCAAATACAAAATATAAAATACAGCTTAAATCCCCTAAATTCAACTCCATCTCTCACTTATCATAATCATTAAACAAATAAATAAAAGGAAAGCAAGTCTTCTTTCTTCTTATTCCATCTAATTCAACAAAATTAGTATCCATTTATAATTACAGCAGTTAATAAAACAATTAAGTATTACCTAATCAAACCTATCATTACTCAATTTAGCTAATAGATACTTAACATATTATTAGATCTATACAGTTTAACAAGATATTTTATAACTTCTTTCATTTAAAACAAAAAAAAAACCTCATTCAAAGACCCCAAATTTAAAATAAAACACTATATAAACTCTTCCATCCTCCACTTTTAAACCATCAAGGTCCAGTTATAATTAAAACACTTAATAAAAAAAATTTCTAACTAAAAAACAATAATCAAACCTCTTATTAATTTATCAATACATATTAAGAAATCAACTAAAAACATCATTTAATAGCTATATCAAACATTTAAATTCTTCATACTAGATTAAACCAGTTGCTAATCTTCTTATCTTCACATCTTCCAACAGCATGTAGAATGTCTTCATTTGCGTCTACCCACCTAAATAAAAATTGCTTCTTTATATAAAAAAAAACCCCGAGTGACTTTGTAATTGTATTTCAAATAGTATCCATCAAATCCAGCCAAAAATTAGATTAATAAATTCATCAGACGTATTAGGGAAACCACCAGATCAACTGCAATTGCCCTAGGCCCATAGCCCTTTTGCCTTATATTTATTACCATCAAACAAAAAACTCCAATTTACTATATTCAATAAAACTTCTGCGATTGCAATTAAGTCCAAATTTATTACAGTCCTTAATAAAATATTCCAAATCATTCAGGTCAAGGCATATTTCACAGCCCAACACACCAGCATTGCTGTGATCTGTTTATTCTTCTCAAAATATTCCAATACAGCTGTAGGTTACCTCCTCATCGTCACTCATCGCTTAGTTAACTGGCATTAAGCTGCTGGATGTTTTCTTCCAAAAGTTCAAAATCTTTAAACACTTAAACAATACTTTTTAAGGACCATCATCTCATCAAACAGGGTTATTTTCCATGTCTCCAGTCTTTCTTCTTTTCCTTTCTATGAACTCTTTTCTTAACTTTGATACCTCTGCCTTTTTTAACTCCAGTAAAATTTTGCATTTTTTGGGATTACATATTATAAAATTTTTGCAGAAATATAACTTCTTCTGAAAACAGCTCTTTAAATGCAGGTTGGATTTTATAAGAAAAAATTCGTGTAGCCAAAGTCTCATCAGTTTCCAAAATTTCTTGCTCCTTATTCTGCACAGCATCCATCTTTCTCTCCCCCAAAAAAACTACTATAGGCTGTTGTTGTTCTTTTCCATCTCCCAGCTCTTCATTCAATCCCCCACTGCTAGATTGCAACTCAGTATTTCCATGTATTTCATTGTTTCCAGCTTGAGAAGCTTGAAATATAGTATCAATTTTTTCCAATAAAGCAGAGGTAATTGAGCTCCAAGCTTCCTCAAAATCAGACCATATCTGAGGGTTAATTAACCCTTCTTTGCTTTCTTTGCTTTCAAAGAGACCAGCCATCTTGCCCCCCTTCTTCCTTCCCTTCCAAAAGGACAGGGGGAAAAAAGTATCAAAAAGAAAAAAAAAGGACCCTTTGCAATTTGTAATTTATATTACTGCTTCAATTATTATAATTACTTTCTTTCTTGTTTCATCCACTTTTCAAAAAAGAGTTTTACGTTTCAAACAGGGGCTTGTCAATAATTACTTTTAACTTTCACTTCTTCATGCCCCGTTGAAACTCAAACGCCATCTTGCTTTCACTTTCACCTTAAGGAAAATCTTTTAAAGAAGGTAAATCTTTGGAGTTAAAAAAAAAGAAAATACTTGCTGTTTTATTCATGCTGCTTATGCTCTGCCAGCTTGATTCAAAAAGTATTTGTTTAAAGTTGGTTGCTGGGATGGTCACGACATCTAGCTCTGCAAAGCAGAGACATCCAGGGTCCGGAGTACTGACAGGCTTAGCGGGGAGCTCTCATCTTCGAGCGCCAGATTATGGGTAAAATCTGGCACTCTCAGGGAGCTCTACCCCACCCGTCTACTCACTTTCCCCCCTCATACCAGGAGGAAAGTTTCCAAACCGCAAGACAGCTGATAGTCGCTGTTCTTGCGGTTCTACGGGTTGGTGCTGGGTTGGTGCTTCAAAAAGAAGCGTCCGGCGATGTCGCGATCCCACCGGAAGTCCAAGTCACTATGTTGAAAAATGAAATAAGATTGGTTTGGCATGATCTGTTTTTAACAAACCCATGCTGACTATAATTATTACTTTACTTGTTTCTAGATGTTGGCAGATCTGTTTTTTAATTATCTTTTCCAGTATCTTCCCGCATATTGAGGTTAGGCTGATTGATCAGTAGTTTTCTGGGTCTGTTTTTTCCCCTTTTTTGAAGATGGGAACCATATCAGCTCTTTTCCAGTCCTCTGGTAGTTCCCCGCTGCTCTAATGTGTCTGTTGATGGAATTACTTATGGAGTGCCAGGCTTCAATGAACTCATGAGCATAGTAAATGGTAGCATGGCCGACAACAAACAGCACCAGTTTGATTGGAGCAACACAAAAATCATCGGCCACGCTACCATCTGCTATGCTCTTGATGTACAATCAGCCTATGAACCACACAGAATCCAAATAAACCACACGGCCAATCAGAGACAGCACTGATTCTCAATCAACCTTTGCAAACCCTCTACCAGCAGTTCACCTCCCAATGACCTTGACCCAGGGGTGAAATGTTCCCGGTTTGGACTGGATCGCCCGATCCAGTAGCGATGGAGGCGGGTGGTTCAGAGAACCGATAGCAAAAATACCCCCCCCCCCGATGCCCAGCTGAGCCACACAATCATCAGAGGCTTTTTTTTAATTTTTAAAAGCATTTTTTCTACAACCTCTTCGGCTGAAAAAATGCTTTTAAAAGTTAAAAAATAAAGCCTCTGATGATTGCGTGGCTCAGCTTGGATCGTCAGAGGTTTTTAAAAGCCTCTGACGATCCCAGCTGAGTTGCCTGATCGGCAGAGGCTTTTAAAAGCATTTTTTAACAACTTCTTCAGCCGAAGAGGTTGTAGAAAAAATGTTTTTAAAAGAAAAAAAGCCTCTGCTGGGAAGGCAACTCAGCTGGGTTCGTCATAGGCTTTTAAAAGCATTTTTAACAACCTTTGGCTGAAGCGGTTGTAGAAAAAATGGTTTTAAAAGTTATATAAAAAAAAGTTGGTCACGCCCACCCAGTCACATTACCCCCACACACCAAGCCATGCCTACAGAACCGGTAGCAACAAATTTTACATTTCACCACTGTCTTGACCTGATGTAGTCTCCTTATCACAAGACCCATCACAAGTCTCACTGATGACTCACAGCCAACCCATCAGAAGACTCTCACTTGAGACACTCACACCTGAAGCCCTTACCAACAGACACTGATATCCTCCAAACTCTGCTGAAGATGATACCTAGCATGGTAACATTCGGAAACTAACCCACAACCTTGGAAAAGGAACCTTCACCCTCATCATATACCTGAACTACAGATATTTGCCCCTATTGCAAACTTGAATACTATAATTCTGCTTCTGTTTTGTAGAAGTTATGGAATTTTTAAATTATGGTGATTTTTTAAAAAAAACAATTTATGATACAGAATTATGTTGCAAAATACTGTTTAGTATGCTTGCCAGAATCTATGGTGTGATATTATCTTTTCTTCATTTTCTCCCTTGGTTTCTTATTTAGAATGTAATTTTGTCCTTGATTTAAAATGCTTTATTTTTACAGGTAGTAAGATGACATTTTAAGTACTTGAATGGTTAAGGATCGTGTTCATTTTTACCTTCCCTCTATTTTCTTGGCTTAACAGCAGCAGCAGGAGATTTTAGCAATGAAACATCAACAGGAACTATTGGAACACCAGAGAAAATTAGAACAGCATCGGCAGGAGCAAGAGTTGGAGAAACAACACAGGGAACAGAAGCTCCTGCAGCTTAAAAACAAAGAGAAAGGAAAAGAAAGTAAGTAAAAGCATGCTAGATATTATGGTTATGTAATAAACATATTTCTCTGCAACAAAAATATCAAAAAAACCCTTGTACTTCATTGAGAACTTAAAATGGAACTTAGAACTAAGGAGAAATTTCCTGACAAAACAATTAATCAGTGGAACAACAACTGATTGTTGTTGCCTCCAGAAGTTGTAAATGCTCCAACACTGGAAGTTTTTAAGTTTTTAAGAAGAGATTGGATAACCATTTGTCTGAAGTGGTGTAGGGTTTTATGCCTAAGCAGGGGATTGGCCTAGAACAGTGGTTCTCAACCTTTCTAATGCAGTTTAATACAGTTCCTCATGTTGTGGTGACCCCCAACCATAAAATTATTTTCGTTGCTACTTCATAACTGTAATCTTTTACTACCGGTTCTGTGGGCATGGCTTGGAGGTCATGTGACCGGGTGGGCATGGCTAGCTGGTCATGTGACCGGGTGGCCATGGCTATGTGTATAGGGATTACTCAGAGGGCTGAAAAAAGTCATTTCTGACAGGTCCTTGCACTTTTGACTGGTCCTCACACTTATGACCATCCTCACATTTATGCCGGTGCAGCATTCTTAACAACCATGTCACTCATTTCACAACTGCTTCTCTTCACCATGGTGATAAGATAGGGCAAAAACTTAAAATGTGAGGACAGTCGTAAGTTCAAGGACTGGTCAAAAGTGCGAGGACCAGTCAAAAATAATTTTTTCAGCCTTCTGAGTAGTCCATGTGCACAAAAGGACTACCCAGAGGGCTGAAAAAAGTGATTTCTGACAGGTCCTCGCACTTTTGACCAGTCTTTGCACTTATGACTGGTCATCATTTATGCCCATTGTAGCATTCTTAACAACCGTGTCACTCATTTCACAACTGCTTCTCTTCACCATGGTGACAAGATAGGGCAAAAACGTAAAATGTGAGGACAGTCATAAGTTCAAGGACTGGTCAAAAGTGCGAGGACCAGTCAAAAATAACTTTTTCAGCCCTCTGAGTAGTCCATGTGCATAAAAGGATACAGCAATAGAGAGGGATGAATGAAGGGAAGGGAAATTAGAGTAGGAATGAGGGTAAGAGAGGGAGGAGAAGAGAGGAGGAGAAGGAGAAAGGAAGAAGAACTAGGGAGGAGAAGGGGGGAGGAGAAGTGGGGAAGAGAAAATAAGAAGGAAAGAAAAGAGAGAGGTGGTAGGTTTGAGGAGAAAGATTGCTGTACAATAAAAAAGATGAAAGGGAAGAAAACCAACCCCAAACAAATATAAAGATATTAAGATAAAGAATGAATTGTTAAACTTTAAAGAATAAAAGAGAACAAATATGAATAAATAGCAATAATTAGAAACACACATACAAACATACAATATATTTTCTTTGAACAGAGTATTTGGCCGGTTCACAAATTTAAACAGTGTTTAGTCATTTCAATTAAATTTACAATTTCTATATTTCCTTTTTGCCATATTTATTCCTCATCTATTTTTTTAAAAAACCAATATTACCTTTCATCCTCATCTCTAATCTTAATCAAATTCAATTTTTCCCTTCTATATTATACCCCTTCCCATTGTCATCTATTTTTATATCCATCCTGACATTGGTTAATTATGTAATTATGTAATACAGTTGTTTAATACAAATTCAACATTTTAATATAAATCAATTAGTTATATAACTATCTTTTTTGTATATTAATCAATATGAACATGAATATTCCAATTCTTTCCATACAATCCAATTTCTTACAAATCAATTAATTATATTTACCAATAATAATAAACCAAATAATTCCCCCCATATATTCCTCCAAACCACAACTTAATCATTTCTGCTTTCAACACAATATACAATTAATAGTATCTCAATTATTACAATTCCCTAGTTAAATAGAGCTTTTTTTCCTTTTGTGTTTTAAAATCTTGGACCTCCTGTTTTGCCCTAAATTTCCCATTGTTTGCAGTTTTCCACCTACCTTTTTTTGGTGAGGAAAAAGAAAAAGAAATCTCTCTCTGCCTCATTTTGTCACGTTGCAGCAAAGACCCTGCTTTACTTTCAGTTTTGCTTTAAAGCATGGCTTGGGGAGAAAAAATCTGCACCTCTTTGCAGCTAGCAAAACAGCTGAGAGCAAATCAGCTGAGAGTCGGGAGGCCGATCTAATCAACTTATGGTAATTAACCTATGCTGGAACTGAAAGGGACTGTTTTTTCTATTTTTGCAGGCACGGGTCTACTCATTTGTTTTCTCTTAACAGTGATCAGCTGTAGGGCGGCCCTTTGAAACCCCTCGGCAAGAATTTAAACAGTTTTTTCCCCTTTAGCTATCAGCTGGGACTCAGGAGGCAGCAATGGATTGGGAGTGGGCGGGGTAAGCGACCGGCGACCGGCGATCCAACAGAGGCAGAGGGTGAGGGTGAGGGTGAGGGTGAGTGAAGATGGGGGGCAAGAGAGGGCTTTGGCGACCCCTGTGAAATGGCCGTTGGACCCCCAAAGGGGTCGTAACCCCCAGGTTGAGAACCGCTGGACTAGAAGATCTCCAAGTTACCTTCCAACTCTGTTATTCTAGTTCTATTTCTGTTGAGAAGAACTTAAAAAGTTTTCTGCTGTGAATGGAGATTCTGCTGATTTCTTGGTTGTAACAAATGAAATAAAAAAATATATTTGCAACTTAGATATTTCTAATCTTCCTATTAAGATTTCAGATTTTATATTCTATGTTTTGTATTTTACTCTGTTCTTTTTTGTTAAAATATGATGTGAATAGTCCATACAATAAATAATAAATCAGAGTGAAAACATTGCGAGGATTATGATACTGTTATCGGATTTCCTTCATTACTTTCAATATTTTATTAACCATTTTTGTTTAGCTTTGTTCCCATACTTTATAGGTCCCTTTTACCTATTACTGTAAGACACAGCTCTAAGGGGATATTGTTCTTGCCTTTTCTAGTTTGATAAGGGCAGTTGGACTGAATGCTGTGCATATTGACAGAACCTCACACGTTAAATATGTTGCAGATGATCAGCCATGTTTTCAATTTCATTCATGTATTTAAAAGCCACCACTTTGTGTTACCAAGTCAATCAAACTTTACAGTTTCAACTGCCATTCCAGTATTATGGATATTTATAAGAAATATAGGAACAGATCTTCTAACTCTTGCATTCTGCAACATTGAATGTTCATAATTGACAAACATTCTGCTACTAACTTAATTTTTATGTAGGCATTACAGAGTCATATGCATGGTAGATTTCTGGGACTCTGGTGGATGAGAAAGGCTGGAAATTGCACATTTTGGATAGATGGTTAAAATTCTTAGAGATATTTACAGATAGTCTTCTATATACAATTGGTCACTTAATGGCCATTCAAAGATGCAACAGACCCTCCCCCTTCCAAAAGCTACATATGAACCTCTTCAAACATGGGGCAGCTGCAGCTCCCCCATGGTTGTTTACCTTTCCGACCAATCACAGGGTCGGAAAGATTACACGCTTACAGGAATACAGAAAATTATGTTTCTAAATCAGAAATGTAGCAAAAGAGAGAACTCAAAATTAATTCTTGCTTTACATGCCATGCTTTCTATTTAATAAACCAAATTATTTGTATAATAATAATTATATAGAATTGCTCAATTAAAATGAAGAAAAATGAACTATTTTTAAGACTTTTTTTCTGTACATAAGCTGATGTGACAAAAAAAATCAATATGGAGAAATCCTCCATTTTATGAATGCTTACTTAAACAAAAGCTAAATAACTTCTGTAAGTGCTGTATAATTTTATTCCTGAAATCTTGCTTAACTGATCTTCTGCTTATAGGAAGAAGATAAACATAATTATCTATTTTCAAGTATTGGTTCTAATTCTGTACCCATTTCACATTATAAAAATATTGTTGATATTGTTGATTAATATTGGAAAGGTTAAAAATTTCAGATAACTCTTTGAGACCTAATTCATCAATTTTATGTAGTTATATCTATTTTCTTTCGGTTTGGTATTTTAGGTGCAGTGGCAAGTACAGAAGTAAAAATGAAATTGCAAGAGTTTGTTTTAAATAAAAAAAAGGCTTTGGCTCAGCGAAATCTCAACCACTGCATTTCCAATGATCCTCGTTTCTGGTATGGGTAAGCGTCCTAGGTTTCCCATCATTCTTGTAAATGGATAATAGATGACAAATGAGGGTTTTACTTTATGAACACTGCAATTTTAAAAGCCAATTGAACTCACAGGTATCATGTGCAGTTTAAATAATATATATCCTTAGTTTTTTGAGGAAAGGGGGCGATAATATGATACTGACTTGATGAAAGTACTGTGTTTCCCTGAAAATAAGACCCACTCCAAAAACAAGCCCTAGCTTGATTTTTTGGGGGTGGGCCTAATATAAACCCAATCCTGAAAATAAGCCTGGGGGATGGGCATGGACAGCATGAGAGGCAATGAGGGTGCAGGGCCAATGGTGTTTGTCAGCAGCCGCAGCCCACCACATAGCAAAAATACCGTTAAGTCCAAGCATGGAGGCAGAGGTAGGGGGGAGAAGGCAGGCGATCTGGACATACTGTGTGGCTGCCTGACTCACTGGAGGCTTGTGGGAGGCTTGTGCATTAGCACCGGCAGCAGGCAGAGGCATGGGGGAGGCAGGTATTCCTGAAGCCCTGCACGTATATCTGCTTGGTGTAGCCCAGTGCTTCTCAATTATTTTCTGTCACGCCCCCCTAGGAAGAAGAAAACATTTTTTGCACCCCCCGCGCGACTGTAAATAGTATCATTATTAAAAAAATAGTATCATTATTAGAAAAAGGTCTGTTCTCCTTGAAAGGGAGGAGCATGCGCAGTCACATGTACTGGCTTAATGCTCACTATCGATGCAAATGTCAGCAGCGGTAGCCCGATTTCTTTAGCAAGTTTGATTAATAATTAATCATTAATTGGGGCAGCGTTATGTTTCACAGGAGAAGGTCATTGTCAGTCATTTGAGCATCAATTGGGCGCACATCTGTCGGGCAACAAAGTAAGTGTGGACGGACGTCCCACACTAAAGATGGCTCCAACAGCTCATGTCACAAGGGTTTTGGACAGCCAATCAGATGCTCCCGTTGTTCTCTGATTAAATACAGAGACATAAACACGGGGCTTAGCTTGTTATGACAGTGTTTGCCGAGGTCAAACGCGCCCCCTTTTACGGAGCCTCGCGCCCCCCCGGGGGGTGTGCCCCACTATTTGAGAAGCACTGGTGTAGCCGTAGGCAAGCCAAGAGATGGTGGGATGGAGTGGGCAGCACATTGGGTTCGCCTCTGCCTCTGCCTGATTCTGCTGCACACTTTTCACCCAGAAGGAGATGAATCTTTGTGTGCTTCCAAAGGGAACGCTTTGAAATGGAGCTCCGTTTCAAACCATTCTCTTTGCAAGCACACAAAGCTTTGAGTCTCCGTCATTTTTCCATCCAAGCGAAAAGTGTTTGTTCACCTATGGGTTGCTTGGGAACAGAGCAAATTTGCTTCATTCCCAAGCGCCACATAGGTGACCAAGCACTTTTCGCCCAGATGGAGAAATGACGGAGACTCAAAGCTTTGTGTGCTTGCAAAGGGGACAGTTTGAAACGGAGCTAATCACTCCATTTCAAAGTGTCCCCTTTGCAACTCTTTCTCAGCCCTAGGAAAAGGACAGTGGCAACTTCTGAAAATGTTGCCAAAAAAACTTTCATGGATCTGCCAAAGAATTCCAAGGAGTCAAGACTGATTGAAAGTAACAGCAGCAAGAATGGCAACAAAATAAAAAGGGTTTATTATCTAATGGTACTTTGCAACTCTTATGTGCTACTGCACAAAATTTTACAATACTGTATCATATAGAAGAATTGCTGTCACAAAGTAAGAAAAACAAATACCATTTACTTGAGCAGCCTGTAGTCAGAATTGAAAAAATAAAAGCAGTGCAAGTATCTCTGTAGAAGTGTCACTACATCATAGCTCAGTTGCCTCAACTTCTTCATCACCATGGCATAGAGGCATCAGCATTCCAAGCGGGGAAGTTATTTTAACAATAAGAAGGAAAACACTACAGTGAGCCCAAAGTAAAGACTCTTCTGTGAGCAAAGACGAAAACTTTTGTAGCACATTTGACTATCAATCTGGACTTCCTGCTTTTTGATAAGGAAAGATTGGAGAAGCTTTTAATTTACTGTTCTATGTTATGCTCTGCTATTCCCAAGAGTACTCAGTATTTATAGTACTTTTTAATTAGTTCAGGAGTTATTCAGTTATCTCTAAAGTCTTCTCTAATTTTAGATGAGAGATCAAATCCATAATCTTCCTTTCATGGATGACCATTGAAAGAGGACTTCCATATTACAATAGGCAAGTTAGTTAGACATATCTCCATTAAAATGTCATTCCTTGTGTTCTGGGGATAGCACTCTCCCACTGAGATGCATTACTGCTAATGGCAGTACCATGCCAAAAACCAGAATTTTTAAATTATTCCTAACTGCCTGAATAAATGGATTCCAGCCTTTTCCCATGACAATTTTTTTTACCTTACTAGGTTTTTGTGCTGTCTGTTTTGGTTTAAGAGCTCTTGGACTGTGGTTGCACTATAGGCATTATATCCAGCAATTAGCTTTCAGACTAGGATCTTGACTATCAGAATTGTTCGTTATTAAATGTTGGATATTATTGGCTCAGATATTTTTGTAACTCCTATATTAAAATCCTATCCACTTTAGTAAACAGTGCATCCAAGGGAGTTTTCAGCTATCAGTGAAAGACAAATATGCTGGAAAATAAATTACTTATCAAACTGAACAGATCTCTGCATGATTTTCCAGCTGATAATATGATGGATTGGAATAAGTCCTCATTTAATTGTGAAGGAAATAATTTAAACATGTAGTGATTATTAGATAAAAAATAACTTCAAAAGAGTACATGAAATACAGACTTCATAAAAGCTCTTTTACATATTTTATCAAAGATCATGCTTAGATACGTACCCATAACATTATTACCTTTCAGGGAAAGTGCTGTGTGCAAAATGCAGAAAAGACTAAAAAGCAATAAACAGATTTAAAGAGATTAAAGGCAGGCAATGACTGAAAAGAAATATCTACTCTTACTCCATCTAGTTTATCTCAGCACATTCACACTGTATCTTTATACCTTTCTATCTTTGCAAATAATCTTTTTCCTATGTCCACATTCTGACAACATCTTTTTATTTTTTAATTTATTTTATTTTTTACCCCATCTTTATTATTGTTTATAAATAACTCAAGGTGGTAAATGTACCTAATACTCCTTCCTATTTTCCTCACCATCATCAACCCTATGAAGTGGGTTAGAGAGAGAATGATAGGCCCAAAGACACCTAGATGGTTTTTCATTTCTGAGTCAGGACTAGAACTCAGTCTTCTGGCACCTTAATCACTAGATCAAACTGCCTCTCTTTTGCTTTTGTTTTTTAAAATCTCATCTCTTTTCCTGGGGATTACCTCCATTGAAATATAACTTTCTCAGTCTTTCCTTTCTTTGCAATTCATTTACTGTTCCTATATTTATTTTATAATTTAATATTTATTCACACACTTCATATGATAAAACAATTGAATATATTTTTGACTATAAGATTTTTGAATATTCATTCACTTTTGCATTCTATTTGGATTCATTTATCACGCTGAAATCTTTCTTGACTTTATGTCTTCTTGTTTAGCACAGTATCTTATACATAAATTTTCCCAGAGCATTTAACTTTGTTCTGTGGTTGTTGATATACTGAATTCTCGGTTCCATTATGGTTTTATGCATAGCTATTTTCATTTTTACACTCATTCCTCTTAACTAGCTACGACCTCTTAGTTTTCTACCACTATTTGCACATTGTATTTTTTCCCCCATTTTCATGCATCGTTGCTCCGACATTCCTCACTCTTGGGTTATCTTCTCTCTCTTTTTTTAATTGAAAAAGTTTTTTTTTAAGTTTTACAAAAATTTCCCCCCCCCCTCCCCAACCATCCCCCCCCGACTTCCCAGAGCAAATACAGGATATAAAATACAACTTAATAAAAACAGCTAAGAAAACTATCTATAAATTCAACTCCATCTCACACTTCTCATAATCTCATAATCATAAAACAATTAAGTAAAAAGAAAGCAAATCTTCTTTCTTCTTTTTCCATCTAATTTTACACAATTAATATCCATTTATCATTGAAGCAATTAGTAAAACAGTTCAATATTACATAATCCAACCTATCGTTACTCAATTTAACCAATACATACTTAGCAAGTTATTAACTCCATACAATTTAACAAAATATTTTCTTCTGTCATAAAAAAAAACAAAAAAAACCCTCATTATAAATCCCTAAATTTAAAATAAGATATTATATAAACCCTTCCGTCCTCCACTTTTAAACCATTAAGGTCCAGTTATAATTAAAACACTTTAAAAAACATTTTCTAACTAAAAAACAATAATCAAACCTCTTATTAGTTTAACAGTACATATTAGCAAATCATCTAAGAACATTATTTAATAGCTATATCAAGCATTTAAACCTTCTTCATACTAGATTAAACCAGTTCTTGATCTTCTTGATAGTTCATGTCTTCCAACAGTATTTAAGATGTCTTCATTTGCATCTACCCACCTAGATAAAAGATACTTCTTTATATAAACCCCCCCCAAGTGACTTTATATTTGTATACCAAATAATATCCGTCAAATCCAGCCAAAAAACTAGATTATTGAGTTGATCAGTCGTGTTAGGGAAACCACCAGATCAGCTGCAATTGCCCTAGGCCCATAGTCCTTTTGCCTTGTGACTATTACCTTCAAACAGAGAGCTCCAGTTTACTATATTCAATAAGACTTCTACAATTACAATTAAGTCCAGTTTTGTTACAGTCTTTAATAGAATGTTCCAAATCACTCAGGCCAAGGCTTGCTTCACAACCCAAAATACCAGCATTGCAGTGATCTGTTTATTCTTCTCAAAATATTCCATTACAACTATAGATTGCCTCTCATCGTCGCTCATCGCTTAGATAGCTGGCATTAAACTGTTGAATGTTTTCTTCCAAGAATTCAAAGTCTTTAAACACTTAAACAATACTTTTTAAGGACCATCATCTCACCAAGGAGGGTTATTTTCCTCATCTCCAGTCTTTCTTCCTAACTTTTTTACGAACTCTTTTCTTCACTCTAATTCCTCTGCCTTTTTTAACTCCAATATAATCTTGAGTTTTTTGAAGTTGTTGTATACTACAAAATTTTTGCAAAACTGTAGCTTCCTCTGAAAACAACTCTAACTGTTTCAAAACAGATAAAACTTTCAAAAATTCTTGCTCCTTATTCTGCAAAGCTTCCATTTTACTTTCCAAAAACACTGTAGGCTGTTCTATTTTTTTTCTCCCAGCTCTTCATTCAACACCTCACTACTAGATTGCAACTCAGTATTTACTTCAGTTTCATTGTTTCCAGCTTGAGAAGCTTGAAAAAAAAGTATCAATTGTTTCCAGTAGAGCAGAGGTAATTGAGTTCAGAGCTTCTTCAAAATCAGACCATATGTGAGGGTTAATTAACCCTTCCTTGCTTTCAAAAAAAACAGCCATCTTGCCCCCCTTCTTCTTTCCCTTCCAAAAGGACAGGAAAAAAAAAAGAAAAAAGAATATCAGAAAGAAAAAAAAAACCTTGCAGTTTGTAGTTTATATTGCTTCTTCAATTATTACAATTATTTCTTTCCTTGATTAATCCGCTTTTCAAAATAGAGTCTTAGGTTTCAAACAGGGACTTTATCAATAATTACTTTTAACTTTCACTTCTTCACACCCCATTGAAACTCAAACGCCATCTTGCTTTCTCTTTCTCCCCATAAAGAAAATTGTTTAGGAGAAGGTAAATCCTTGGAGTTAAGAAAAAAAAATACTTGCTGTTTTTATTCTTGCTGCTTGTGCTCTGCCAGCTCGAGTCAAAGATATTTATTTAAAGTTGGTTGCTGGGATGGCCGCGACATCTAGCTCTCCATAAGCAGAGACATCCAGGGTCCGGAGTGCTGACAGGCTTAGCGGGGAGCTCTCATCTTCGAGCACCGGATTATAAGTAAAATCCGGTGCTCTTAGGGAGCTCTACCCCACCCGTCTACTCACTTTCCTCCCTCTTACCGGGAGGAAAGTTTCCAAACCGCAAGATAGCTGATTGTCGCTGTTCTTGCGGTTCTACGGACTCCTGGTTGGCGCTTCAAAAAGAAGCGTCTAGCGATGTCGGCGGTCCCACCGGAAGTCCAGTTATCTTCTCTTCAATTGGTTTCACTGAGTGCTTGTCAAATTCTTTCTCTCCCTCTGCAGTATGATTCCGTCCCCACCATCTGCGCATGCTCAGTCTTTTTCACTCAGTTGATGTGGTAGAACTGGAATGCTGAGTATTTAGGACATTTAATGTATTTCACTATGTAATTGGCAATTTTTTAGAGTAAATTTATGGTTTTTTAAACATTCTAGAGGGCTGCGCACAGTGGGTGTTTCTGTGAGGGCGGCTTTCAGTTGAAGAGAATTCCGGCGCTTCGGGAGTCTCCCGCCTTGGCATCTAGTCAGCAGCAATCCGCCTTGGTTTGGATGCTGTTTTTGACAGTTATTTGCCACGGTGTCAGAGCTGGTTAACCAGCGTGCTGGGACAACCGCCTGCACCATCGCAGCCCTTAATCGATCTAGCGGCAACGGAGTTCCTGAAACTGATTGACAGGCTCCTAAGGACGGAAATAACTAAAATCGCCAAAGAAACTGCCGACTTTGACAGCCGGCTATTTACGAGGCGTGTATTGAAGTCCCTGCCTTGTTAGGCAAACTTCTATAGCAACGGCAAGATGCACTATATTTTTAGTTACCTGAGGTAATTAATGTAATACATTAACAGGCTTTAAAGCGATTGTATAATTTCTGCCATTTGAATTCTACCATCTGGTCTGCCTAATTAAGAGCAGATGCGAAGAAGCACTGCTCCTTTATAACTTTCTGACAGGGACCATTAAAGTCGTTGGTCTCAAGCACTCATCAATTTAACTGAAGGTTGCTGAACCAAAGTTTGACTGCACCACCATTTTGAAAAGGCAGTTTCCGTCCGCCATTTTGTCTCCTCCTGCAATAGCATTCTCAATTATCAGCTGAAGAAATTTCATCTCAAGGAAGTGTCTACGACAGACGCATGGATATTACGTACAGTGAAGAGCGGCCTCACTTTGGAATTTACTTCCCCGCCCACTGACCAGATTCCTCCAATGTACATGGTCAAGTCAAACATCTCAAAGGCAACTGATGAATCTAGAAATTGAGCACCTAATACAAATCAAGGCAATCGAGCCAGTCCCAGAACATCAAATTCGAAATGGGCTTTATTCCATCTTTTTTCTGGTGCCAAAGAACTCCGGGGGATGGAGGGGAATACTGAATCTGAGGCAATTGAACGTCAACATATTATACAGACGATTCAAAATGCATTCACTCAAGTCACTACTGCGATGCATCAGACAAGGCGACCTGATGCAATCCATAGACCTCAAAAAGGCATACCTACATGTGCCCATTCATACAAGGTACAGACAATACCTCAGGTTTGCCTATGCGGACAGGCATTTTCAGTACAAGGCAATGCCATTTGGCCTTTCATCTGCTCCGCGAACATTTACGAAACTGCTTGCAGCGATAGCGGCCTCTCTCAGATCCATTCCCATTCGTATAGTATGTTACCTGGATGACATTTTGATACTGTCGACATTGGAGGTCCAGGCATGTCGAGACAGACAGTTAGTGATCCAATCCTTACAAGTTCATGGGTTCACAATCAATGTGGACAAAAGTCAGTTGTCTCCAACAACACGATTACTGCACCTGGGTGCCATCATAGATTCTACACAGGGTCTAGTTTACCTATCTCAGGACAGGCAGAACAGTATTAAAGATCTGGTTACTCAAATACTGTCTCAAAGGAAAACTACCTTACTGGCGCTGTCTCAGCTTCTAGGCAAGTTAATATCAGCAATTGCGATAGTTCCCTGGGCTCGATACCACTCTCGACACCTACAGTGGTTTCTGCTACCATTTCACAGACAAAAAAGAGCGGACTCTCTATGCAAAGTGTTGGTACCACCACGAGTCAGACTATCTCTCCGATGGTGGCTAACTTCAGCAATTCAGCTGTGGTCACTCTTTTTTCAACCAGAACATGTAACCTTAACAACAGATGCCAGCCTTTATGGATGGGGAGCCCATCTGAATTCTCTTCTGGCACAGGGGATTTGGTCTCCATTAGAGAAAAAACACCCCATCAACTGGTTGGAGTTGCGTGCAGTATGACTGGCGTTACGTCATTTCCAACATCACCTAGTCAACAAACACGTTCTAATTTTAATGGACAACATGACCACGAAGGCTCATTTGAATCGTCAGGGAGGCACAAAATCAAAAGCTCTCATGGACGAGACGGACCGTCTGATGTCTTGGGCAGAGACACATGTCCTATCATTACAGGCAGAACATATCTCAGGAGACATAAATTTAAAGGCCGATTGGCTCAGCCGGGGGAAAATAGATCAATCGGAGTGGATGCTTCACCCCATTCTATTCAGAGATGGCTCGCAGATTTGGAAAACCAGTGGTAGATCTGTTTGCGACACCACAGAATGCACAGCTACCAAGGTTTTTTGCTCACTTTCCAGTTGCAGGAGCAGAAGGCCATGATGCTCTAAGATCTCATTGGCCTCAAGGGCTTCTGTACACATTTCCTCCAATTCCAGTCATCCAGAAGGTAATTCGAAAACTTCTGGAGGAAAAAGTGGATCTGCTGTTAGTAACTCCATGGTTGCTGTTGGTAGCTCCACGCAGACCATGGTTTGCAGAACTGTTACAACTATCGATAGAACCTCCGTGGAGGATACCTTCAACGCAGATTGTTCTAGTTCAAGGAGCAGTTCAACATCCAAAGCCAGAATGGTTACAATTGACCATCTGGCGATTGAAAGGATTAAACTAGCAAAAGACCACCTTCCTCCAGAGGTGATTGCTAACATCCAAGCGGCCAGAAGACGCTCAACAACATGCATTTACAACGCGTCTTGGAAGGCGTTTGTCAAGTGGTCTACTTCACATCATGTAGATCCTACATTGGCGACCATACAGGAGGTGTTTGTATTCCTCCAAGCAGGACTGAACAAAGGACTTGCACCATCTACATTGAGGAGACAAGTAGCAGCTCTAGCTACAGTTTTGGACGGACCGAGTCAAAGATCTCTTACACAAGACATGAAAATTAAATCATTTCTTAGGGGTACGATGAATTTGAGACCACAAATCTCAACGGTACACAGATATCCGTCGTGGGATATGAATTTAGTATTACAGGCTCTCACCAAACCACCATTCGAGCCAGTGGCTTCAATCAGTATAAGATATTTTAACGATAAAATTAGCATTCTTGATAGCAGTAACGTCGGCATGCAGAATATC
This sequence comes from Ptyas mucosa, assembly GCA_012654045.1. Classification (NCBI taxonomy): domain Eukaryota; kingdom Metazoa; phylum Chordata; class Lepidosauria; order Squamata; family Colubridae; genus Ptyas; species Ptyas mucosa. The sequence goes on along the minus strand of WNWU01013905.1, from coordinate 1,788,596 downwards.
GGAAATTGCAGCTCTATCAATTTGTAGTGATTTATGCGTATTTTATCCAGATAGAGTAGTTCTCAGACTAGATCCGACATTTATACCAAAAATAAATTCGTATTTTCATAGAGCTCAAGAAATAGTTTTACCAAATTTCTGCCCAGATCCAAAACATACAATGGAAAAGATGTGGCATACACTAGATATACGTAGGTCTTTAAGAAGATATATCAAAAGGACTGTATCATTCCATCAAACGGAAGCGTTATTTGTATCATTCTTACCATCGTCGATGGGGAAAAAAGTGTCTTCCACTACAGTAGGAAGATGGATTAAGGCATGTATATCAGCTGCATATGCTTCACAAGGGGTTACGTACCTGGGAGAGTGTTCATTCTACCTGTAGTGCAGCAACATCAGCTGCATGGGCAACTCAGGCGTCTGTAGATGAAATATGTAAGGCAGCTACCTGGTCTTCTATTTCATCATTTGTAAAACATTATAAACTAGACTCTTTTGCATCATCTGATGCTGCATTCGGGAGAAGGGTGTTACAATCAATAATCTCCCCACGACGACAGAAACAGGATAAAAACACCCACCCTAATTAATTAAGCTTGGGCATGTCCCAAGAGTGAGGAATGTCAGAGCAACGATGCATGAAAATGGAACATTGTCTCACCTGAATGTCCATTTTATGATCGTTGCGACGACATTCCGTCCCCCCCATACTGTCTTGATGTCTTGTCCTGGTGGTTGTGGGGGTGTACTTTCTTATTCCTTCTGCAGTTGAGGTTCCAGTAAGAGTATGGGACAAATCTACTGGAGGACGACTTCGTGAAAAGACTGAGCATGCGCAGATGATGGGGGTGGAACCCTACTGCAGAGGGAGAGAAAGAATTTGACAACACTCAGTGGAACCAATCGAAGAGAAGATAACCCAAGAGTGAGGAATGTCTCACATTCAGGTGAGACAATGTTCCATTTTCACAGCTTCAATAAACGTTCTACTGGTACACAGCTTCAAGTTCCTACTCAGTTTTTTTTCACTATTTACACAATTGCTAATTTCATTTTCCTTGTTAAACACAATCATTTTGCTCCCTGATACATTATTTTTTTTCTTTTTTCAAATTTTTCAAATTTTCTTTTAATACAAACATTTAATCTTTCATTAAACAGTATGTCATCTGAGTACAAATGTTTTGTGTAATAACCATTAAAATTTACAACCACGTTCATCATTTATATCTATTCTTGGATTAATACTAATACATAACGTATCTACTATTGTAACATTTCTGTTCTTAGCTTATTTGACTTTGTAATATTTTTCAATATTTCACTCCTCTGCTTTTATTTCTAATTTTCATATTTATTCTCTAACCATTGATAAAATTATTATATGTATTATTATATATTACATATATTATTATTGCATGAAGAGCTTGGCCAGTGTACTTGCTCTGGGGATCTTCGGGCAAGGCATGAAGTGCACCTGTTTGAAGAAGAGGTTGGTTATCACCCAGATCACCATGTTTTCTGAGCTCTTTGGTAGTTCCACTATAAAGTCAATGGAACTCTTTTTCCAGTGTGCTTGGGGTTTTGCTTCTGGTTGTAGGAGACCTGGGGTTTTCCCTGGACACCTCTTTGCTGATGAACAGGGAGCTAACCACATAGTTCTCAATATTCTTTTTCAGAGATGACCACCAGAATTGACATTTTGTTAGGTGGAAAGTTTTTACAAAATGTCCTGCTGTCTTTGAGTTGTGGCTTCTTTGGAGGAGTCTCTGCACTGATTCTCTGGTATTTACAATTTGGCCCTCATCCAGGCTAAACCATCCCGTATGTTGCATTCTGCCTTGTGGTTTTGAACAAATCATCTTTTTCTAAAGCCCCTTTCAGCGTTACCAGTAACTCATCTGGCATTTGCAGGGTGAGTTTTATCTGTGCTCTGGTAATGGTGGGGGTTGCAAAAGTTTTTAAAGCTTCTAGATTTTTGTGGTCGATAAAAAATGAATGTTTTTTCCCTTTCCAAAAAAAAGGTGCCTCCACATTAAGAGCGCCACCACGCTACATATGCCTGCTTTTTCAAAACCACCCATCTCCACTCAGAGTCAGACAATTTCTCAGAAGTGTGAGCTCAAGATTGTCTCCTTGGTCATTTTTCTGGAGTACGACAGCTCTGACTGCTATGTCACTGGCATCAATTTGAATGACAAAAGGGGTGTTTGAGTTCAAATATTTTAGCATGGTCTCGACTGCGAACAGACATTTGAGCGTCTTGAATGCTGCTTGGCATTCCATTGTCTACATTAGGAGTTGGTTTGTGTTTGTGTTTTCTGTCCCCCTTTGTTTTTAAGAGATTGGTGAGGGGCAGAATTATCTGTGTGAAAGACTGGATGAATTGCTGATAAAAGTTGGCAAACCCTAGGAAGCTCTGGAGTTGTTTTCGGGTGCATGGTGGTGCCCATTCTAAAATGGCTCATGCTTTTTCGGGATCCATCTCCACACCTTGGTGGGCAATGCAATAGCCCAAGTAGTCTATTTTCCATTTGTAGAATTCATACTTGGAAAGTTTGGTGTATAACTGTGTGGCACAAAGCTTCTTCAGCACAGCCCTGACCAATTGAAAACCATTTTCCATTCATTTCCCTCTTTAATACACACTCTGTAGGGTCTATACGTTCTCAGATGTCTAACCTGGTAAAGATCCTCGTGTCAGGGTTCCAGGTAACACCCCCAACAAAAGAAGACTCCAAAGCTAAAAGTTCCTCAAAATTTCATTTTATTAGAGATGTCATATTGGCACATCTGGGAAAACCTGAATCTGAAAGCTTCCAGGTTTTCCCCACCCAAAGAAAAGTCCAAGTCCAAGTCCTTGCCCCAGCACCCATATGTCCATCACGTGGTCCAATCAATGTACCGTCCCAACTGGAGATGCCTCCCAGTCACGCCACTCCATGTCCTGGCTGGTTGTCCTTGACTCTCAGAGAAAAGAATGTTATTATAGCTATATAGCCCTGCAACTCCATGCAATCCCCCCTCCCAGTTCCCAACAGCACTAAGTGTGGCAGCTCTGAAGATCCAAAGAAAAAGATGGCCTCCAGGGATGACACCTCATTTGGCTAAACAAGTCTGCACAGCTTTCATTAGTAGCAGGAGGTAGATGTTCTCGATACAAATCACATTTAGCCAATGATAATCAGTGCACTGGCATAGGGACTCATCTTTCTTCCCACAAAATAGTGAGAGGCTACAATAGGGGCTACAAGCCATGATTTGGAACTATTATTTTGGGGCAGTCATGAGAGGGCATGGATAAAACCCCATATTTTTGATCCTTACTTATGAATGCCCGGAGCTCACTAAGCACCCTTGGGGTCATGGAATATAGCTTTGGCTTGGGGAGTTTGGCTCCGGGCAATATTTCTATGGAATAATTTGTAGGGCAGTGAGGGAGAAGTATGACTGAATCATTTTAACTAAAAACCTCCTGTAAATTCTAGTATTCTTCGGTGATCTAGGAATCCTCTTTTGTTTGTTCTTGTGCCGCCATGCCATTTTCTCCTTTCAGTTTTTGCTAGGTGGCTAGGAGCAGTATGCAGTTTCTTCCCTTTTGACTCCCTCTCAGGAACTCTCCACCAAATTTTTAGTATCCACTCCCTCCAATTTATAGAAGGATTCTATTTCAACATTCATGCCAAACCTAGCAGTATGGGTCTATCCATGCCCAGTGCTATGATGAAACTTAGGGCCTCCTCATGTGGTCCCATTTTCATATTTATTGGCTTGGTAACAAATGCGGGTTTTTTTTAAATTTGATTTATATGCCGCCCTTCTCTGGAGACTCAGGGCGGCTTACAATGCGTTAAGCAATCGCCTTCATACTTTTGTATATTTATACAAAGTCAGCTTATTGCCCACACAATCCGGGTCCTCATTTTACCTACTTTAGAAAGGATGGAAGGCTGAGTCAACCTTGAGCCTGGTGAGATTTGAACTTGCAGTAATTGCAGGCAGCTGAACGTTAATAACAGTACTTTAGTCTGCTGCGCCATCCCACAATGTTGTGGGGCTGCCCCTGCCACTGATCCATCTAGCTGGCAAAAGGCTACTGATACCTTCATCTCCCTAAGTTGCATCCGCAGTTTTTCCACTATGCTAGGGCTGACCAGGCATCATCTTGTGCAACCCGAGCCCAATAAGGCAGTCAAGTTCTCCTTACAACCCAAGGAAGGCATGACTAGTTCTATTGGGATTGTCACTAAAGCTACGGATTGACTTACTAAGGGGTCATCATCCATTGCACTGTTGATTTCTGCTGGGGTCTTGGCCGGCATGTTTGGAGTTCCCTCTCCATTCCTGGATGATAGTGTGAATTTGAGGACCTCCACTCCTCTTAGGGCCGTTTCTCAAGCTTTCATGGAGCTTTTGCCTTCCTTTTTGTGAGACTGAGGGTTCACTTTGGATTTGGGCGTGGTGTTCAGCAGTCGACTGCTCTGTACCCTTCCTTTCCACATTTTAAATAGCTGGTGGAGTGGCAACATGGGCTGGAGTCCTGTCCACCTTGCTTCGGGATTTCTTTCCTATCTTTGGAGTGATCTCCGCCATTCACAGTTGGGACGGTTGCGCTATCTGGTTAAGTCGATCTCCACCTCATCAGTCAGAACGTACCAGCCCTGGAGGGTTTGTGGTGTGCCTCTGGAGATGCAGGTATTAAAGATGTCATCATTCAGGCCATCTTGAAAGCATTCAATTAGCATGTCGTATGTCCAGTTGGCTAGTCTGCATGCCAAACTCTGAAATTCTTGAATGTAAGCAGTCATGGGTCATCTGCCTTGTCTTATGGTCTTGATTTTCTTCCTGGCTTTTCTGTTAGCTAGAGAGATCCTCAAACCTCTTCTGGTTGAAGTTGTGCAGCTCTGGTGCACTGTTGTTATGGAGCGTCACTATTCATTCTTCCACTTCCTCCTCCAGCACCAAACTCATGATCTGCACCTTGGCTCCTTCTGTTGGTAGGTCAGCTCCATACTCCTGCATATAAGTCCACATCTGGGTCAGAAAAATGCCAATTGCTTTGGTTTGCTGCTGAATTTCACTCCCAGAGCAGGTGGCCTGCGCTCCTTTCTCCATGGAGGGGTGACCATGCCAATAGTCACTCAATCACTCACTGGTGACTGAGCCGGTGCTGGTGTCTGTGGAGGTGGAGCGAGAGGTGGTTCAGCCACGGCAATGGGTACTGTTGCTTGCCTCCATTTGGGCAGGCGGTGGTGCCAGCCACTCTTGGGTACCGTAAGTTCGGAAAGTCTCAAAAGCGTCCCTCAGGAAGTTAATGGTCTGCTCGAAGATGGCATTGTACAAGTCCAGTTCACCTCTCATCACTCTACCTTTTTCTTCACCTTTGGAGCTCTTGGTCAGCTTCTTCGGTGATTAGTGAGATTGTAGGTTTTTGTGATATTCTTTTCACTCTGTTGCAAAGAACCTTTATATTCTCTTTCTATATATGTACTTTCCATTCATTCTGTTGGAAGCTATTTGCTTCTTACAGGACTTGAATTTTCTTTTTCTGTTCTACTTTCAGTCTCGTTTATTTCATGTGAAGTATTATTGCCGCTTTACAAAATCTTAGTAAGATACTGCAACCAATTTTGGTCACCATACTACTTAAAAGATGTTGAGACTTTGGAAAAAGTTCAGAGAAGAGCAACTAAGATGATCAAAGGCCTGGAGACTAAACCATATGAAGAACAGCTGCAGGTTTTCGGCCTGGCTAGTCTAAAGAAAAGAAGAATTAGGGATGACATTGTTTCTCTTCAGAATATCAGTAAGGAAAATATAGGCTTTCCTTTTTCTCAAAATTCTAACAAGAATTTCCTTCAGAACAATTATATCTACGTTTTTCATTCTTAGTTTGGATTTGAAGTGGTAATCCAGAATCATTGTTCTTTTTACAAAGTGAATTAAGACATCCCTTGGTAATTTTCTCATACTAGAACTGTGATGGCGAACATATGGTACGTGTGCCACAGGTGGCATGCGTAGCCATATCAGTGGGCACGCCAGCTCAGCTCTGGCGTGCATGTGCGTGTCGGCCAGCTGATTTTCGGGCCTTCTGGGCCCACCAGAAGTAGGGAAACAGGCTGTTTCCTGCCTCTGGAGGGTCGGTGTGTGTGTGGGGGGGGGGAAGGCCTGTTTTTCTTTCTTAACTGGCTCCAGATCCTCTCTATGCATCTGCGGAAGGCGAAAACAGCCTTTCCCACTCCCTCGGAGGCCCTCCAAAGACCTGAAATGGCCCATTTCCCAACTCCCGGTGGGGCAGGAAGTGACATTTTTTGCTGTCCCCAGCCTCCAGAGCCTCTTTAGGAGTCTCTGGAGGCTGGGAACAGCAGAAAAGTCACTTCCTGTCCCAGCGGGAAATGGGCCATTTCAGGCCTCTGGAGGGCCTCCGAGGGAGTGGGAAAGGCTGTTTTCGCCCTCCGCAGATGCATAGAGAGGATCTGGAGCCAAGTAAGAAAGAAAAACGGGAAAGGCTGTTTGCCCTTCCCAAATAAATAGAGAGGATCTGGAACCAGGTAAGAAAGAAAAATGGGCCTATCGGGCCATTGCATGCCAGGAGCAGGGGGGGAGGGGGGTTGCGCGCGCAGGACAGGGTGCATAGAATTATTGGTGTGGGCACGCATGCGCGTGAACCTCCCCCACCCCCCCTCTCCTGGCACGCGATGGCAAAAAGGTTAGCCCTCACTGTACTAGGAATTTTAGAGTTTATTCTGTATACTTTATCTATTTCCAGGTCAACTATTTTATCTTCCCAATTCATTAACTGAGCCAAAGCTTTAATCATCTTCAATCTGATATACTCTCCAGGTGTCAAACTCATTTTTATTGAGGGCCGCATCAGAGTTGTGTTTGAGCTCGGAGGGCCGGGGGGCATGGGGCATGGGCGGGGTGGGCATGGCCATGGTGGGCGTGACAGGACTCGTGTTGGAGGGGGCACCTGTGGTGGCAAGTGCTAAGGCAGGACTTCCTTCAGACTCTCCCTCACTCTCATTATACTCTCCTCCCTCCCTCCCATCCTTTTCTTCTTTTTCCTTCCCTCTTCATTCTAATTTCTTCTTCCTTCCCCTCTTTCCTTTTTTCTTCCTTGCTCTCTTCCCATCTTTTCTTTTCTTTTTCTCTTTGTCTTTCCTCTTTCCCTTTCTCCTTTCCTGCCCCTTCTTGCATGCTCAAATGCAAAAGGGGAAACATTTCTCCTTTTGTTTTCTTTTTAGTTTTGATAGCCCTCTGCCAGCCAAAACATTTTTGGCCTGGACGGCCTCTTGCAGCACCCTGGCAGCCAAAATGGGGCATGAGGAGGATCGATGCTAGTTGATTTGAAATAAGAATGAAACTATCAGGAAAAGTCAGCTTGCTCACAGTTTGGCGCTTTCCTCAAGAAAAGAATTAGTAGAAGTCAACTCCATTGATGAGCAGGGAAACAGAAAGCAAGTGTGGCAATTTGGCTTTGGTTGAATTATGTGTGTAAAAGCTGGGGAGGAAAATAATGAGCTCAGTAATATGACAAACAGTTTCAAGGATGAGGGTGCAAGTTCAGAAAGTAGTCATAAAGACTTCAAGGGAAAAAAAGAAAGAAAAAGAGAGATAGAATCCAAATCAACATAGGACTCCAGAAACCTCAGCCAAGTCACCAATCCTTTTTCTGTGACAAGTAGAATCTGTTAAAAAGAAGGACATGTTTAATTACCTCTCTGGGAAATATAAACCAGAAAGGGGGTGGGGGGGGATATGATTTTCTGAATAGTCTCAGAAAGAAGAGAAAAAGTGAGTTGAGAAGCAAAAGTCACAGCAAGAGGATGCAGGGAAACCCCAGAGGAAGAAAGAAAAGGAGACTCAGCCCAGAAAAAGCAGCCAAGGGAACTGCCCAAATAAGGAAAGAAATCCTTCTGACTATAGGAAAAAATGACAATGGGCGCAAACTAGAAAGTGCAGTGAAAAGTTGGGGTTAGAAAAAGGCTGAATGAGAGAAAGGAAAGAAATGCTGCTAAGGAGAAGATCATCTTGCCTTGTAGGCAAATTGTAGGCAAAATTCAGATATATTAAAGCTGCCTAAAGTTGAATCTGTGTAACTTCAAGGATCCCTTTTGTTGTCCTCTCTGCCACCAAATCAGAAGTCTTCCAGTCCTCTCAACGAGTGTCAGTGAAGCAAAATTAGGTGTCAAAATTTCCCAACTCAGAAAGCTCTTGAACCTGCCAGTGCAAAGAATATCATGCCCAATTTCACTGCCTTAAGAAATTGACCCTGGAAGAGGGATTTCCTTGCAACTGGAGTTTGTTACCCAGTCCTCAGTTTGCTTTTTTAAAACTGCTTTTCTCATTCCTATGCCATCCATATTTCTTCTGTGACAGTGTCTCTCTCTGCACCTTATATTTGGACTTCGCTCTCTTTGGCCATCTCCTCTTTTTTAAAAAAAAAATAATAATGATTTCTTGACCAGTTCTGATTGCTGCCTGTGTTCCCAACTATTTTCTTTCCCAACTATTTTCCTGCAGCACTCTGGCAGCCAAAACAGGGCGTGATGCCCCCGGTGCCCTGTTTTGAGCTTGGACGGCCTCCACCACCCTGGCAGGTGAAATGAGGCATGGGGGGCCTACGCGATGCCCCCTGTGCTCCATTTTGGGCCTGGATGGCCTCCACCATTCTAGCAGCCAAATCGGGGCATGGGGGGTTGTGCAATGCCCCCCCCCCGCCATGTCCCATTTTGGGCCTGGATGGCCTCCACCACCCTGGCAGCCAAAATGGGGCTTGGGGGGCCACGCGATGCCCCTCCCTGCACCGTTTTGGCTAGTAGAGGCACAACAGGCTGGTCCTTTGCAATTTCTAAGCCAGCCCTGCAGGCCAGATCTAGCACTCTGTGGACTGGATCCAGTCCCATGGGCTTTAAGTTTGATACCCCTGCTCCAGACTGCTCAGGAATTGCTTGAAATCTTAACTGGAGCTCTTTAATCTGAGATTCCAAAATAACTCTTTTATCCAAGTCATCTTGATACAAAATATCTTTCATCTTCAGTTTGTGCTCCATAAGATCCACTCTATTCTTCACCTGTTAGATATCTCCAGTCAAATGTTGGATCTCCTCACAGAATTACTTTGAAAGTGGATTTAAGCTTTGTTCTCATTGCCTGAATTGGTTCATGTGTTTAAGTGTATATTCATCCAAAAAGGATCTTAAAATTCTGTATCTCCTGATGTTCTTTTCATTTTCTGCATCCTCTTACTCATGACCATCCCATCAGAGTATAGCTAAAGCTTAGATTTTAAAATTAAGAGTTTTAGACGTGTAGATTTATAACATAAAATCCAATGGATTAAATGATGCTATTGGAGAATTAAAAAGGATTGGCAATACTACAGTCTTTTGGTTCCCTCTTGAGGTCAAACAACACCACTGTATTATAAGCTGCAAAAAAGAACTTGGTGTCTGCCTCTTTGTTTAACAGCCCACACAACTAGTCCAATCAAAAGTAAGTAAAATCAGAAGTTTCTTCCCCTCCTCACAGCAAGATCAAAACACCATTCAGGCAATCCTTGTTTTAAAAAAAATTCAGAGTCAATTAAAGATATAACATCCTCTAGAAAATTTAAGTCCAAAAGTTTCAAATGTAATTTCCAGCTTCTGTATTTTGGTTCAGATACACCAACTCCTCCCCTCCTCACCATCTTAAAGTCACAGAGCTTTGTAAATGACAACAAAAAGGAAAAAGCAGGTACAGCCAGAGGATGCCTCTTTTAACACAAAAGATAAATATATAAAAACTTAGCGTATAAGAAGCGGTGGTACACTTTATTGTCCATTTTAAAATGCTGGTTCTTCCACAATGAACTTGCTTCTTGGTTGCCCCTCCCCTAGCCAGAGACTCACCTTCTTCTTCAGAGACTAATTCTGAGAATGTCCAGCTATTTGGGGGAGTGAGAGGGTTGATTTTCAGAGCTTCCCCTTTCCCAGGGGAGTTTCTTCTGATTTAGAAAACATTGTAAATATAAAACTGTGGAGAATCTGTAGTAGATCAAAAGAAAAACTACAAGCAAGGGGCTATCGTCTGCCAGAAGTGCTATTGCTATATTGAAGGAAATAACAAAACATGGGAAGAACGAGCCACAGACATTTGTGCTCTTGTCATTTTATGTTTGGGCTTCCCTTGAAGACCACCCACAAACTACAACTGATGCAAAATGCAGCTGTTTATTCGTTGCCCATAAAAACTACCTCATATAGTCGTATAACTCCAGGATCCCAAGCACTGCTTTCTAGTACATTTTATGGTGGTGGTTATCAGGTTTACTACCTTTAAATTCTTTCATGGCTATGGACCTGGTAAATTGCAGAATTTGCCCATCCAAGGCAGAGAATATCTGCTACATGAGGTGTAGTAGGACGTATATGAAGATGGGCCCTTTCTTTAGGGTTTCTCCTCTTGTGGGAGACTACTACCAGATACAAGTTTTGCATGTTAGAATAGAATGAATGAGCTGGAAGGAACCTTGGAGGTCTATTAGTCCAGCCCCCTGCTTAAGCAGGAGAACCTATACCCGTGTTGGCGAACCTATGGCATGCGTGCCAGAAGTGGCACGCAGAGCCATGTTGCCCAGCACGCGTGGCATCGCCCATTCTTCTTCCGGGTTTCCAGGGCACGCAGGCGCACCAGCCAGCTAGTCTGCTGGTTACTGGTGCGCATGCACGTGCGACAATCAGCTGGCCTTAATGTCTTAGTGCGCATGCGCATGGCCATGCCGTCATTGTTTGCATGCAGCCCCAGGATTCTGCCCTTTGCCAGCCAGGAGCGCTGCCGCCAGTTGCTCCCATGAACCCAGCTGCCTGTCTGCCTCGTCACTGCCATCATGAGGAAAGGCCCCGAACTTCCACTGCCTGAGATCCACGTGGGCTGCCGCAGGGGGAGGCGAGGTATGGCTGACTGAATGCTGCCCGGAGCTGAGCTCGAGGCTGGCAGGAGGAGGAACATTGCCTCTTAGCTGGCTCGAACTGTCTGCTGCCGCAGCCTGCTGCCATCCTCTCTCCCCTGCCAACTGCTCCTGCCACTGCCAGGGAAGCGGCTGTGCGAGAACTGCTGCCGCCAAGGGCGAGGGGGCGGTGGTGGCAAGGATGGGCAGTCTGGGTCTTCCCTGTCTCCCCGCCCGAACAGACTTCTGGCATAGCCTCAGGCCTCCGGAGGGAGGGAAGCCCTGTCCTGCTGCTCCTGCCGCTGCCATCCCCTTGCAAGAGCGGTTCTTGTGCTGCCGCTTCTCCGGCAGCACCAGGAGCAACTGCCGGGGCAGAGAGGGCGGGGGCAGACTGTGATGGCAGGCCGTTCTCGCCGGGTAACAGACAGGCTGCTCCTGGAGCAGGCAGGAGAAGGAGAAGCCACCAGCGGGGAGGCGAGCTGCCCCAAGAGGACTGGAGGAGAGCGCAGCTCCTCACTCATGGAGATCCACTAGCGGGGAAATGGTCGCGGAAAGCGGCAAGAAATGCGTGAGCCAGGAAGCAGTCATGCTCCCTGGCAGGAGAGGGTTGCACGTTCACTCCAGCAAAGGTTTGTGCAACCCTCTCCGGCCAGGGAGCATGACCGCTTCCCGGCCAGTGCATCTCTTACCGCGCCCACTTCCCCACCGGTAGACCTCCATGAGTGAGAAGCTGCGCTCTCCTCCGGTCCTCCTGGGGCGCCTCGCCTCCCCGCTGGCAGCTTCTTCTCCTGGCTGCTCCAGGAGCAGCCTGATAGTCTGCTTTCCTTGGCAAAGTGCTTCATCATTGCAGCGCACGGAACACACATGGCACCGGAGGATCCGTGCAGCTATTATCCCACCCTGCCTCGGCCACGCTGCGAGGCTCAAACTCAAGGAGGAGGAAGGGGGGGAGTCTAAATGACAGTTACCACAAGCAAGCCGCAGCGCTATTATGCAGGGCTCCGAGTGGTTGGAGAAGCGGCAGAAATAGCAGCCAGGGCTGCGCTTTCAGCGGGCAAGCAATCCTGCCTCTGCTGTGAGGAACTTTGGAGAGAGAGGGCGGGGGCAGGGGCAGCTGTGGGAGCAGCCTGTCTCTTAGCTGGCAAGAACGGCCACAGCCAGTCCCTGCCCTCTCTCTCCAAAGTTCCTCGTGGCAGAGGCAGCGTTGCTTGCCCGCTGAAAGCGCAGCCCAGGCTGCTATTTCTGCCGCTTCTCCAACAACTCGGAGCCCTGCGTAATAGTGGTGCGGCTTGCTCGAGGTAGCTGCTGTTTGCAC